>MEIZ01000005.1:845505-858005 GCA_001723225.1 Globodera ellingtonae | reverse complement strand
CGAAGGGTTCCCCCCGAAGGGTTCCCCCCGAAGGGTTCCCCCCGAAGGGTTCCCCCCGAAGGGTTCCCCCCGAAGGGTTCCCCCCGAAGGGTTCCCCCCGAAGGGTTCCCCCTCTGTGACCTAAATGATGAAGGAATTGTTCAAGAAGGCTCTCGATCTCTCTCAATGACTGCAAGACGAATCGGCGCACCTTTAGAATTTTCCATTGCTTTTCCTCCTTCACTCCGTCCTCGTCCATACGTTTCTCGGCCTCCTCAAGCAGTTTATACCTAAAACGTCCGACTTATTCTGTTGAAATTTTGCGATCCCTACACAAGCTTCGGCGCCACTCGCTTCCGTTTTGGATGTTTGAGCATGGAAAAACGCACAAAGTCGCCGTTCGGTCGTTCGATGGTAAAATTGTGAGAGAGAATTCGTTTGCCTGCCGATAGATTTGTGAGTTTATTCAATTTAATCTAAAAATCCAAACCCATGTCGTCGTCCTCGCCGCCCCAAGCCCAGTACTGGTTGGAAAACCCATTAACGTGCTCATAATCTTCCACATTTATCGCCAAAACACCGCCCACAATTTCATTGTACCATAGCCTTTAACATAATTATTTCATTTAGCTTAGGTGGTTATGGGCAGGAAACGTACTGATATCCGAGATTAGAAACAAAAGCGCCAACATGGCGTGGCATATGCACCGGAGGACACCCGTAAGGTGTCCGATCGTCCTGGGGGAACATGTCCACGTCGTGGAAGATCAGACAGTCGAGGCCAAGCTGACGCTGGCCAAAGCGGAAGGCGGCATTCATTATACGGCCCTTATTAAACAACGAATCACCATTCTAAAAGGGGGAAAAAGCAATAATAAACGAAATGTGTCATGAATTGGTCAAAAATAGTTAAACGATCTGAGATATAAGAGCCGATGAAACGCCTCCTGTCACATGTGCAAATAGGACCACCCCCAGAAAACAAAAATAAAGAAATGCAAATCGTTTTGATGTGAAAATAGTGATTTCATGAGAAAATTTTCTCTGAAAGATCGAATAAATGGAATCTTTATTTTTTAGTATTACTTAGATGGCAAAAAGGAATTTTCACAGTATGAGACCTGTTCAGTGATAATGAATCGGAAATCGAGCAGTTGCCGTTTGAGCAAAGGAATCAGAAAGTCGAGGAGTCGGACCAAATGACTCTTCCGGTCTCTGTAGGGAATAACGATTCCAACCTGTGAATAAATATTTTTAGATTTTGTACAATTTAATATACAAACACCTTATGACGAGCGACGCAGTTGGAGGGCTTCCACCGACCGCCTGGACCCAACTCGGGGAAGGCAAACCGAACGTCGTCCTCCTCCAACTCTTCGATGAGTAAAGTCGCCTGTCCCAAATGGCCCTGCAAAAGTTCGTTCTGGTCAATGTCGGGACAAAGCTTCTGAAAATTAAATTTAATGGAGTTGATTCACTCGAAAGTACGCTTTCGTCCGCGTGTGAAACTGAGTGCGCCACCGTTTCCAGCAGAGATTGAGCACTTTCCTCCAATTCGACTGTTTTTACCGGAGAGTCATTAAATTCAAACCTTAAATCATTAATTAATCAAAGTCAGTCACTCTCTTTGAAGCAAATTTCTTTTTTTCGTTAATACTCCAATGCGATTTAAGAAAATTGTCCTTTGTACTGGAGAACCAGAGAACAACAAACCTTCTGATAATTTTGTTGTTGTTAAAATGATTGTTTGCAATAAAATTTGTTTTYGTATTAGACTGAACAGAAGTGATGCTCCTAAAATKTTCGCATTAAATTTCTTAGATTTACATAATTCGAAAGTTACCAGTTAGACGGCAACAAAACGAAAATGGAAAGTCCCAAATAGAAGATTGAAAGAACTGCTGAAATGAACAGAAAACGTCGAACACAAACGGCAATGTTGCACAGAGAAAATATAGATGAACGGCCCATGAATCCAATCAATCAGCGAAAGATGGACATCCGATGCTTGAGAATATGTACATATGTATTAACTCACAATAATATGAAAACGCATGTTTTGAAAAAATGGTAATTCTAAAACTAAATAAATATCGCAGTCCCGGTCGGTGGTCCCGAGTCGGGACCGGGACTAAATTTACACCCCTAATGATGGCATCATCGAGCGACAATTTCAATCTTTTTTACAAGGGACTCCCCAGAGAACTCGGTGTCTCAGTGGTTTGTCTTCCGGCAAGTCAAATGTTCTGTCGGGTTCGAGTCCGCTTGATTCAATCATTTATTTATCCTTTTTCCTCTACTCACATAATTTTCTTCCCCTAATAATAAAAATATTTTAATAACTTTTAAATATTTTTTAATTAAATTGCGAGCTAAATCAAAAAAAAAGAATAGATACAAGAATTTTTGAAATAAATTCATCACGTCTTCTGAATTTTTGCTTCAATTTCCTTAACAAAGATTGCCAATTTTTGTAAAAATTTCTCCGGCGGCGCCTGTCGGCACCGCCGGACAATCCTCAACTCTTACTTAAACCAGTTTTTTCTCTGAAATTCCGAAGAAAATTCATAATTTTGCTAAAATTTTGATGATATTTCTTTAACAAAATTGAGTCAAAATTTTAAAAATTTTTCTCGGCGGCGCCTATCGGCACCGCCAACCCCAACCCTCCCTAAAAGTAAAGCAGAATCTCAAAAAAATGATATGATAAAATTAAAGTTAAAGACAATAAGATATTTTTGAATAACAAAAAATTTTTTGTTTTAAATTGAAAATTACAAAAAAAATTTTCCCTTGAAAAGTCCCGGTTAGTCCCGGTCCCGGTACCGGTCCCGGTTGAAAATCTTGGTCCCGGTCCCGGTTTTTCTGGTCCCGGGAAGTCCCGGTCCCGGTTTTTCCCAAAAGTCCCGGTCCCGTCCTACCCTAGTCGGAACCACATGATGCCATAAATATTCGGCAGGATGACATTTTATCCATGCGACATTTCCTCCACGCGACATTTCATCCCAAATACGACATTTCCTCCACGCGACATTTCATCCCAAATACGACATTTCCTCCACGCGACATTTGATCCCAAAATACGACACTTCATCCACCCGACATTTCTCGACACTTCATCCACTAACTCAAAATACGACATTTCCTCCATGCTTTCCGGACCCCTCCAAAAGCTTTTATTTTTGACTCGCATTTGACGAGAAAGTATGTTTCAAACTGAACTCCTCCCGGAAATTTTTTTTACCTGTCTTATTAAATACGAATTGAAAGTAAAAAAGGGCGAGAACGGRGGGAGGGAAAAAAGAAGTACAGAGGGAGRGAAGGAAAAGAGAGATGGGAAACAAGAAATCGATTGGGTCGGTCCGTTGGATTAAGATTAAGCTGAACGTTATTTATTGTATTCGCATATTATAATGGTCGCTTTCAATAAATTCCGAATTCACGAAATTGTGTGAGCGAGCCTCAAATTTTTTGGCTTTGGAATGTTGCATTCGCTACATTTATGACTTATTATGGAATTGCTTTATGAACTGCTTCATTTGCTTTTAGAGATTGGAAATTAATTGAAAGAAACAACCTAGCGGTATTAATGTCATCAATGCTCGCCACCGCGCCACCCATGCAACAGCAAGTCTTCCAGCAGCATGCTTCTACTTCTGCTGATGGTCTGTTTCACGCGACATTTTGTTTTTTTCGACTTAATTTTTGGGGGGGGGGGTTAATGAAATTCCAGTTGAAAGACGTTAGGATTCAGCTTTTTTGATTGACTAACTGGCTAGGGTTTCAGCTCTTCTGCTTCAACAATCTGCTAATGTGATGTCGCCAACTTATCAGCAGCAGCAGTCGGAGGATCAGCACGAAAGATCGTCTCCAGGTCCCACAACTGCCGACTCATCCCACCGCACACAACACCGCTCCTCCCAACAGCAGCAGAGGTTCTTTAAGCCTGGATCGGTTAGTTTTATGTTTTAGAAAACAACTTCTAATGATTTTAAATGCAGGGCGTCAGAATGGTCGACAACGACTTGCCGGAAGGTCCGGGAAGAAGGTTGCGTAAAAATGTGGCCAATGTTCGCAAGCACATCGACTACATTGCAAATGCACTCAATCACATGGAGGTATTACGATACATCGTCCAGGCATTTTTTCAAATAAATTTCGAAAATACTTTCCGACGTTATTTATTCTCTAATCGAAGTTTTAAATTCACTTCTTCAAAGGCTCGACTTTGGCAGTCCCCTCATCGCCACCAGTCGCAGTGGGAACGTCCGGTTATTCAGCCGGACATTCTCTACCAGTCCTATGTTCTAATGCCGAAGTTGACGCCTGAAATGCCGGTGGATTGCGTCCTGAGCAAATTTGTGCGGGCCGCAATGAACAAAGTGAAGTGTCCGATTTACTCACTTTGCGTACGTTTGTTTCCTTTCGATTGAAATTGAATTTTACGAAAATAGCGCCTTTTCCAGTGGACACCGGAGGGAAAGCGGCTGATTACTGGCGCATCGTCTGGCGAATTTACCCTTGGAAAGCGGCTGATTACTGGCGCATCGTCTGGCGAATTTACCCTTTGGAACGGAACCGCCTTCAACTTTGAAACAATTCTACAGGTTGGTTGATGCTGAGGCACTTGTTCATGCCAAATCCTGCATATTTAATTATAAATCCCCACCCCATCCATGACGGAAGAATTGCCCCAATTTTCGTTTGGGGGGGGATGATTTTAGAATTCTTTTTTTACTGGGGAAAAAGAATTTCATTTTGGGGAGGGGGAATTTTTTCCCTGGCTTTGTCCCTGCCTCTCTCTGCACCAGCCTCGCCCCCAAAGGCACTGAATACATCGATTGCATTTTACAGGCACACGACGTGGCCATACGGGCGATGAAATGGTCTCACAATGACCAATGGCTGGCGTCAGCTGACCACGATGGCTTTGTGAAGTACTGGCAGCCGAACTTCAACAACGTGCACATGTTCCAGGCCCACAAGGATGAGCCCATTCGGTCTTTAAGGTGCGCACCATCACTTAAGGACAACCAAAGCGACCCAAAACTGGACTTACTCGCGTCGAGTTGAGCGATCTCATTTAGTCCTCAATCTCCACACTCAATCACCTTGTTTGCTCACAACATTRCGGGTAAAAATTTGGTAACCGCAATTTGATCGGAAATTTTTGGTTTTTAAATTTGTTGGCTGCTCGGTCAATGGGATGTGAAAACGAAATAAATTGTTATGACTGCGATTTGGAGGGAGGGGGGAGCCGTTAATGTTGCATTGCGCGGCTTCCTCAATTATACCGATTGTCCGGGTTGACCAAAAGAGTGCGTTGGTTATACTAAACGAACTTTGGCTTCGTCCAAAGGAATTCTTTCCCTCTCTAAACTCAAAAAACGTTGGGACTARACGGTGAGACATTTACTGCTTTATCTTCTGCTGCAGCAGCCGTCAACGGATTACTTCCAAACAGTGCCGTTATTTCAGTTGTGTATTAGCACTTTTAATTAAAATGGCACAAAAATGACACAAACTTAATTTCTTTATTCACTTTCTCTCTATCATTTTCCGAAAATAAAAAAATTACAATTGCATTTATTTTATTATATGTGTTTATCAATGTTACATCTTAGAATATTCTAAGTACAAAATCGCTTCCGTTGGTTATTTTGCATAACTGTCGACCGGGACATTCAATAAGGCGACCAATTTGATGCTTTTTCTTCGAATCTCGCGGTCTTTTTCAGTCCACAAAAAAACATTTTTCGTTTTGAAAAAAGTCCTATTTTTTTCAATGTTTTTGAGCGATCAGACAAATCACTGATTAAGACCAATTCTTCGGGTGATGGACTTTGTTAAAGTAAAAATTTGTCAAAACTAACTTTGGTTGTTAATGCCTTCGATGGACGAGGCGTATTCACTGACCGACCAAAAGCCTTCCCTCGTCCCCACTTCTCTTATTCCTAGCCTTTCCCGCACTTTTCCAGCTGGTGTCCGACGGATGTCAAATTGGCCACCGGCTCTGACGATGCTACCGCACGCGTCTGGGACTTTGCGCGGTGTGCGGAGGAGCGCGTTATGCGAGGCCACGGGGCGGACGTCCGATCTGTGGATTGGCACCCGACAAAAGGTGGAAAGACGGGCGGACGAGCGATTGTTTTACATTTTCGGATTGTTGGGGGGGGGATGTCGTTCATGGATTTGAGTACACATCAAATATTTTTTGTAAATACTCAATTGAATTGAAGAAGTTTAGGGCTTTTGGCCACCGGGTCTCGTGACTCGCAACAACCGGTTAAGCTCTGGGATGTGAAGACGGGTCAATGTTTGGCCACACTGTGAGTTTTAATAAATGAAAAGTACCCAAAATAGTCCGATCCACCTTTATTTGTCATAAAGACTAAGTTATACGATATAGGGTTTGGGTGAACAGTTAATTCGATACCCTCTTCCCCTCCAGGCACGACCACAAGAATTCGGTGATGGCAGTTCAATGGAATCGGAACGGCAATTGGTTGCTCACAGGGTCACGCGACCACGTGGTCAAACTGTACGACGTTCGAATGATGCGCGAAATCCGCTCATTTCGTGCACACAAAAAGGAAGTGACCTGTAACGTTTTCTTCTTTTTAATTAAATTTGAGAATTATTTTTAAGCCGTCGCTTGGCATCCAATCCACGAGGGTTTGTTCGTCAGCGGTGGTGGCGATGGGTCCATTGGCTATTGGTTGGTCAACTCGGACAAAGAATTGACACTGCTCGAACAGGCACATGACATGGTCTCTTTTTTGAATTTCAGACCGTTTTTTTTTATTTTAAAATTTCTAGGCTATTTGGGCCTTGGAATGGCATCCACTCGGCCACATTTTGGCCACCGGTTCAAACGATAACAACACCAAATTTTGGGCGCGCAACAGACCCGGGGATACGCAGGAGGACGTGTTCGGCATGACAAGTGTGGGCGGTGTGCTCACCTCGACGACTACGGCGGTAGACTTTTGGCAGTTTTGATAAGGGTCGATGCGATCGTTTTGGAAAATCGAAAGATGTTTTTGGATATTGCATAAGAATTGTTATTATCGATGCTTTAACATTCTSTCTTTACTAAGGCACTCGACGAGGATCATCACCACAACAGGCGCGAAGCCAACACGACCGGTGAAGAGTGGGCCCAAGCCCATGTGGCCATCCCAGGTGGGTGAAAGACAATTGGGTTTTTCCAAGGCTATAAATTGATCCTTTACTAATGAATTTAGCCTGTTTTATTTTACTATATTCCTCTGACATGCCATCATTTTAGGGATGGGCATCGACGATTCGTTGCGTTCGATGATGAATAGGGACGTCCCTTTTGTGCAACAGCTCCAAACGAAGCCGSCGCTAATGTCTTTGCCGGGATTGGGTGGAGGTTCGTTTGGAAAAGGAGTTTTTGAGCAGCCATTGTTTTTCACAGGCGGCCAAATGCCTCCGGCATCGGCCACCGGGGCAAATGCGCAACCGATTTTTGTTGGAGGAGGGGGGCCACCGATGGGCGGAGACAATTTGGGTGCGGCATTTATTTTGAATTTTATATGTCGGTAATAAATAATTGATATTTGTTTAGGGGGATTTGACCGAGGAAGACGACCCCAATTCCATCCGTATCAGCAGGGAGGGAGGAGAGACCARCAGCAACAACAACAACAGCAGCAGCCGTTCCTCTTCCATCAGCAACCGCCAAAGAAAAATCAACGGCAATTTGAGAGGATGTGGACGGGTGAGAGGGGTCCTATTGTTTAAATGCAGAATATAATTTCCTTTTGGCGATGCTATTATCAAAAATTTGTCGGTATTCAGTGTCACGGCCTGGCAGGAGTGGTGGCGTTGGGGACGACTTCGGTGGTCATAACGGCAGCATAGGCACTCTGATGGGGGACGGGCCATTGGACGGATTGTTTAGCTCCGTTCCCCCTCAACAGCCGCAACTTCAGCCGTTACTTGGAAAGCGCCCGCCTCAGCCAAAACCGCAACAGTTCCCACCGCCCCGCTTCTTCTGATCGTTAAAGATATTGTGAATGATAAATACTCTCTGTCACCCTCAGTACACCAAAACGTACTCCATTTGCATTTGAATAAAGTTTTATTCAATGGGAGCGACATTTTGTAAATTGGTCAATACTCGTCCAATGTGAGCTGTCTAGGCACTTCCAGGTGGTTTTCGGTGGGTCCCTCCGGGTAAAGCTTTGCTTCCGGGAACGGTTGGCCGAAAAGACTTCCGTCGCACTGGACATGGGCCAATTCCTCCGGCGATTGGACCACCGTTTCTCCATCGACAAGTGCCATTTTCTGGGCTAAGTCCACAAGGGACTAAAATAATGGCATTTTATTATAGCAGCTGGTGGGGAAGGGACCTGGAAAGAAGTTGGCTCGTAAATGGCCAATTGGGCGAGCGTGTTAAGATCGAGCAAAATGTGCGCTTGACTCAACATCCGCTGAAAGACATAAAAGTCGGAATTCAGCTCCTCCAGCGCCACCTTCACACGCTCTTCTGCATACTGAAAATAATATTTTTAATAAAATTAATTTCTTAATCGCCAACATTCGCTCACATATCGCTCCAAACGAGGCGCGTCCTCCCGTTGCATATTCATGTAAATTAGCAATTTGTGCAACTTCCGATAGCCCGCTCTGACCGTCAACACTTCTTGTCCATATTGCCACTGAAAGAGACTTTCCTACAATCAAAAGACAACAGTTTCTTACCGCCGTAAAGCGCTTGAGGCGTTCTCGCTTTGGCCAAACTGAYGGTTTTGGAATAACTTTGAAGGGATGGTAACTAGCATTGAGAATGCGTCGAAGACCTAACCAGCTAGTTAATCTCATTTTGCCGCAAATAACCAATGTGTGATGGACGATCTGAATGGATAGTTATCTCTAAATAGTGGCGAAAAATGCCATAATAGTGGCCAAAAGCCGGATTCATAAGCGAAAATAGTGATGAAAAAATGTGTGTAAAAATGACAATAATGGCCTAAAAACTTTTTTTACATGTAAAAATTTTTATTAAGTAGGTATGCGAGAAGTTATTGTTTTTTATAAAAATTTTAAAAAAATTAGTGATCTTGGCAAGAAAATTCAAAGTTTATTGCATTTTTTATAAAAAAAAATTTCAAAAAAACGCCAAAATAGTGGCGAAAATAGTGACAAAAAGCCATTTTTTGACAAAATAGTTTCGTCGCTATTTTAAAGCCGCCGAATACTTTTTATATTAATAAATATTTCTTTTACTGGGAATACTAACGATGGGAGTTATAAATACTAAATTTAAGGTAATTTTCTGTACTTTAGTCATTATGTTAAATATGTAGCAGTTTCTCACAGAAAAGCAGTCAAATTGAGGACGCGGAGCAAATAATAATTGATTCATCTCCTCTGCACTGCCCAATTTGCTTAAACATATTTCGCAAAGCGCCTGAAGTGCTTCCATGCGGTGTTTATTTTATTATATTCAAGGAAAACATATTTTTGTTTAGGGCACTCTCACTGTCAAGACTGTCTCAGGAGGGTTGAGGGTTATGCTGTGAGAGATGCAGTGGACAGCAGGATCAGATCAAATCAAGTCGGAACTAAATTTTTTGTTTTGAAGATCATATCATTTTAGACGTCCATCGAATGTCCGCTTTGTCGCGCTCGCTGCTCTGTGAACCGCAGAAAAGTCAAAAACTACGCAATTGAGGCCATAATCGAATCACTAAGCTCAATTAGCAATGAGCAAGACGTCACTAATGAAACAATTGCGGCAAAAAACCTCGCGGTTAGTTTTGTTCTATCCAGGCCCATATCCAGGGGCAAACCTCCCCAAATGCGGAAAAATTTAAGGGGAAAAATCTCAACAATAAAAAATAAGTGCAGGTGCGAAATTAACCTAATTCAAATAATATGCCGGCATATACATTTAAAATTTTTTTCAAGTTTTTTCTTTTCAGATCAAACGATTGTTACAAAATGAACTCGAATTGGGAAACCAAGTCAGGGAGCTGGAAGCCCAAGTTGATCGGACGACGCGAACAGCCTTTTTTGTTTTTGGTGTCGTAGTCGCATATTTCGGGTTGAGAATTATTCTGTGGCTCACTCATTCGGATATCACAATTTGAAGTTCGATAAAGCTAATTCACTTTTCGTTTAAAGCCTCTTGCCCATTTTATCATTATCCCTTTTGGCATTTTGTCTCGTTTCGGTTTTTCTCATTTGGCGCTTTTTTCGTTTGTCGCTTACAGCTCTAAAAGAGAAGAATCATTTAATACAAAAAGCCAAGCGGTTAATTCGTTTTTAAAAAGTTAATATGAAAAAGTACCCAAAATCTGGGGGTTTTCATAATTTATTGAAATAACTTTTTCGAAAATTCTCTAATTGTTTAGCGTTTGCTTAACTGTAGCTTTTAAAAGCTTAGAGCTTTGAATTGCATCTTGTTTGATTTGGTTGAGTTAAAAAAATAGACTTTCTTGTTAAATCAAAAACAGAAATCAGAGCACATTAAAACTACAAATGCGATTAGAAGCTTAAAAGATGCAAAAATCACAAATTGTATTAGCTTCGGCATTGATTTTTCCTAGCAGTGGACGATTGAGTCCCACATTCAAATTTCAAATATTTAAATCAAATATTTTGGCGTTTTGAAATAAATCATATTTGCGTTTTTAGTCTTTTCGAAAATTGTGAAAAAATTCCATTTTTAGTGCACTTGTGCGAGGGAAACTGATAAAGATTGACGCATTTTAGCATAAATTTAATGGCACGCAAAGCCTAAATTATTCAATTTCAGAAAAAACGGTTAATGGCGGAAAAAATAATAATTGATTCGGCGCCTCTGCACTGCCCAGTTTGTTTTGGCGTCTTTAGCAGTGCGCCTGAAGTGCTTCCATGCGGTAAGTCAATTAAATATATGCAAAAAATAAATTTTATTTTGTGCAGGTCACTCGCACTGTCAAAACTGTCTCAGGGAGGTTGAGAGTCATGCTGTAAGAGAGGCAGCGGGCAGACCCACCGATGTCGCAACTAAATTTTTTGTTTTGAAGATCATATCATTTTAGACGTCCATCGAATGTCCGCTTTGTCGCGCTCGCTGCTCTGTGAACCGCAGAAAAGTCAAAAACTACGCAATTGAGGCCATAATCGAATCACTAAGCTCAATTAGCAATGAGCAAGACGTCACTAATGAAACAATTGCGGCAAAAAACCTCGCGGTTAGTTTTAAGTATTTTGAATAAAAGGAAGTCGTCTTCATTTACTTTCAGATCAAACGTTTGGAAAAGAAAGAGAGCGAGTTGAAAAGCGAGCTGAAAAAACGACTCAAAGAACAGGAGGCCGAAGTCGAACGATGGTTCTTTTTCGGTGTCGCCGTTTCATATTTCGGGTCTGGATTACTTTCGTGGCTCATCGGCTTCAGACTTATATAAATTGTTGTATTATGTGCTGTAAGTATTGTAAATGTCGCCTGTGATGATAATAATAAGTCAAAGCCGAATGAATAATCTTTTGGCTTCACATTTCTATTGTTATGGTAAAATAAACGCATAAAATGTTTTTAGACCGAATTTGTCTCAGTTTAACGCCACTTTTCGCAAAATAACGGGTCGGAAGTGAACAAATACCTTTTCATAAACATTTCAATTTAATTTAAAATTATTAAATAATACACCCATCAATTTATTCGTGTCTCTCACAATTGCAAATCAAATACACTTCCGAAACGCCGAAAGCACGAAAAAATGATCAGAAAAATTAGAAAAAGTCAAGAGTTCGCTATTTCCGGCCATTTTTTGGAGCCAGCGATTACATCCCTGCGGATGTCCTTTCTTTCAACTTCTGTTTTTACATGTACACTCCGAACTCCAATAGATAAATACATTTGAATTGATAAACGTTGAGGATGGCAACAATAAAAGTTTGTTAGTGATTAGAAAGATTTCTCGTGTTGCGCCCCCGGGAGCCCGATCAGATCAGACCCTCGGGAGCCCGATCAGATCAGACCCCCGGGTGCCCGATCAGATCAGACCCCCGGGTGCATTCCGCCGATGTCCCCCGCGCGGACGTTTGGTGTTGGGTTTTGGCTGGCACCCGATTTTATGAATCCGCGCCAAATTCTGAACATCATCAGGCCACCGACACAATAGAAAATGGTCAGGAAAAAGGCGGAGAACTGAAGCAGCTAATTGTTGGGGGAATTCAAACGCTTTCCATCGCTTACCGCCGCCACCATAAAAGTATTGCTTCCTTTCTCCACCTCCGTTTTGTGCCCTGCGGCGAGGATAAAAATGTTGACGAAATTGCAGAAAGCGCACACTCCCGAATAAGACATTTCCTGAAGCATATTCCTTTGAACGCTAACTCGAATCGAGAGTAAAGTTAAGAATTGTCAATATTCTCACCACAATTGGCCACCCTCCGTCACGTCCAAGCGTCAAAAATGCTTCACATTCATACAAAAACATTGCGCATACGGCCGTAATGAAAACAAATTGGACAGTGATATTCAGCCAGAAGAACCAACC
>MEIZ01000005.1:815610-837739 GCA_001723225.1 Globodera ellingtonae | reverse complement strand
AAAARKKRAAWAACGCTATTTCTCCTGACTTTATGCGCTTGTAACTGTTCCTGATGAAGCTGGAGCACTGGAGCATTGCCTGTTCAACRCCGGCAYCGACGGAGAGAGAGCGTTCAAAGCAAATGACGAAGTGAACGGCTTGGTCGGTGGGAACCTCTTCAACAACGCAGGACATTAGCCGATTCGCGTCGCACTCCTTGGGCCCGTGGTTACAGCTGATAAAAATGCGTTAAAATGATGAGGAAAAATAATGAAAAATTACGAAATATGTCCATTTCGGAGCAGGATACTGTTCCCCCAGGGGACCAAGTCCAATTTGATGCGGCTTCCAAAACGGTTGTGCAACGCGCCCAAATTATTGGAAACAAAACGCTGACAATACGGGCATAATGCTTCATACCTTAAGGGGAAAGAAAGTCTAATAATTATTTTGTTACAACAATTAACATCAATGTCACGGTGATGGGACGAGTGTCTTGTCTGAGTTGTTCACATTGCTTAAAAATCAGATAACGAACCCAAATTGATTTTATATGAATTTTCACTTGCAAAACGTTGCAACGCCGGGCAATTACGTAACTGTCACACCTTAACAGAAACGATTCGATACAATTTCAACCAATTTTAACCAAAAGTCGCTTGGAACATCGCATCCCGGGGAGTTTGGCTCCTGTTGTTGGTTGTGCTGCTGCTGCTGCTGGTGGTGCCGAAGGCTGTTCTGTTGATATTTGTTCCCGCTGTTATCGACAGCATTTAGGGAGAAGAGCTAAATTTAAGAAATAATAATTTTTGTAAAAGCCCCAAAACTATCTCGCACATCTTTCCTGTTGTATGCTGAGCTCACAACAAATCCAAGATGAATGAGCACAAACTTCAACAACAGTTGCCAATGCCCAAGAGAGTGGACCATTGTCAAAGTTCTACAAATCCGTTTTTTAAAAAAATTGGTCGAACCAACACTACAAATGTGCGATCAATTGGGGGGTAATTGATTGATGGATTGAGGGAGGAGTTCCCGTATGTCTGCGGGTCCGGGCTGTTCATCGTCTCCCCCTCCCCCGTTTATTCACAACCGACTCTTATATTAATCCATTAGTTAGTCAGCCTTCTCCAATCCCTCAACTTTAGCAAAACGGACGAGGCCCAACTGCTCTTCGGATCTTTGATAGCTTTTGGTTAAGGCCCAGTGTAATCATTGATGGAAGAAGAGGAACGGATGGAAACGGCCAAGTAATTAATGACCAACCCTAAATCAGAAGGCCTAACTATCCGATGTGCATTGTCTTATGATTTTTGAGGTGACTGGGTTCTGATTGATGTTCCAAAAAATAGTGTTTATTTTCATCCTTATATATGGCCAAGTCCCCGACGGGACGAGAAGCGAATATCGAATTGCAAATCGAAAGTGTTGGCCATCCCCGATCACAACAGCAATACCCGCCAAAACATTTCACTCCATTTATTAGTCCGGCTGGCACCAAATGATGCTGCCCCTCCAATTTGAAAGGGTATACAAAAAGATTGCAAATTGGCAAAAATAAGAAAGAAATTTGGGGGAAGCGGCAAAAGACTTTTTTGGGGAAGGAGCAAAAGACTTTCAGGAAGAAGCGGTTGAAGACTTCCGTCTCTTCCGCTTACGGGTCAATCCGCTCAGAGAAGGCATCATCGACGGATGACATGGGAGGGGCGACATTTTGAGGTATTCATTCTCCAAACAATCCTTGGCCGTTGCGCGTCGTCTGAAAATTAATTTAAAAGAATTATTTCCCAATTTAGGGAGGGATAGTTTCGGTCGGTAAATAGTGCGGGTTGGTAGCCCCTATGTGACAATGTGAGGGGTGGACCCCCCAGCCCCCTAGCCCATGCATTGAGAAAGTCGATTCTGTAATTGGGTTGGTCGTTTATTGTGTAGTTAAAATTCGATTTTCTAGTGCCGAAGTCTCACCCAAGTTGTTGCAAATTTGTTGCTGGCAAACTTACTTCGGATCATAAATAAACAACGAGTTCAGCATTGCATGACATTCGGGCGATCGATCGGAGAAAACGGCCTTGATGTTATTGTAGGGTTGTTTTATCAGTTGGACCTTTTCAAGCTGCGGCAAACTCGCCATTTCGGGCCAAATTTTCTCTGTCGGTGTCCCAACCAAACTGATGATTAGACGGATCTAAATTAAGTCAAAAATTAAAAAGAAGATAAAAAACAACAGCGCCTGGTCAATCTCATCTTTTCCAGGAAGTAATGGCTTATGCAAAAGCAATTCGCCCAATATACTAAAGCGAATTCGATTAGCATTAAACAAAATGAAAGTATTTCACACCAGCCACAAGCCCACATGTCAATGGCCGGAGATTGGAATTTACTGCCAAATAACAATTCAGGAGAACGATACCTAAAAGGGGTAAAAACATTGGGGGGGGGGCAATAAATATTTGGTCTTTAAACAACAGACCAAAGTGTGACCACTCGCGGAGTCATCTCCGTGGGCGGAACACCGCATAATCTTGCTAGTCCAAAGTCAGCGATTTTCAGGGCACCAAATTCAGTCAGCAGAAGATTTGATACCTAAAACAATTTATAATGTCTTATTTTAAAAAAAATCGAGGATTGGACAAACTCAAAAGGGAATAAGGCGAGTCCCAGTGGTACAGGCACCGTCAGAAAATTACACAAACATTTTTAATGTCTAAATTATGCTCATATTAAAAATTAGGATAATCTCGCCTTAATGTCCCTATGAACGATGAAGCGACTGTGCAGATGGTGAAGACCGCGAAAAAGTTGAAGCAAAAGGCACTTAATCTGTGCTTCGGTGAATGGAGAATTCATATTGTCGAGCAGTGAGGCGAGGTCCTGAAATTAAATTGAACTTAAATTGCAAAAAGTACAACATTCATTATTACTTACCTGATCACAATATTCCATCACCAAAAATATTTGATCAATTCTCCTCCCCACAGCGACATCAAAAAGCCGCACAATGTTTTCATGCTCAATRTCCATTAGCGATTGAATTTCCCGCATGACAGACACAGAAACGCCTTCTTTCTTTAGATTAAGACGAATTTGCTTAAGGGCAACCTAAAGCTCTTAATAAATTTGATCGATTGTSAAACATTTACCGTTTGTCCCAATCTTTTATCTCGACCTTCGTACACGACGCCATAAGTGCCCTCGCCAAGCTGCCTAATCTTTTCGAATTCATTCACTGATCGGCACGCCCCCTTTCCGACAATATTCTGTAAGAAATAAAAATTCCAAAAGCACTAAACCAAAGCCATACCAAAGAAACTTTGTACGGCTTTAATGTGAGAAGCGATGTGTACGACAGATTTTTGTTGTCATCGAGCAATGTCATCAYTTACCTATGKATTAARAAGCGTTCGATACTATAAAACTCAATTTTACTGCATTTTGTTGAACAATTTAGTCGAAAAATCACATTAATGTTACATGTTTAATTAACATTATGCCAAAATTCAATTTATAAACTTTTTTTTTAATTTTAATTTACATATTTTCAAAAATAAAGTTAAAAAATGCTGGCGCACAAATTTCTGATTAGTTTTACGGCGCCCAATTTCCGATATTTTGTCGCTCAAAATTACTCATTCTCCCGACCCGACATTTTTCCCAACCCGCTGTGTCCCTGCTGCACAGTTTGACCCAATGTGAAATTTTTGTTATCTTTTTAAGAAAATGTGCCAATCCATAATACAAATTTTATGGACGAAACAGAAGAATTTATAGATGTAGAAGCGGAAGAATTCTATGGGTTTATAAGAAAACATTTGGTCAGTTTTTTTTTCTTTCATAATTACCCATTTTATTGTTTTTTCAGATTTGTATGTTGTTTTTCCTTTTTTCCTACATGTTCAGCTACACGATCATTCAGTATGTGAAAATGCGTTCAGACAATGATGGTTAGTTTGTTAAAAATAATAAAAAGAAAAAAAGAAATTGATTTACTACAGAACTTTATGCTGGCGATGAGGATTTTTTTGTCTTTCGCGTTTCGTAAGTCTTTTAAATATGCAAAYGGAAATTKCCTWTTTTTTATAAAGACTTGTCATTTAATATTGTAAATGGTCGAAAGTGAAATTTTTAGTGTTTGGATTTGTTGCTGTTCCCTGTCGGTGTCCATTGGTGCAGTAACYCTTCTGCCATTTTCCGTGCTCGGCTCGGAAGTGCTGGAGCGGTACCCGGACAATTACTACCTGAAGTGGCTGAACGCCTCTCTAATCAACTCTTTGTGGAATTACGTCTTCATGCTCAGCAATTTGTCCCTATTCGTTTTGCTCCCATTTTCCTACTTTTTCATTGAGGTTTGAAGCATTATTGGGATAATTTTTGGGGAGGGGGCAACTCAAAAATTCGATTTGGGATGTTTTTGGAAAAAACTGGTTATTTTCATTAAAAAGAGCTTCATTTCAATTTTTTTTTATGTGAATTTTTTATTATTTGAAGAATTTACTTTTTCGGGGTGAAATTTGGCTTCGCCGGTAAGTTTTTTGAAGATTTATTTGTTAAGAAAGTTGCTCTAAGAATAACAGTCTTTATAAGTATAGTACAAATATCCGTCCACTGACAAAAAACAAAATTACTTAAATGTTCAATACAAATTACGCGGAAGTATTCGTCAGCACCGTGGCGCAGTGGAAGCGTGCTGGGCCCATAACCCAGAGGTCGATGGATCGAAACCATCCGGTGCTATGACTTTTTTCTTTTTAAATCTTTCACGAGCATTTGTTTTTTCAATATATAGATTTTAACCGTTTATCCTTATCCCTCCCTCCCAATATAAATTTTATTCTTTACATCTTTAGATTTTGTTTACTTAATTCCTTTTTTTGTTGAATTTCTTCTAAAATTCTCATTTAGTCTCAGGGCTTCAGTAGTGCGGCCTTTCACCTCCATGTTGTTCAGCCCTTTCACGGCTCCACGCCGGCTTCGGTGCGTCGTCCGCTTCTTGCTCGTTTTTATGAGACTGTCGTGGTTTGTTCGTTGGTTATCATCGTCCTGATTGGCATTGCAGATGTATTCTATTCCCATCTCTTCCTGCAGGTTGGTAAATATGGCAGGACATTGCCAAGGGTTTGGTTTGAAAACGAGGCAAAGTAGGTGTTTTACAGCCCTCGTACATTTCGCTCTCCCTGCTGTCGTTGTCCCTTTCCCTGTCCACGCCTCTTTTGTATTCTTTCGCCTCCCTCTTCGGCGTCTCTCTGCTGTTACTGTCGGTTCCGCTCGGATTCGCCAAAATGTTCGATGTGTTCAGCGAAATGCTGATTACCCAAAAGACGACAATTGGAAGGAATACAAGTCGATATCGSTCATCTACAACTCTGGTAAACACTTTTAGAAACTTTATACAAATTATTTATGAGCCATTTTAAAGAACAATGGGGATCTTCCAACCCACCTGTTTAAAGCAACGACTCCGGAACGTTTRCAGGTGCGAAACGATATTCGTAACTTAAACAAACAAAAAAATGTAGGCTTTGAGCTGTCTTCGAAGGGACACAAAGTTTCAGCAATTCCARCAACAAAAGGGTTACAGCTCACGCGTCTCCGCACCATTTTTGAGGTTTTTGAAGAGTGATTTACGCATCTTTTCCACTCTAATCTTTGCCAATATTTTTCAAGRCATCGATCGGTTGCTGAAATGAGTTYGATCTCGAGTACCAATGGWACTGGAGGAGTCTTACCCAACGGSAGCGTGAATTACAAGCAGTGCGCACAAAAAGCACACCAACGCAGCAAATACGCAAAAATAGACTTTGGAAAATGTTTTCATGCTAGAAAACGACTTCATCATCTGCTCGAGCCGATCAAAATTCTGCTGACTCTGCTTAAGTATCCAATAATCATGCTCATTCTCCTCGTGCTTACCGTAATTACTTTCTCTCATCAATTTATCAAATTTGTTTTCATAGGTTCTCACTGTGTCGATGGTTCTGTTAAACACWCTCCAATTACTTTTCGGCTTTCGAGCACTTCCCGCCTACGTCCAGTACATGGAGCAGTACCGACACACATTGGGCATCTTTGGGGCATTGGGCGAAATCGCTATCATTTTGTGCGTTTTAGATGTTACCCTTTAATTTGGGTAGGACAAACCCCAACTCTCAGTTAACTGGGTGATGTTAAAAAGACCCGGTTAACCGGACACAAAATCATAAACCGGTCCCAAAATTTTGTCCTACCAGACTTCAGACTTTTAACCAATGGACTCGATTCCATCCATTCATGGATTTCCGAATCCAGCCTTCTCTTGCCAGATACATTATGATGTCCTCTCTTGTCGGCGTTTACTCCGTCCCACTGATTCGTCGCCTTCAGCCCCGCCGTGGGCGCACTTCGATGACTGCCATCATCATTAACTGTGTGATAATTCTCGTCCTCAGTTCTGCACTTCCCGTTCTTGTCCGGACACTAGGCACGACTTTTGTTTTTTCTTTTCTCGTAGCATGATCGTTGTATAATGAATGCTTTCTTCAGGTATCACCACATTCGATCTCCTCGGCAACTACGGCCGAATCCACTGGATCTCCAATTTCTCGCTCGTCTGGGGCTACAACCTTCTTTTCGCTGCCGCTTCCATGTTATGTTTGGTCAACAAATTCACCCAACCCGTCCGTCGCGAGTTGTTCCGCAGGTATTCATTCATTGCCCACTTGTACGACTCAAAAATACGTTTGGTGTAAAAGACATTTTTTGACATTTTGTTCAAGTTCGGGTTAGGTGTTCGAAATAATGTGGCAGATTCGGATTAACGGGCCCGAATCCCATAATCGTTTATCATCGGCACTATTACGGACTTATTCTTAGGTTCACTACCCTTGCTGGTCAAAAGCACTTCACTTACGACACCTTGAGGGCATCATCGAGTCCGTTATCTGATATATACACCGATTTTGAAGATAATGATAGTCCAGAGAATGATTAAACATTAAATTTTGCTTATTTTTGTCACATTTTTGATCCTGTTACATGATTCTTTCCTCTCACATTTCTCTTCATGCGAAGCTTTAGTGTAATGAATTTGTATGAGATATATTTGCAAAAGATGAGAACATTAAAAACCGAACGTGTGTTGGGGGACACCAGGCACGTTCTTAGCAATAAAAAGCAGCTTTTTTCCCTAACTCCCTCCCCTTTTCTCAAAATACGTGCCTGGTTAGGACTGTTGAGCTACGGCACAAAAAATAAGAACGAAGTGTAAAATAATAGAGAGACAGCGGTAATAGACATGTAGATCATCGGGAAAAGAAACATTCAAAAATTTAAACAAAGCAAACGACGAGAAGATACTCTGTCAAATCCGTTTTCACAATCACGTAAGGCGTCCACCCGTAATTTTCACAATCTGTTCAATGTTCACAGCTTCACCTTTAATGTTCTWTTTTTGAGGAATGAACGGGGGACGAGTTGCCCAATTACCATTTTCAATTGTTTTGGTGTCAGGCGATCGACATTCCAAATCGACTTCCTTGCGAAGCACCGAGTCAATATCCACCTGACTGAAGAAGGCGATCGACTGCAGAAAAATTAATTATTTTTCAATTTGCGAAAAGAAACTAAATAACCTTGGGTAGCTCCCGGATCCCCAACGTGTCGGAAATCGCTGCTCTGTGATTATTTAAGCAAATTGTAAAAAAACTCCATCAAAACCACTCACCTCACATACATATTGCTCAACGTGAGGGCCAACGCACACCGGTATCGGTCTTCTTCCGGAACCAAATAACGAACCTATAAAAGATGCAAATTGATATTTAATTGATCRAAAGAATGTCACCTCATCATGGATTGAAATTACGTAACGAGCCGGGATGTCATACTTACGGCACAACCATCGCATACAGACGAGTAACAGGTGGAGGAAGTCGACCGCACTCGACTGGACAAACTGAAAACGGAAAGAATTAAGCGCCGAAAAGGTGAATTGCCTTTGGCCGCATTTCTGTTTTATAAATTTGTCACAATAATCCGGTTTTTATAACAACAAAAAAAGTAAAAAATTAGTCGCAATCGCGTTTAGTAGGTAAAAAATATACGTTTTTTTTTCTCTCAAAAACAGTAAAGTACCCCAAATTGTGTATCAAAATTTGACCCAATTGGCGACGCTTCGTTTGAACAATGAGTTGAACTTATCCAAGTTAACAGCCTGAACATCCGTGACCATGGCTGGCAGAATTGGTTCGAGTGCCTGGCTGAGCCGACACTTCAACACCGGTGTGATGGGATGGCGTTGGCAGGAATTCAGTGACAGCCAATTGAATGTTTGGGACTCGCTAAAAAAATTTTAAAAAATATTTTTAATAATTTAATAATTACTCACTATCCCCCAACATAGAGAAAAACGTCGCCCTCGTATAAGATATTTCTCATTCTGTTAATGCTCATTTCGATGTTGTTTTTCTTCTGCCTGGACAACAACCATCCCTCGAATTTGTTTACAAAAGGAAGAGGACCTGCAAATGAAACAATTATGTAAATGGAAACGCATAAAGAATGCTGCGCAGTTATAGTATTAATGTCGTTTAACTGACAATCAATGCGCAAAAAACGTTTTCCACCCAGACGTAATACGGTAAAATTTTGTTTAACAAATGCAAGAAGATTCGAATTTAACGCGAGAAATTCGTCCAGTACTTTGCCGCCCGATTCACTCATTTTGAGGTATCTGTTACAAAAAAGCATTTCGAGGTATATGCTTAAAATTTAGACAGAATTCGTTTACCTTACGGGTTGGCCCTTTGTCGTTTCAAACATTTTTTTGGCTCTTTGTCTTGCCTGCGCTTTCGTAATTCCCTGGTTAATCATGTATTGTTGGGCATGAAAAATTCCTGAGCCGTAAAGACGAGCATAATTCAGAGTCTATAACAGAGAGCATTTATGGATGATATGGGAGACAAAAACAAAAATTTCCAAAATTGTTATCGCCCGTCCCCACCTTTGCTTGGTTCCGCGTGATGCCCACTTTCTTGCCGACCACCGAGTGCAGGTCGGTCCCGTTGGTTTTGTTCCCGGCCAACAACATATTCGAGAAGGGCGTCGCACCGGCACGAAGACTTTCGTGGAAAGAATCGCCAAAAAGTGCGGCCAGCCATTGCTCTTGCGAGTCCACGTCAGCCCCGACAAATTTCCACCCATCGGCGCATTGGACCATCGATTTCTGTGGAGAAAGTACAAACGTTTTTGCAGAAAACGCAAATACAATGCATTAACCATGTCGGATCCGACCACATTCTCCTGAATAAGCTCTTTACCAGTAARTCCATTCATAATTATTACTTTTGGATTTGTCGAGGTTAGCCAAAGTTTGTGGGTCGCTCTKCGAGTTACCGTCCCGGAAGGTATCACTGACGGGACAAGGGCGCCCATTTGCACTTGCTCATCCAACCAAACGGGCAATTCTTCTCTGTAACGATCTCTGAAAGAACCGACAATTTTCCATATGAAAAAAARCAATTTTTAGCATTTGGGACACCTGTAATTTCCCCAAAATCGAGTCACACTTTTTGACACCAAAAAGTCCTTCAACACTTCCCCGTAACGCGTAGAGTACATAACACCTTCTTCGAAGTTTTTGTAGTTGGACTTGTCGAACGGAGTCCCCATGTTGCGCGCTTTGCCGCTCTGCAAAAACATTTCGCACAATGAWTTTTTTTTTACCGGGTGAGGAAGTCTGTAGAAGTTGAAATGGCGCGTCACCGTCGAAACCGGCTTCATTGTGTGAAACGGAATCTTTGGCACATTGCGACTTTTGTTGCGTCTGATCAGTTCATGGATTTCCCTGAAAGACAATAAATAATTTGAAAGATTAATGCCCAAACAAAATGAATAATCCAATTTACACAATCACCTGACCGGAAAATTCACATATTCATTTCTCCTAAGAAGAACCTTCTCATCTTTGGGCAAATCAGTGGAGAAATCGTCTAAAAATGTGTAAGTCTTCCGCTATTAAAATATTAYAGCCAAATAYCAAAGTAAAGATTTTTGTGTAACCAACCCAGTCCAATACCCACCCAACCACAACATCTCAATGCCAGCAATTGAAAGTCTATAACACCCCCGATTTTGGGTGCTTTCTTTTTCCCAATGATTCTTCTCATTTAGAGCTTTCGAATGGCATCTTGTTTTTTTGATTTGGTTGAGATTCAATTGCTGGCAGCCCTGAGGTGATCCGCCCTGGCTTTTATTGACCACACCACCAAGGAGTGCATCAAACCGGAGCCCGTGTACAATTAATGCAGAAAGGGGGGGGGGTGCAACAGGCTCTTACGTCGACGCACCCCTTGCACATGCATTTACTTACAATTGGCGTTTGGCACCAAGAAACCCCAGCCATAGTTCGACTTGTAGAAGAGCGGATATCGCCCATAACAAAGGCCAAAAATCCGCGGAATTTCGCGGGTTTGCATTTTGATCCGATCACCAGTCAACAAATCAATGGGAATCTGAAGTTAATCAGAGAAGTTCTTTGTTCTAAAAAAAGGATATAGCAATTACTAATGAAAGTACCAAAGTTGTCCTATTAAACTCTCTGATTATACCTCCGCGTCCTGAAAATGCATAAACAGTCCGCTGTACCACTGGGGCCACTGCGGACGTAATAATTTTCTGTTCCAGTCTGATACCCACATCCACGGGTCAAGCTCAAATCTGTTGAACAAAAGTTTTCAACAAWTTCATCTTTCAAGACTAAAAAAACCGTAAAATATTGAAATACTTTCTAATTCCATGTTCACTTTCCACGTCCAATTCCTCTATTAAATTTCGGGCACTTTTAACAAATTTATTGGCCGTCACATCCTTTAGATTCGATGATTCGTCYTCACATTTGGCGAAAAAGGTACGCCAATTACCTGAAATGTATTGAATGTTAAGCTGCAGGTAGGTGGAGTTGTTCACTTGTTATGGGCAAATACGGATTGCCCATTTCCAGCATTCCGCAATAAGTGACCGGGTGGGGGAATCTGTTAGAAAGTCAAAACGTTTCACAAAATATCAACGGGAGAGACAACCTGTATTTAAAACTGGGATAAAGCTTGCGAAATAACGATTCTGTCGCTTCTACGTCGCAGGCACAATAATCGAAAAGAGTCTAAAATTAATCACAGTTAATCAAGAAACGACCACTTTCACAAACCGTACTTGCGCATTTGAACGGATTTGCTCAATTGAGGCCGTTTTGAAGAAACTCTGATACTTTTTGTCCCATTCAGTTTGTTCTTTTGCCGATTGCTTCACATTAACCGACTCTTCGGATAGATTCTGTTCCATTTTCCCGTCTTTTACTTCGGTGAACTTTCTGACGACCAAAGGCTTCTCCCTGTTGCAATATTTTTCGTGAAGAGCGTTCAACGAATTTCTGCAGGTCCGTTTCTTCCAAACACGCACAATTTTCTGGATTTTTTATGATTATTTTCGTATGAAGCCTTTAAAAACATTAAATTCTTTCAAACGGGTTGTTTGCTCCTTTGTGAGAGCTTCCATAGCAATTTCGGGCCCGTCAGATTGTCCAGGCTTTGAAAACAACAATTTGGCTAATGATGGGTAGTTGTTGTTCTGCGTGTAGAGGTCACGCTGATGGTCGGCCATGCCACCGATTGCTATGTGCATGGACATTGTGTCCCAAAAACGCAACGCAGTTTCCTAAACATAACACTGAACAACCACCAAAAGGTTAAATATATATGAAATCGAAGAAACTTGTAGTTTGAAAGCGACACAAAATAAWTGCCACTTTCGTCCGACATACGTGAATGGCATATTGTTCACTGATAAAAGTGCGATCAAAAGCGACGTTGTGACCGATGACCAATCGTTTTCTTTGGCCAAGATTGCCCATAGAAATCAAATGTTCAGGTCGGACAAATTCGGGAAGTTCATTATCAGCATCGGCCATCCGCGTACTGCACCACGAATACCTTGCACAAATGAGGATGTTAGATGTTCAATGCCTTATAAAAATCAACCATTTTGTGTTGGAGAGAGCAACTGCCAACGTGGGCAATCGACCGTCTTTCATGCACACTTCAACATCAAAAAACAGCAAATCCTCCGCCGGGAAAGGCACAGGTCGTGGAACAGCTAAAGCCATAAACAGATTTAAAGCGGTACTAGTAAAGTTTGGGTCCCAGTAAATTTACAAAATTTTTTAATTGTTTTAAAGTTAAAAAAAAAAGCGTTTCTACGGGTTTTCGGGGGGGGGGGGGCGTCAACCAATTCCGGAACCCCATTCGAGGTAACCAAAAATCAATTTTGGCATAAATTGTTCAAAAAGCACGAATTCGATCATAATTTGCCTGTGTAGTTGTATTAGCGCTTTTTGAACTATTTTGAGGCCATAATGATTTTTTTTTAATTTTAAATTTTCGGCCAAATGTTCGAATTCTGTTGAAGAAAAATTTCTCCAAATTAACGAATTTTGCAAAACAAAAGGGGGTTTTTTTCTCAAAAAACATTTCGAGGGGGGGCATGCCCCCTCCGGCTAAAACCTATTTTTAGCTGATCTCTCACCATTCCAACCGATGGGATCGTAGGCAGTCCACCCGGGTTGAACTGACCATTCTTTTGGTCTCCGGGGAATTCTGTTGCGCTCCTTGATCCAAAGCGCACTTTCCAGTAACTTTTGGTAACTTAAAAAGTTTAGTCAAAAACAAAGTTCAACTAAATAAACCCTTCAAACTGCGCAGATGCTTCGACCCGAAAGTGTTCCATCAAATTACCACGAACATGAAGAGAGGGCAACTCCAATTGGGCTTCAATACTGTCCTCGAATGTAAAATGCATAGTCTATTTTCTAAGCTTGAAGGTAACTTTTTGAGCTAATTTGGGTTAAAAAACGAATAATACTTCACTTTATCGGATTTTTTATACGCAAAATCCGTTAAATTGAGTCCATATTCTCTTGTTTCTCGACCCAATAAAGGTTTAAATGCAAGGTCACATAACCAAAAAGCACCCAAACCCACTTCCTTTGCTGAACTGTTWGCGTAAGTCGCTTTCCCGAACAAATGTTTGTGCAGTCGTCTTGATACCAATTGAATCTTTTCAGGCTCAAATTCCGATAATTTTGCGGCATTCGTTTTGACAACTTGCTTAAAGAAATTTATTCATGCGCGATAAAGTCTTGGCAACAAAACGGCCCGAGAACAACGTACTCCACTCTTCGCCATGGGCTGTTTGAAGCTCCCCTGTTCCTTGTGGAATATGTTCTTCCTCTGTTCCTTGTGGAATATGTTCTTCCTCTGCTCCTTGCGGAATATCTTCTCCGACCCAATGCAAAGCGGAACTTCTACGGGCTTTGCCCAGAGCTTCTGCAGTTCCTGCTCCAACGCGACACTTTCCGCGCTGCCCTTGCGGTACTCCAGCACCGGCTCATTGGCAGGATTCTTCATGAACTGCTCCGAAGTGAGCCCCCTATAAGCAATCGGTCAAAAAAAGTCATCGGAAGAACTCAAACCCACGCGAATGAAGTGGCACTTCGGCTCAGCAAACCCAAAGAAAAGGAGCGGACAACGGGAAGTGAAGAAGGCAACATTTTGATGTATTTTGTATCTTATCCCGATCTTTGTTTGACAACCGAAATATTGAAGTTTTCAAAAAGCTCCAAATTCCACAAATTTTTTTGGCGTTATGATTTGCAAATGAATTAATTCGTTTTTTTCTTTTCTGCCGTCCATGGCAAGGGAAAAGTGACATAAAAAATGTGCCAAAAGGTGAAAATGCCATGCAAAGGGCGAGAAAATAACCAATGTTTCAGGTGAATGAATGTTCTCACAGAAGCATAAATCTTCGTCATTTGTATCTGCACGGACTAGGGACAGGCATCAATGTTGCTTAAGAAGGGGTCTTTGATAGTTTTTGTCGGATGTGTCACAATTTGGACATTTCTGCTGTCCATATTCCTTATCGGCACCAACACACGTGAAGATGCGGAAAATAATGTGTTGACACGGACAACGGCGCGTCTTCATTCTCTCACGCAAATGAGCGAATTCGAATTTGGAAATTCGATCGGCAACGCAAACAAACATTCAGCAGCTGCGGCGTCGCATTATCAGCAGACAATTCTGAGCTTTGCTCATATAACACAAAACCCAGACAATTACAGGTTGGCATTGTCTCCAGTTGACACAAAATCGTTTTTAAAACACCCTTTTTGATAGGTTCAAGGTGGAGGGAGGACAAGATGTGCTCGTATTTCTCCATATACAAAAAACTGCTGGGACAAGCTTTGAGCGTTTCCTCGTCCGCCATCTCAATGTGACGCATCAGTGCAAATGCGTGTAAATTTCGAAAATGTTGCCGGTGTTTTTCTATGGGAATTTTAGAAAAACAATTAAAATGAATGTTTCTCTTTTTTTTATTTATTTTTCAGTTATGTTAATATAAATTTGTTCAGTCATTTAATGAAGGTTTTTTCGATTTAATTAAGATTTGGAGAGAAGAGAAAGATGAAATGTCAGTGTCGGCGGCCGATCGGACGCATTTGGCTGTTCTCGCGCTATTCCACGGGCTGGGCATGCAACTTGCATGCCGATTACACCGAACTGATCGTTTCGGGATGTGTCAACAACAAATTGGACGTCAGAGAAGGTAAAGCGCCATATAATAAAATCTTTTGTTTTGTTTGTTCTTAGGAAAGCGTCATAAGCGTCGTCTTTTTCTGACCACATTTTTGCGCGATCCGATCGATCGTTTTGTTTCTGAGTACACTCACGTGTCAGAGCGGGGCGCCACCTGGGCACGAGCTTTACATTTTTGTGGTGGTCGCTTACCGACCCCCGAGGAGTTGCCAATGTGTTTTGACCCGGATGTCGGATGGGGCGGCGTTTCTCTAGACGAGTTCAGTTTTCTTTTTGTTACTGCTAACTAAATTATGTTATTTTATCTAGGTTCCTCGCTTGCCCATATAATTTGGCATTTAATCGGTGATTTTTGATTGCCAAAAGGCCAAAAAAAATTCCAATTTTAAGCCAGACGCGAATGTTGTCCGACCTGAGTCTTGTCAACTGTTACAATTCATCGGCAATGGATGCGATTGTTCGGAACCGTATTATTCTTGAGAGTGCCAAGTTAAACTTGCGCCAATTCGCTTTCTTTGGTCTGAAGGAGCGAATGGCCGAAAGTCAATTTCTGTTCGAGAAAACACTTGGGCTAACGTTAGAACAGAATTGGCCATAGAATTTCAGTTCCTTCCTTTTCAGTTTTGACGCCGATTTGTCTCTGTGGAACAAAAGTAAGTCCGCCCATGTGATCCCCACCAGAAGACAGTTGGACTTGATCCGGCAAAAGAATGCGTTGGATTTGGYACTCTATGATTTTGCCCGCAGCATTTTTGAACTTCGCCTCTCTCAAATTGGGMGGACCGTCAGAAACAACAACTTTTCTTTCATTTAACAAATCGATGCAAATTGTTCAGACGGGTCTTATTGTCGAATCTTCATCTAGCTCTTCTGTAAAATGCCACTGCGATTGTGTTGCCAAATTTCATTTTTTGGAACTGCCATAACACGAAGAAAATAATGTAATCTTTGGTAACAAACATTCCATCTCATTTATATCTGATTTTAATTTATTTTCATCATTCTCATTCCTTCGATTTAAAACATAGTCAGATATTATTTCTTTCCATTTTCCCATGAATAAATTGTTTACCCTCACTTTAAATCAACCTGCAATTGGTTTCAATCCGCGCTATGTTCTGAAAACTTTATTGAACGAAAATTTTTAATGAAAWCAGATGAGGAACAACGCCATTCGAACGGTGGGTATTCTCGACAAGTCGCTGAGTAAGGGGAAACACGAGGTGATGAGATTTAAAACCGAATCGTATGTGTTTTTGATTCCCTTTCCCTTCAGGTAAATTTGTCCACATTCGCTTTGTTTTTTGTCGAGATGGTCCGGTACGCTCAGAACAAAGTCAACACAGTGCAAGGGCTACAGGACAGGTTGGGGACAGGAAATWGMGARGAAAATGATAACTATCGCTACAGGCTGAGTGATTACGGGCGTTTTGTTGGAGTCCGGCTTTTGGATCTGGTCACACTCAGAGAGGTAAACTTACGRATATGCAGCGATGAAAGTTTAAACATTTTGAGAAAGGGTACAAAAGGGACGTCAAACTGCTGCACATTCTGATGTTTGTGAAGGGACCGGTCTGGAAAAATCTGTTTGGGCAGGAGGCGGACAAATTGGAGAGAAGCAACGAGGACCCGTGCAAATGTGAGATTTTACTTATTTCGGCATGTTCATACTGGAACATGCACTGAAACATGGGCTTTGTGAAGAGAATCGAACTAACTTCGCTGTTATTATTATGATATTGGGTTAAGGGGATGAGGAATTTTCCAATTTTCTTCACTTACCCTGTTCATTATGTTTTGTAGATTTTCTCATCGAAAAGGAGCCTATTGTGAACACCTTCATCTCCCTGCCCAAAGACAAAGGGTCTTTGAATTGTGCTGCTTTCATTGCCGGAATCATTGAAGCCTTTTTGACGGTGTTTCGGGATTTGGAAAATGATAAAATTAATTATATAAAGTTATTTAGGAGAGCAATTTTCCATGCAAAGTCACCGCCCATTGGCACATGGGCACCGCTTATATGATCGAATTTGAAGAGGAAGTGATTTTGCGTGAGAAAATGGAGGCCGGTAGATGAAGAGAATGAAGCCATTTGTTTCGTCTCAATTTCACAATGTTTCAACAAAGATTATTTATTTGGTTTATTTTATGGTCACAACCTTTAACAATATCGTTGGTTCTTAAAGAGGCACAATTGTTTCCCCATTTTTGGAGCAGTTCGGATGGCGCAGCACGGGATGAAGAAGAAGACGACTCTGCCGGCGGGTGCAAAACAAAAATCGATGAAGCGAGTTCAAAAAGGCGCACAATATTCAAAGGGACCCAAAAAGGTGTTTTACACGAATTACAATGTTTAGGAGCGTAACTCGAGTTTACCTCTTACTTTTGTAGGGCGCCAAAGCTGTTATTGCCCCAAAGAAGTTGGCCGCTGTCCAACAGGCAAAAGTAAATGCTGAAATTAGCCGGGTGATCAACGAGAAAAACGAAGAAATGGTGAAGGAGCGAGCCGATCGGGACGTTGGAAAAACGAAGAAGAAGCGAACAAATTCCTCCGCATAAATTATGATACAAAGTCTCAAAATTTTGGGATGGAATTTTACTGGTTTTACGGCCTGTTGTTTGGGATGGAATTTTACTGGTTTTACGGCCTGTTGTTTTTATCATCATTTGTTATCGTCGCATGATAAGTAAATCTGCAATATTCTTTATTGAAAATTAATATTTKTTTCTGGTACGGAGGAWTTCGTAAATTTAAACAAACAAAAAGCTAAGCAAATACCAAAGCCGAGGGCTTATTCCCTCGGGACCCTCAGAGTCATGCCTCGGGCGAGGGATGGCGAAACCCTATTTTGGATTTTTGCAACTAAAATAGGGGCAAACCGTTTAAGTCCGAAGCTAAAAAGGGCATAATGGCGACATCCCTGTTGTGTACTCCGCGTACATATTTAACAGCTTTTTTTCCTTTTGTATATTTTTTTTTGTCGTTTATGCTTCTCCGATAATGTCAGCTCCGTCATCGGCCAACACTTCTGCCCTAAAATGGATTTCGCTGGTGGTGCTTATTGCGCAGACGACCGCCCTTGTGCTGACTCTGCGCTACTCGCGGACCCAAAGGTCCGACGCATCGGACGGACCCAAATATTTGTCCTCCACCGCCGTTTTGATGTCTGAAATTGTTAAATTTTTCACTTGCATCGTTGTGCTCGGGCATCAAAACAAATGGAATTTTGGCCGTTTTTGGCGTGACTTGGACGCAAAAGATTCTCTGAAAGTTGGGGTGCCAGCACTGTTCTATGTGAGCGGCGGCGCATATTTTGTCTTTGTGACTTTGGCTTTAGGTTGTCCAGAACAATTTGCTCTTTCTCGCTCTTTCGAAGTTGGACGCGGCCACATACCAGGTCGGTCAATAATTTGGATGGAATATTCCGAAATTTGCTGTTTAGGTCACTTACCAACTGAAAATTCTGACGACAGCCTTTTTTTCCGTTACGATGTTGAACAAAAAGTTAGACCTCATCAAATGGCTGGCCCTCCTTTTGCTTACTTCGGGCGTCGCTCTTGTGCAGGTAAAAACTCCGACATTTGCCCTTATTTCTTTGTTAAGTTTAGCTCCCGAAAGGTTCCTCCGGTAGTCCATCGACCGCTGCGAGTAGCCGAGTTGAGGACGCCGTTGGAACTGTTAATGAGAATTTGCACCAAAAAGACGCAGCCGGCGATGGTTTCGTCGGACTTTTCGCCATTTTGGCCGCTTGTTGCTCCAGCGGATTCGCTGGCGTTTATTTGGAGAAAATTTTGAAAACTTCGCAAGTCCAACTTTGGGTCAGAAATTTGCAACTTGGTCAGTTTTTGTTTCCGATTTTTGCATTTCTTTCTTTTCCGTCTTAAGCTTTCTTCAGCATTTTCGGTGCCTTCGCAATGACTTGGATTTACGACTGGGGCCAAGTTCAGCAGTGGGGTTTTTTCCAAGGATACAATTGGGTCGGCCAATTAACCGGTGTTTTTGTAATCCATCTCAAAGTGATCTGCTGATAACTCTGACTGTTCTCTGATCATTTTGGACTTACGGAGCACAAAAGCACAGAAATACCTTGTCGAAACGCTGCTCCCAAAACTTTTGCAGATTATTTGGCTGGTCGTTGCGCTGCAGGTTCGCATTTTTATTTGTTTTTGATTATTTTCCCAAGGCTTAGGCTTATGGTGGACTTGTGATTGCGCTTGTCGTGAAATATGCGGATAACATTCTGAAGGTGACCACCGCGCTCTTTTCAGTCTGGACCTGAACCCACCAATTGCTTATTCTGAAACGGGTTAATTCGATCGGGCCAAACTTTCCGGCACAGGCCGTACCCAGAAAACAAATTCGGGGGGGGGGCAGTTAAGGAAAAAATTTGACTTTTAGGGTCTATTTTCCTTTTTATTGCATCAAATGTTCCGTTCTCGAACATATCCAGGGATTTGCCGTCTCGCTGTCCATTCTGCTGAGCAGCTTCGTCTCATGGACCTTCTTGGATGACTTCGAGCCGTCGCTCTCTTTCGTCTTAGGCGCTTCCATCGTTATWTTGTCAACTTTTCTCTACGGGTACGAGCCCAAACAGCCGTCGCAACCGGAGAGGCACTCGGCATAATCGAACATTCCCATGTCTATGCAATACTGTGATTTTAATTTAATTTACTTTTGTTGGACCTTTCGCTCGAATCAATCGGCGCTTTTGCATGTGATTCGGTGCATCATCTTGTTATTATTGTCTTGTTCTTTCCTCTTTTGAGAATAAATCGGTATTTCGCTATTTTCCCAATTGATCGTAGGGCCCAGAACAAAATGACCCAAATCAAGACCAACGATTCGACCCTAATTTTAAGCCTATCCCGATTTGGAAAACTCTGTGGACTTTTGAGAAAATTTTATTTTCGAAATAGCGAGGGAAGGGGAATAAGGGCTACCGATGACTCTGTTTCTTGTGACAAACCAAACAATTCATACGTAAGCCTCCTTTATTTAGTGCTTTGCATAATATAGGATACAATCATCACGACGACAACAATATGATATGAATGACACAATATATGTATGATTGATGCTCTGTGGTTGTTCGGATGGGCAAAGCTTTTGATATGAAGGTAGGCGCATCTCCTCTCCTCGGGTCCGTCACATGGGCCAATCGCCGGTTGTCGCTGCTTCTCCTCACATGTAGGCGCTCTGTTCTGGGTCCTTCACCTAAATTGTTAAAATTATTGACTGTTCCGCTCCATCCCACGAAACAAACCGGGGTGGTCTGTGTATCCCATGGAGTCGACAAGGCCGCTGGAGCTTGGTCGCCGCCGCTGGCCGCTGGAGCTTCTGCGCCGGGCGATGACATGTAGGCGCTTTGGGCGCCGCCGGCCGCTGGAGCTGCTGCGCTGGGCGATGACATGTAGGCGCTCAGATCGCTCATGTTTGGTGAATTGCTGCGACGAACGGTGTAGACGAGCTTGCTGTGGGCTGAAGTTGTTGCTGCGTWGCTGTTGAAGATTGGCAATGGTGAGGAATGGACCAAATCCATTTCCTTTTATACATTTTTCACTGATGAAATTCGTTACAAAAATTAAGCGATTTTCACAACGCCAAAAAGTATATAAGCGAACGGATTTGTCAAATATCCACCTTCAGCAAACAACAAATCAACGTTCTCAACAATCTACACATCAAGCGAGCTCGACAACAGCATCAACAACAATGGCGCAACTTCCTCCAGAAGACATCGCAACAATGCCCGCCCAGAAGGTCGTCTTCAACGCACCGTTCGACAACAAGGCCACCTACTACGTGCGGGTAAGTTAACATCTTTTGACCGCAAAACATTATCTCATTTGCCTTTCTAATTTAGGTCATCAACCCTGGGACAAATCGCATCGGCTTCGCGTTCAAGACGACCAAACCGAAGCGCATCAACATGAACCCTCCGAATGGCGTGCTCGGCCCCAAGGAGTCCGTCAACGTTGCCATCTCCTGCGACGCGTTTGACCCCAGCTCCGAGGACACCAAGGGCGACCGTGTGACCGTGGAATGGACCAACACACCTGATCCGGCGGCTACCGCGTTCAAGCTCGAGTGGTTCCAGGGAGACGGGATGGTGCGCCGCAAGAACTTGCCGATCGAGTACAACGTCTAGACGATGATGTGCCGCCGCATTACGACGACCAGATGCAGAAGATAGGACCCCCCTCCAACCCAACATGTAAATGCCCTCATATTGTACCCCATGAACAGATAATTATGTAAAACCATCATATCATCATCTCATGTGTGTTCATATTATGTAAATGTGAAATAAAATGTAATTTTGATTGGCGCAACAAAAAAACATTTGGTAAAAATGGTTGATACGCCTTGAATTTTTGTGCCTTCCTCTGTTGCCCAAATCATGGCCTTCCCGCACCAATGAAAAATTTGTTCGAATAGAGCGAATGTCCCGAAAAGGTCGAAAAATCAAAATTCGTTTTTAAGAGGGAGGTGTGTTCAATTCACTGGGTCACGCGTTGAATTTTGTGCCTTCCTCTGTTGCCCAAATCATGGCCTTCCCGCACCAATGAAAATGTAGAAATTTCCTTCCCGCACAAATGAAAAGTGCCAACCCGTTAGGAGGTAGTAATCTTCATCTTTATCCAAATTTAGCTTATACAAAATGAAAACCAAATTTGCAACGTTCGACCTGTGTGCAGTTTTGCATGATTTACGCAATTTTGTGGGAATGCGAGTTGTGAATGTCTACGACATAAATTCGAAGACTTATTTGATCAAACTGCAAAGGTATATTACATCTAGCCATTAAGCTAAATGTAAAAATTTGTTCGAATAGGGCGTACGTCCCGAAAAGGTCGAAAAATCAAAATTTGTTTTTAAGAGGGAGGTGTGTTCAATTCATTGGGTTTTAATTGTAAGGAAGAGAGTGCACATTTATGCTCCGGTAGCTCATTCTCTCATCATCTCTTTTTATTATTTTCCTCCCCCACCGTTCATCGAATTTTTCCGCCGCGCGTTGTGTAATATGGCTAATTGTCTGTGCGCAAAATCCTCTCGGGGGACCCTGCCGTTGGACAGATTATCCTCTCGGGGACAGAGATGGCCCCACAGAGCACATTGGATGTGTTGGGGGTGGGGCAGGAAATTCTCTTGAATATCCCGGCAAATATTTAAAGGTTTCAACGTGCCCGTGAAGCCAAAGGTGGCGGATGTCCTCCTCTGTCAACACCGTCCGGCACATTTCCTCCTCGTCGGGCACAACTCCACCGACTAATTCAACCGGTGATTATTAAAAAAAATGGATTTCGACAAAATGTCGGACTAAAGTGTGGACATTGTAGCGACGGCATTCATTCCTTTACCCTTTGGCAGCTGTCCCCCGGCTGCCCCCACTCTTCGGCAACTCCAAAGGGCGACTCCATTCTTCGCTCTGCAACAGTCCAAACCCGACACTGAGTCAGGCCGCCCCAGGTGACACAGCTCGGGAGTGCCATGCCAAGCCTGCTCAGACAGGTCGACTGCTGAACA
>MEIZ01000005.1:764048-792675 GCA_001723225.1 Globodera ellingtonae | reverse complement strand
ACAGTAAATATATATTTATTTATTTTTGGCGTTCAAAATAAAAAAATGGGGGCGGATGACTGACGAACAATGAATAACGAAATGTTTGGCCGGCCGGCCGATCATTCACTCCGTCAGTCAATTCGTTCATTCAGAGAACCGGCTGATGTCATGCGTTTAACCTGTTGGTTGTTGTTGTTTCAGAGCCTGCCTCAACATTCGGCGGAAAAAAACAATTTCTCTATACGTACCACACACCCCGACGACCAAAAACAAAGACCAGACTGAATGAAATAACATTCAATTTAAGTGAAAAATGAAATAGGGAATCGGTCGATCAATCGTTTTTTAAAAAAAACATTTTAAACTAACGAAAAAGGAAAGTGATCCGATCGATAAACATTATTGACAAACCGTGCGTAAACTCGAGACATGCCACTTCAAGGACAGGTGTAAACTGTAACAGGACCAATTCTCGGTCCGAAACCTCGGGGATTTGGGAGAGATGCCATTTCGACCCAGTCCCTAGTGTATTTTGAAGATTCGCATTCATTCAACAAAACATCAATGACGAGGGAATCAAACAGACAAAAAATGTTGTTCAAAATTCTGTCAAATTTAGAAGCATTCGTAGCAATCAAAATTAGTAATGGCAAATCAATCAAGTGGTCAATGGTTGAGTTGATTTGTGAGAGATCGATGCAATGGACGAAGGCAGAGGAGCAATTGGAGTTTGGAAAAAAAGGAAAGTTCGGTGGAATTGAGTGTTATTTGGGGGGGGGGGGCAATAACCGTCACTCGCCCCCCCGCTTCCCGGGTTGGTCTCTTTCCTCACTTTTTCTTCGTCTTCTTCACCGCGACCTTGTTCGGCTTCGGCTTCTTCTCTTCCTCATCCGCCTTCCGTTTCTGTTTCGTCTCGTCATTGGCGGCTTTCGACACCGTTCCTTGCGGCTTGAAGAAGGAGTCAATGCGTCCCTGGTGTGCCATTTTTCGAGCTTTTTGTAATCGGTCGAGTGCCGACCGAATTCGATCCTCACTGAAAAAGTTATATTTAAAAAAAGATTGGCTTTCGTAAGTTAGAAACGCACTTGAACCCCTTCTGACCGCACAAATAGTCCACCACATCCTGCACTTTCGGCTCATTCCATGCGAACTTAAGCAAATAAATAAATAAAATATCCAATTGAATTTGAATTACTTCAAACTGTTCTCCAGCCACAATGTCTGGTCGCAAAAACAGTTCCCGCGCCTGTTTATACATCCAATTGTCGGGTGGCGCATATTTCTGAAAGTAAAAAGTTTTATACAAAAATTAAAACAAAAGAATTACTTTCTGATCAATTTGTTCGAGAATAGTCTCAATGCTTTTGTGCTTTTTGATCAGCTCAAACGCCTTTTTGGGGCCAATTCCTCTGATGCTGGCACAGTAATCGCAGCCAAGCAAAATACAAAAGTCCACAAATTGGTCGTAGGTTATGTCCATGTCCTTCAAKGCGCGCTCCAAGGAGAATTCCTTCACGAAAMAGTTCAAAAAGTCAAAATTTCAACCAAAAAAATTCGCTTACCTTTATCGGCATTTTCTTCGCTTCACTGAATGTCATGTGCCGGACCAAAATGTTTGAGCCGAAAGTCAGCGCGTCCATGTCTTCGGTGGCGGTCGCATACGCTTTGCCCGACCGAACAAGTTCAGCACATTGTGATTCAGCCTTACAGAAAACATAAACGTACAAAAGGGGCAAAATCCAAATAGTTTTTACCTCAGACGGCGCCTCCACAACCGGCACTCCCATTAGCGAAAGTAAATGTTTGCATTCGTCGATTTGCTCATTGGTCACCTGAAACAGAAACAAATTTGCAACGGACAAAAAATGGTTGTACGACCTTAACCAGCCGTCGTCCAAACCGGTCCATGTCAATTTTGTCCCCCCTTTCGGTGGCCTCCTGAAGTTGCTTCTCCGCTTCAGCCCGACGTTCCATGCGTTTGTCAAGTTCGCTCGCCTAAAAATAGCAAAGAATCACCAAAATCTTTACGCAACTTCCGACCTTAAGTTCGGGTGGTTTGCCGTCAAAGACGTAAATCGGACGAATTCCGTTCTCCATCATTCGAATTGTTCGGTAAAAAAGACCATTGAGGTGGCTTAACGTCCTTTTACAATTCCATGCTCAAATCAAAGTCCAAACCTCGTCGTTTCCCCGTCCTCCGTAACCAATTGGAGTCCGTCCTGACGAACGGCTATCAAAAACTGGTAGAGACTCATTGAGGCATCAATTGCGATCCTTCGACCAAAGTACGACTTCATCTCATTGCTTTTGACAGCGGACGGACAATGATCCGCAATAACTTTCGACAAGTCTTTGATACCCATGACCAAAACAAAAGCCTAAACCCCCAACAAAAGTTGACTTATAAAAACCAACGATTACTGTTCTGCTGGGTATTAAGAAATGTCYTCGAATTTGCAAAGCAMGTCGCAGAATATTGAGGTTAAGTTGCTGAAGCGCTTTTAATTATGTTGCCAAAGGAATAAAACGTTAAGTAAATGAGAATTAAGTTAATAACTCATATATGCACACGTTGAAAACAGCAAAAGGAGAGGAAGGCCGACCCAACTTCTTTATTTTTATGTATTGCAAATTGTAAGTACAATAAAAGGGAAAAGCGATAAAGATTATTGCGTCCGTGTGAATGTGGGTGAAGAACAAAATGAGTGGTGCAAAGGGAAATTGAACGAATTCCACGCACTTTATGTTAAACTGCCGACCCCACGTCCCTTTCAAAATAGCCCCTGCGGAGGAGATAAAACATCGCGTCGTAGTATCCGGCGCGGTAAAGCCGAGTAAGTCGCCCCAACGATTGAGGGAATAACGATTGGGCACCTCGCACAACGTTCTCGATGTTGACCTGTGTGGCGATGCATTCAAATCATTAATAAATGAGGGGGGGGGGGACGCCGATCCCAAAAAATTCCGATAACAATGATCAAAATGCTTACATTTATCCTCTGCTGTCCCAGTATCATTTGCCAGTCGAAAGAGCCTATTTGATCGCGTGGCGCAATGTTCGCTCCCCCGCTGAACGGACTGATAGTAATGGTGTGGACATTTGGAACTTGTGGAATTGGCAGATTGTTTGAATAAACACCATCGATGTAACGCTAAATTTGTATTTTTAAGCAACATTTCAAATATAAAATGATTTGATCGCACTTCTCCGTCAATTGTCGGGGGAGTACTGCTCGAATATAAAGGGATATAGCAAGTGGCATTAAGACATTGCATCAAATAATTCCTGCTCGGGTACATTGAAATCAGACGATTTGACCAATCCTAAAATAGGCAGCCTTGGTACTCTGCGTTAAGTCCTCTTGAATTTTTTTTTAATGAAACYAAAGGTCTCTATGAATTCGATGGAGAGGCATCAGGAAACTCTGAACCCGAACTTTTCCGTGCAGTTTTAGTCGTGTTTAGAGAAGTGTTTGAATCAGGGGTTCGAGATGGACCAAAATGGAGGTAAGATTCGGTTACGACTCCAACTCAAAAGAAACACTATGTTATTAAATTTTACATTTTTTCTAAAAATTGGATAGTATAAGCAATATTTTCACTTAAACTCACTCGTTGCCTCGTTACAGAAATGATTAGTCGTCCATTCGCCTGAGCGATATTTTCCGGCAAAAAATCGTCAACGATTTGAGAAAGTCGCCGTGCCATATTGAATCCGGGAGTGAGGGCACCGAAAGGACGTTGGTTCTGCACTTCTTCGGCTAGTTGGTACAATTGGTTTAAACCAGCCTAAGTTTAAACCGTTTTAGTTGAACGTTCGTTTTGCAGTAAGAGCCAAACTTTACTTCCAATGACTGAGGCGCGAGGACGAGCAACGACGCGATAAGAGCACCGGCCGACGCTCCACAGTAAAAGTTTACACGGGAGAGAAGTAACTAAACAAAACAATTACATATATTTTGATTATGCCTTTTAAAAACTTTGGCATGTTTTTGGAAACAAATCATCGCCCCAATATGATAAGAACAAAGGAAGCCGCAGCCACTGAGAGATATTGCAAGTGGCGAAGGAGCACGAACGACTGCAAGTGGACCAGGCAACATCAGTTTGGCCGTTGGATTTTGGTCAATTGTTTTGTCAGATTTTAATCCGTCCGGTTGCTACTTTTGAACACAGTGGCTAACTGAGTCCCCATCCAATTTAAATTTAAACATTTCGCCAAGAATTATTAACGGAAACGGGAAAAAGACTAACAAATAAATAAAATTAACGGGAACGTGAAAAAGATTTTATCGCCTTTGTGACATTTCGTGGCTTCGATATTATGCTGAAGCGTACAAAGTACTGACAAAGTATCGGCGCCGCCGACTTTGAACCGTCAAAAGTCGGTAAGGCCCAAGCGATTGATAATTCAGCACCAAAGCGTGTAAAATTTAATGCAATTTCCCCCAAATTTCAAGCAACAGTTATGTTGTTTAAGCGTTTTGTGTTTATTTAAGATAATTTATTTTAACTTTATTTTATATCATTCAATGGATCCTAAAGTGAAGCGAAAAAAGGTATTGCATTTTATTATATTTTTATTTTTCTTAATTTTAAGGAAAAGGAAGAAAAAGAACGGCTTGAAGAAGCATTTGAGGAGTTTCGTGAAACATTTGAGGAGACCGGTGGGGTTAAAAAAGTTGTGAAGACATTTATCCGTGGGGACGTGGTCAATGCCGACAAATCAGGTTGAATACAGAGAATTATGTGTTGTGAATATTTCCGAATCAGTTCTTCCCTCTCCCGCCGTTTACAAGCCCTCTCCCATCCATCTCAAAGCATTGGTTAAGCCTCCAGCTTTAGAAACTGCGAAAAAAATAGCCGAAGAAACGGCTAAGAAAATAATGATGGTTAGAATCGAATTATACGGCAAAATAAATGATCGATTTACAGGAAGCCGCTGACAAAACCACACAAAAACCTTCATCATCAACAGTACAAATACCGGTGCCGAATGTGGCAATTCCCTCCGCCAACAAACCGCCAAAGCCCGGCACCAAAAAAGTGGTGGAAAAACCTCGCCTGAGCAATTTGGAGGCTTTCAAGGAAGARTTGAAACAGTAAGTGCTGCTTTAATTGGAGTTGGTATTTAAAATGGTATAATTAATGCGCGTGAAAATACATTTACCATCTAAAACGCTTAGAATGCAAGCGATGCGAGACGAACGCAAAGGGTTGCGGCAGCATTTAAAAGAACGGTTGAATATGCCGGAAGAAGAGTTAGACCGGATTGCGCCGTCATTGGATCAGCCGTACGGCCCGGCAGGGTCCGATCCCTACGGTGAAGATGACCCGAACACGACGAATTTGTACGTCTGCAACCTTCCGGCAGATGTAAAAAACGGGGAGAATTGACTGATAATTTGACTTTTTTTTTTAGGTAAAATTGGAGGACTTTTTTGACACTTTTGGAACTTTCGGGCCTTTGGCATCTGCGCGAATTCTTTACCCACGTCCAGAGGAAGAACGGCGTTATCGAGAAACGCTCAGCGGATTTGTTGCCTTTATGGTAACAATTTCCAACTTATCGCACAAAAAATTCGCTTAGAGTCGGACGGATGCCGAACGTGCAAAGTGCGCAATGCACCAGGAGACAATGCGAAACTGTGAACTCCGTGTGTCATGGGCTCGTCCGGTCAACATGCCACCGCTGGTTTGAAATTTTCAGATATCCTTATAAGTGGCATGTATTTTCTATGAATGAGGTGGTCAAATCAAATGAAGGTGAACAGCCGTAAACCCTTTGTTCAGCCATTTTACGTCCCACTGCCTCTTCGCGAGTTGGCCATGCCCGACCCGCCCTCCGGTCTGCCATTCAACGCCCGACCCCAAACTGATGAACTGCGTTCATTTCTGCAAAAGTACGGCGATTTGCCGAAGTTGGGAATACCGTTGGCTGGGGAGGAGGGCGAAAGCGACACGCAAATGCTGGAGGACTACAAAAAGGTTGGGGCCACATCATTTCTGGCGCCTTTTCCTCTCCAACCAAACTGATCTGATTCGATTAATCCGACACTGTCCAACTAGCAGATGATTGAGAATGCCACTGTGCGCGTTGTCGTCCCCACAGAGAGGTTCACTAGCCAGACTTGCTAATTGGAATTCGATTATTCGACTTTTTAGGCCTTTGTTGGCATTGATTCACCGTGTGGTGGAGTTTCTTGTTCGTAGTGGTCCGCTTTTTGAGGCAATTTTAATGGCTAGAGAGCGACAGAATCCCATGTATCGGTAAGAATGAAAAAAAGAGGGAAATGTTTGCTTTTTGGGCGTTTAGTTTTCTATTCGACAATCACCATCCCACCCATGTTTACTATCGATGGCGCCTCTACACAATTTTACAAGGCGACGACCGTCAAAAGTGGCGTTTGGACAAGTTCAAAATGTTTGCATGGGGTAGCTGGTGGCAGGTTTTCAAAAACTTGAGAAATTATCTTTAWTTTATTTTTCTTAGCCACCGCCTCACTCGCTTTTCGAGCAAGGCATGCCACCACARCTTTACGACTCGGCGTATGTGCCGAAACGACGCCGCGACAAACCTTATGAAAAGAGGGTTTGAACATTTTGTTTAATTTWTATATTTTCAACTTGTCAGGACACCGCACCCCGACAGAGTTCACGACGACGAAGTGACGGGGCCAGCAGTGAGGAGGAGGAAAATCGACGGACAGAACGACGGCGAAGTCGCATGGAGAGGGATAGGGAAAGTGAGCAACAGCGGAAAAACATGCGGGGCGTTTTAACAGAGCAGCAGAGGGATCATCTGGAGGAACTGTTGCGCAATTTGCCGCCCGAAAAGGCAGGCGAAAAATTCGGTTTTCCGAATTTGATTCAACTTGGTTTACTAACAGTTTGCCATTGGAGACGCGATGGTGTGGTGTTTGGACCATGCTGAATGCGCCAAAGAGATCGCTCAATGCATTTTCGAGGCGCTTTGCATCAAAGAGACACCGCTCCACAAGAAGGCGAGAGCGTTTTAGCAGATCTTTAATTTTAACTACATAATAAAGAACTTAGGAACGAATGATTTGAAGTATAATGATCAATTTCCGATTTAGATCGCTCGTACTTACCTTGTCTCGGACATTTTGGCAAATTGTGCTGCACGCATTAAAGACGCATTTTATTTCCGTCAACATTTTGGCGATTGTTTGCTGAGAATTTTTGTTGAATTGAACGAAACGCTCGAGGGCATCGAAAGTCGCCTGAAGGCGGAACAGGTTTTCAAATTTTGCGGTCTTTGTAACAGCGAAGTTTCAGTTTCGACAAAGRGTGATGCTCTGCTTTCGCAATTGGGAGGACAAYGCTGTCTACCCGACCGACCTCCTCATCCAATGTCAAAATGTGTTCCTCGGACTTGTTAAGGTTATAGAACAGGGGCACAAGTAAATTTTTAAAAGCCTTTTTCAGCATGGTGATGAAGAAACAGCGGAGACATCGTCAATTGACGGGGAGCCATTGGCTTCGGAAGGCGGAGATGAGATGGATCTCGATGGTGAACCAATGGTTGAGGAGGGAGCAGGTAAAATTGCAGACCAACTTATTTAACTTGCGTGAGTTCAGTCCCATAATAGAACTTGTAGAGGTTTTTTGACGTCACCCTCACAGACTTTCTGTTTCCAAACACCAAGGAAAATAAAATAAAAAATAAATTTACAGAGGGGGGAGACTTCGATGGAGTTCCGATTGGCGACGGAGGCGACGATGACGCAGAAGAAGACATTGACGGCGTGCCAATGGACGAAGGAGGCACATTAATGCCCAAAACTGAATCGAAAATGAATTTGGAAAGCGACAACCGTTTCACCGTTGGGTCKTGGAACACCGTARATTTTATTTTTATTTTAATAACCAAAGTAAAGGTTGAGATCGAAGCAAGCACCGCTGCTGATGCAAATGTCGAKCGTGGGGAAGCACCCGCCAGTGCGGATGCTAAGTCAAAATGGGAGTCCATCGATCTGCATAGTCGTTGGGAACGCCACGAGGGAGTGGCACGGGAATTTGTACAGCAACAGCAACGAGATGATGATGAAGGGGAGCATTCGCCGTTGAGAAAGAAACACAAGTTGGAATGCATTCAGAAAATAGTTTAATATGGATTAGATAAGATTTTGCATCTATGCACATTCGGGACTTAATGTCGCAAATCTTTTTTCTAGYCTTTTTAGTATAATTTTTTTGTTGTAAAGGTTGACTCGTTTGTCGCCAGACGATGAGCGTTCAAAGCCAAACGGAGGAGTTATTGATAATGTTTCTTCGACCGTTTCGGTGGATGATGAGGATCGTCGAAGAATTTTGCGTGAAATTGAGGTAGGAAGACAAACTCAAAATAGTGTTCGAATCTTTGTGTTTGAGGTGAAAGTGATGAAACTGCAAGATCAATTAGAGACGGAAGGTGAAATGTCAACGTCTGAAATCAATGCAGAGTTGGCCAAGTGTCGGCAACGACTCATGGCAAAGTTGGACGAGAAGACTAAAAACAAAGAGAAGAAAAGGGAATCGGATGAGAGAGAAACGAACGGGAGGGGGAGAGAAAGAGAGAAGAGACACGGGTCGGAGAAGGAGAAAGATCACGACAGAGACCGAGAGGTTCCGTTTGGCCAATTTTTCCCTCTGATAAAGGCCCGGGAAATGTTTAAAAAGCAAAAACTACTTCGGCAAAAATTTTTTGTTTGGTAAAAATTTTCGCGGATTGCGAAAACAAAACGAAAAAATTCGGACTAGCATGAAAAATAATCAAAATTTAGGGAAGAACGCGGAGGCGTGATTCACTGAATAGTCAGAGCAGAAGGGAAGAGAGAGAAAGCGACGACAGTAAGGAAAAAAGACGAGAACGGAGCCGGGAAAGGGAGAGACACCGCGAGCGAAGCCCGGAGAGGGAGCGCGACAGGGAGAAAGAACGACGCAGGGAGCGGGACAGGGAGGAAACGGGGTTAGCAACGGGAAACCTTTGAATGGAACTTTTCATTTTCTGACTTCAGGAGAAAGTCGGCACGGTCACGAAGCCCCAACGACAGGCGACGGCGATGAGCTCATTAAATGATATGTTTGTCCAAATAGAGACTGGACAGTTTGCGCAATCCGTCCCAGGTTTTTACTGGCGTGGAAGAAAGATCCAACACTGTAGTTTTCACTATGGCGCGATTGTCCGGTCTTAATATACAGCCAATTTGATCAAGTGGGAAATTCCCTCCCAATGCTCATCGTTGATATTAAATATTCATAAATTTGGACAAGGCACCTTCATTCGCCCTCTTGCTTTTCACATTTCGTAATTGTTGCGCACTAATATGATATGGAAGTAAATCGAGAAAATGACTCAAAGGATGGTAGGTAGTTCAAGGAAGGAATTTATTTTCAAAACACAAAAAAGTTCGCCCATAAATTTATTGGTGAGCAATAAAAGAAGATTGGTTATGCCAAAAATGGTCACACATATATTCACTTGTGCCTTTTGACTGCATTCATCGCTGGTGCAGACACRCGAACTTTGGCCGGTAGTAATTGGGTGATCCGTTCAAGTTCACCCGTGAGACTTTTTAGCAGTGCTATCTCTGCCGGCGAAAGTAATTTGACACGCTAAAGTTTTACAGATGTCTGGTTGAAATGAATTTTTAACGCAAAGCGGCATACATTGAACAGCTCCAGCGCCTGTTTCACTGCTTTACCGCGCTTAAATGTGCCGGGTGTCAATTTAACCTGAAATAGTTGAAATTTTTAAAGGGACACAAATAGATTTATTTTTACCTTAAACTTGAAGCGTTGCATTGCTGTATACGGAGCGCAGACGGGCAATGAAAGCAACAGCTGATCATCCTCCTCAAATCTAGCCACAATGGAGTCGGTGAYCGCCTTAAAGTGGATGGTGRTAATCAGTCAAGAACAACGACCAACCCGACCCTTCTCACCTCGTCCTGATCCATCTCTACACCTTCGTCCCCTTCTTCGTCATCGTCGCTTCCTTCATCCTTCTCATTTTCTGTGTCCTGCTGCGGGATGGAAGCATCGTCCGCGCTTTTCTTCATTTCTGATGATGTAAGTGCCGCATTGGCCAACCGAACCTCAACAACAATGGAACAGTGAGTGGCTAATCCGTTTAAAAGGGTTTGTTCAATCTTCACGCCAAAGAACTTGCATTTCTCAGAATGGCACAATCAATTTAAGCACCTGAACATCGGGAAAGTCCTCCTCGTCTTGGTCTTCCTCTCCGTCTTGATCATCATCATCAACATTGCAGCCTTCGCCATCCTCCTCTCGGTTTGAGCTTGTCGCCGACTCCCTCTCCCCCTCCTCCTTCCTCAATTCTTCTCTCATGCTATTTTCATCTTGACTTCCCAAATCGTTTTCCAATTCCATCCTCCTTTGGCGATGACGCGCGGCCGATTCATCGTCCAGCTTGAACAWTAAACCTTTTGTAATAATTCTCAATGAAAATTGTGCACGCCATATGCTACCGAATCCAAGTTGGAGTTGGCACGATGGCAGAAAGTTACGTTTTCCCCTGATCATGAACGCCCCAGCGGGAATGTACTCGCCAGTTGGAGCAGTTCGGGAGACCTTTGGCATGTGATGGAAACGATGAAGAAAGACACATTATTTATAGCTCAACCTGATCGTGYCGAACCCACCAAGCGTTCACCGACACTCCGGCATCCCAGGCTGAAGAGAAGCATACAGCCATAGTGCCCTGGGAAAAAAATTTTGCTGTACGAGATTTTATTTATTTAGTTACAGCTTCATTTAGCGTTCGCGGTGGCGGTTCAATTCCCGAACGGTCTCGATTCCGAATTACTACCGAAGCGGCCCCTCTAGGAGTATTTAAAATAGAACAAAAAATCAGTCGCCAACAAACTGAATTTCCGCGTGAACATAAATGTCACCAGAGCGCATGTAACGTTTCACCAATAGTTCATTCTGTTGCGCATCCCTTCCGGCTAACACCAAAAAGCGATCGGAGCTGATAAACTAAAATGAGTAAACAAACCCTATGGAATATACGAAATTAATGCTCACCCAATGAAACTTTTCGAACCAATAGCTTTTGCGTGCTCGGATCGTACTCATTTTTTTCGTCTTCATCTAAAAAAAAAATACTCAGTTAGCTTCAGCGGCCTTTTTATGTCTATTGTAAGCTTCTGAAGCAGCTCGGCGATACCAACAGACGCCGACCAAAAAACATTGATTTTAAATATAAATGCTTTTCTCGTTTTGGGAGAGCAATCAGAGAGATTTTTTGTATCGATGCGACTTGCCTGATTGACTTTGTTTTTCGCCTGTTTCTGTGCTGATTTGATCGCGGTTTTCGAAGCCGCGACCGTTTTGTGCTGCTTTATGTTTGCCGCTTTCCGCTCAGTAAAAAATCGTCGCGCGTTCTGATCCGCGTTCAGTCCAATGTCAATGTCCACATTCAGCGGAGGCCCATCTGGATTTTCCGGATCGTCGAGTCGCATRGTAAAACTAAATTCGAATAAAGTTACAAGATTTTAAAAACCTAAAGCAGTCCACCGGTTTGAATCCAGTTGCAATTTGGTGATTCGACGGACAACGGGTTGTTCGTCCGCAACTGCTTTCAGCCATGGTTCAATGTCTGTCCAACTCATGTTTGCAATAGCAATTCTAAAAAAAACATTTTTCTAATAGTGTGGGAAGGGGAGGGGGCCGATAATACAAATTAAACGTTTGGTCCCAGAGGGTTGGGCCAATATTTAAGTAAGTAAAAATTGAGCGAACAGCCACCTCTTCAACAACAACAAAAAAGACAACCTCAAAAAATACAGCGCCTTTTCAACCAATTCTCGGTTCAATAAAATCAGCTCCGCTCGGCGCTCCTGGATCTGTTGTACTTCGGCAAGTGCTTGGATGCGATTCCCGTGGTCACGTCGAACATTCTTTTACATTTAGACATTTTACGACTAATAATAATAAACCCAAAAGCAAAAGTATTGACTACCTCTAACTTCTTCTCGGCATCTCTCTCCGCGCCCAAAATACGATGTTCCGCCTTTTGCGTTTCAATTGACGAATAAAATTTGTCCACTGCTTCGCTGAATGTCCCAAATTCGAGTACCCTCAACGACTGTTCCGGGCTCCGAAATTGGAGAAAATCGAACGGGTAATATTCCTAAAATAATACAATAACTCTCACATTTTATTTGACATTAAAACTTTATAAGTTTGGATTGCTGGTCTGGCATCGGCATTTCCATTGTCCGTCCCTTCTCTGCTCACTTCTTCGTAGGCGATGAACCCGCCAAACGGTCGCTGCTCGATTTCACTTGAAACACGCGCAGCTTCGACGAGTGCGTTCTCGACGAGCTGAGCGCCCGCCTCCGATGCGGGCAAATTGACTCCAACCTAAAGCATACATTTGCGAGGGGTGGGACCAGTTAGAGTCGCCCTCGCCTCTCCCAATAGATTAAAGCTGTTTCAAAAAATCTTCCTTCTTAAATCCGTTGAAAAAAGTAAGATATGTCCTAATATAAATCTTTCAAAGGATAATAAAATATCAACGGGTCTTCAAATACTTCTAACCTGCGAGTTCAGTGGAATTCCGAGCACGGTAAAAGCATGGTCAATCAGCAAGGCGCCAAAGGGAACGTGTCGGACAAGCGCCTTTCTAAGCATTTCGCCCTCCTGCGCGTTTTGGAGGAAGAGCAGAATATTCTCGGAGGAGGGCAGAAAGTCGTTGATCGACTGCCGGGCAAGCTCCAACGGATAACTAAAAGTGTTCAGCGATTATTGTATTACTTAGACATTTTCGTCACACCACACCCAGACTAAAAAAATGCTTAAATCCCAAAATATCAAAGGGAATTTGTTACAAACCGTTCTCGGACTGAAATTCGTACATCCGCATCATGGTCCGTAYGAGGGCGAAGAATATTCAGAATCTGGTAGTTGTGATCAGTGAGAATAACGTTGCCGCGATCGTATAGCTCCACRATGACGTGACAGGTCCGGTCGCCATCACCGAATTGCATATCCACAATGCGATCCACGCCAACCTACAAACATTGGCAAACCAAATGACAGTTTTATCTCTCATAGAACAAATTTATCCAAACAATCCCTTTTTCAACACAACCATTCGGTTGAATAAGACAAAACCTGYGAAACGGCGGTGAGTCGTCGCGTATTTATGTGCTTTCGAAATTTCATACTGAAGCCCGAGGGAAAGGTAGCTTTTGGCCAATCGTAAGTGGTTATGTGGATTCGGATGCCGGACTCGAAGAGAATGAACGCCTTTTCATTGGGTCTAAAGTCAGCAAAATGTTATGAAAAATAAGCTTAATGGCTGATGTAATATACCTTTGCAGTTTGATCAAATAAGTCTTCGAATTTATGTCGTAGACATTCACAACTCGCATTCCCACAAAATTGCGTAAATCATGCAAAACTGCACACAGGTCGAACGTTGCAAATTTGGTTTTCATTTTGTATAAGCTAAATTTGGATAAAGATGAAGATTACTACCTCCTAACGGGTTGGCACTTTTCATTTGTGCGGGAAGGAAATTTCTACATTTTCATTGGTGCGGGAAGGCCATGATTTGGGCAACAGAGGAAGGCACAAAATTCAACGCGTGACCCAGTGAATTGAACACACCTCCCTCTTAAAAACGAATTTTGATTTTTCGACCTTTTCGGGACATTCGCTCTATTCGAACAAATTTTTCATTGGTGCGGGAAGGCCATGATTTGGGCAACAGAGGAAGGCAYAAAAATTCAAGGCGTATCAACCATTTTTACCARATGTTTTTTTGTTGCGCCAATCAAAATTACATTTTATTTCACATTTACATAATATGAACACACATGAGATGATGATATGATGGTTTTACATAATTATCTGTTCATGGGGGTACAATATGAGGGCATTTACATATTGGGTTGGAGGGGGATACTATCTTCTGCATCTGGTCGTCGTAATGCGGCGGCACATCATCGTCTAGACGTTGTACTCGATCGGCAAGTTCTTGCGGCGCACCATCCCGTCTCCCTGGAACCACTCGAGCTTGAACGCGGTAGCCGCCGGATCAGGTGTGTTGGTCCATTCCACGGTCACACGGTCGCCCTTGGTGTCCTCGGAGCTGGGGTCAAACGCGTCGCAGGAGATGGCAACGTTGACGGACTCCTTGGGGCCGAGCACGCCATTCGGAGGGTTCATGTTGATGCGCTTCGGTTTGGTCGTCTTGAACGCGAAGCCGATGCGCTTTGTCCCAGGATTGATGATCTAAATTAGAAAGGGRCTTAAAATAGATAATGTTTTGCGGTCAAAAGATGTTAACTTACCCGCACGTAGTAGGTGGCCTTGTTGTCGAACGGTGCRTTGAAGACGACCTTCTGGGCGGGCATTGTTGCGATGTCTTCTGGAGGAAGTTGCGCCATTGTTGTTGATGCTGTTGTCGAGCTCGCTTGATGTGTAGATTGTTGAGAACGTTGATTTGTTGTTTGCTGAAGGTGGATATTTGACAAATCCGTTCGCTTATATACTTTTTGGCGTTGTCAAAATCTTTCTTAATTTTTGTAACAAATTTCATCAGTGAAAAATGTATAAAAGGAAATGGATTTGGTCCATTCGTCACCATTGCCATCTTCAACAGCAACACAGCAACAACTTCAGCCCACAGCAAGCTCGTCTACGCCGTTCGTCGCAGCAATTCACCAAACATGAGCGATCTGAGCGCCTACATGTCATCGCCCAGCGCAGCAGCTCCAGCGGCCGGCGGCGCCCAAAGCGCCTACATGTCATCGCCCGGCGCAGAAGCTCCAGCGGCCAGCGGCGGCGACCAAGCTCCAGCGGCCAGCGGCGGAGCCCAAAGCGCCTACATGACATCGCCTACATACACTCAGCCGGAGCCCACCCCGGTTTGTTTCCTGGGATGCAGCGGAACAGTCAATAATTTTAACAATTTAGGCGAAGGCCCCGGAACAGAGCGCCTACATGTGAGGAGAAGCAGCGACAACCGGCGATTGGCCCATGTGACGGACCCGAGGAGAGGAGATGCGCCTACCTTCATATCAAAAGCTTTGCCCATCCGAACAACCACAGATCATCAATCATACATATATTGTGTCATTCATATCATATATTGTGTCATTCATATCATATTGTTGTCGTCGTGATGATTGTATCCTATATTATGCAAAGCACTAAATAAAGGAGGCTTACGTACGAATTGTTTGGTTTGTCACAAAAAACAGAGTCATTGGTAGCCCTTGTTCCCCTTCCCTCGCTATTTCGAAAATAAAATTTTCTCAAAAGTCATGCATTCCGCAAAATGTTAKGCCTTGTGTTTACATGAATAATGTCAAAAATTTTGGTAAATGTTGATCATAGCTCCCAGAAACGAAATGACCCAAATCATATACCAATCGACTCCACTCTAAGCCTAGCGTACGAATCTGCAAAAATTTTTGCGCGGACTCAAATATGAAGAAAGTTATGAGCCCGGGACTGAAGTGTCTTTTGACTGGGGACTCAGTTGTCCAATGATAAAAAATGTGAAAAATCACTCATATAGGCTTTCAAAAGGTGCTAGGTAATTCCGACAGTAAGTAATTTCGACAGTGGGTAATTTCGACAGTAAAATTCGACAGTGGTCATTTTCGACAGTGGATAATTTCGACAGTGAACTATTTTTTTTTATTTCACCGTTTTTCACCACTTCCGACAGTGAGTACTTTCGACAACGGGTAATTTCGACAGTGACTAGATTTTTTTAAAAACAAATTGTTAAATGGAATAGAGATTTGTGCTTGCTTAATTTTTTAAAAATGCAAATAGTAGGAAACAGCGCGGAGGTAGGCAAGCGATTCGCGGTTGTTAAAATCCGCGAGAAGAGCAGTCAAATTGTTGTCTTGACGAACATATTTCCCTTTTCGAATTTGATGAGGGCCACGAATGCCATCTGCTGGCGCCGCATGAAAATCGGCTAATCTATCCGCCCACATTCCATCTTCCTCTAACAATTTACGAACAAAAGAACTCAGTCGTTGATTTCCCCAACGAGTCCCGTCCTCAGCAAGTTGCCTATTCGAAGGATTGAAAGGAAAGCAAAATTCGTCTACGAGGGACTTTGTTTCATTGAGCCATTTCACTCGGGCAAAAAGACAAATGACTATGTTCGGAACCTTATTCTTCACATCGCTGGTCAAATACCAGATAAGGAAAACCCATTTATGCAAAATTCTCGAGATAACAAACGAGTGGAGGTCAACCAGCAGCATCTCAATGTGAATTTGCAAACAAATACTGCAATATGCACTATATCTTTTTTGTACTGTCGAAAATACCGGACATGATTTTGATTTGTATTTAAAAATATGTTTTTAAAATTTATGATTACTGTCGAAATTACCCATTAAAACAGTCAAAGTTGGAAGAATAGTTGACTGTCGAAATTACCCGTTGTCGAAAGTACTCACTGTCGGAAGTGGTGAAAAACGGTGAAATAAAAAAAAATAGTTCACTGTCGAAATTATCCACTGTCGAAAATGACCACTGTCGAATTTTACTGTCGAAATTACCCACTGTCGAAATTACTTACTGTCGGAATTACCGGACACGTTTCAAAATTAGGAATTTGTTAATCAAAATCAAAATTGAGAATTTAAATGCGTTTTTGAACCGGTTTAAAATTTTGAAAATTAAGGAAAAAACGACTTTTAAGTAACAAAAGCCGGATATAATAATGAAAGGCCATGTAACGGCCCGCCAACAGCGAGCATGCGATGACGGAGCAAGTAGTGGGGCGAGACGGAGGGCGGAGGAAGAAGTCTGACGAGCGCCACTGGGGGGCGAGCGCGCGGGGACCCGCGGAGCGGGCGCGCGCGAGACCCCCAGCCGGGTCACGCGCGGACTTCTTCCGGAGCCCGGAGTCTCGCCCCACCTACTGGCCGCCGTAGTCGAGTGTGCTGCGGTACTTTGGCTGCTATTTTCCACCTTACTGTCTAACTTTTCCCCTTATCAGGCTTTGGTTTACTTAAGTCGTTTTTTCTTTAATTTTCAAAATTTTAAACCGGTTCAAAAACCGCTTTAAATTCTCAATTTTTATTTTCTATTAACGAATTCGTATTTTTGAAAGCCTATATGAGTGATTTTTCCCATTTTTTTAATCATTGGACAACTGAGTCCCCAGTCAAAAGACACTTCAGTCCCGGGCTCATAACTTTCTTCATAGTTGAGTCCGCGCAAAAATTTTTGCAGATTCGTACGCTAGGCTTAGAGTGGAGTCGATTGGTATATGATTTGCGTGATTTCGTTTCTGGGAGCTATGTAACATTTTCCAAAATTTTCTCAAAAATGTGAAAGAAAACCCTTTTTCCAGTCCATTTCCTCTTATTCGAACAAATGTCTACATTTTCATTGGTGCGGGAAGGCCATGAATTGGGCAACAGAGCAAGACACAAAATTCAACGCATGTGAACCATTTTTATCAAATGTTTTTTTTGCGCCAATCAAATCCAACTAATGAGTTTCGATTAATCACACAATTAATCACAATAGCAACTATGTCAAAGGTACAAATGAAAAATAACATAAAAGGATGTGGCCAGCAAAAAAGCAATTGGGAAGGCCACCCTAGAAACAACATCCAACTTGTTGGAGTGCCATCCGGCATGTCCGGCCATCGTAGCTGTTTCACCGTGTTGGATGAGAGGCTGAAGTCGCGTAGGATCATTTCAGAATTGTCTGTCAACTCACCTCGTCCTGGGTGACGACGACTGTGGTGGTCGTCGTGGGCGAGGCCTTCCTCTCGTTATCAGGATGCTGATTGTTCTGCTGTTCCAACGGGCTCAAGGGTCTTGAATAACGCTGCAACGTTGCCAGCCGTGTCCCAATGAAAGAAAATTCGATGAGAAAAGGCACAAATAACCAAATATACACCCCGTTGTGACGGTCGTGTAGTGGCGAATGACGAGAAAGTACTCCACCAGTGACAGCAGAGTGAACACAGTGCACAACAGAAACCAAATGCGAAGCGCACAAGATTCGATGGGCAACAGCAACTAAATTAGTTTTTGTAATTAGATTTATCCAGGGATGTAACCGGATGCCCAAAAAAGGTCCGGAAACGGAATTCCGGCTTCAGAAAAATGTTCGAAATTTCGGTAAAATCCCAAAGTTGTAAATACTCCTCACCAACAAGCAGACAAAAACCAAAAGTGGAATAGCAGCGCTCAAAGTGCGAGGAACGGACCACGAACTGTGCACCCAGAAATGGAACCAGCTGATCTGCAACGGTTTCCAGATGATCAGCCACTCTGACTCAGCCTTCTCACCAACACGAGCAACGAACCGGGAACCAAAGAGCTTAGAAACCCACGACCGACGTCCGCACGGAAGCGCACAATCAATTCAATGCAGGAGAAAGAGTCTATCGATAAATGGTGGGGGGGGGGGCTGTAAAAGGTCGAATGTTTGCCGCCACTTGCGGTCAAATTGCCGAGGAAGGGACAGTCGCCCGCTTCCGCCTCTTCGAATACGTATTGAGCGTCGCTACCCTCGTACAAATTATCGGCCACTTGGATGGGTTGAATGAGCTAAATGAAAGGTTTCTATCCATTTAAAAAAGTTCATAAAAATATTTTGCCGGAGGCGAGTTGGCCCACAAATACACGACATCTTCGATCGGATAGCTTGCTGAAGTTAAGAGTTAAACACCACAATCTCAATTGGGAGAGACCGCTTGAAATGGCGAGACGAATATTGCGTTTGTCTCTGACCGGGAAAGCCCCATCCGAGTGGAAATTCACGCGGAGAGTTCTCCTGCAAAAGGACAATTGCTTTTTTCCACCCCTTTTTTTATGCCGTTCATCGCTCCGCATAAATCCGGACTGCTCGATGACGGTTCTTCCAACTTGCACAGCCCGGGTGCCCATGGAAGGGGCTTGTTCTTGTGCGCCTATGAGAAGAAATTAAAATAATAATAATAATAATAAATAAAGTTAAAAAAATCAGACCGACGAAAAAAGTGTTCGGACGCCAAACGACAACGTTCGTTGGCAAAAGCACTTCATGGACGTCCTCACGCGGGTCGACGTCGAACGCAAGTCGCGAGTCTTCCCAGTCTTGGTGCAAGTTTAAGTCCACTTCCTGGAAAAGCAAACAAAACTGCAAGTTTCCATCTTGACCGTCTCGGGCCGGCTTAACTCGGAATTCCCCGTAAAATTATTTTTTAATTTTAAATATTATTTTTCATACATAATAAAATTATTTAAATAAAATAAAAGTATATATATTTAATTCACCGCCGAATGGGTGTGCCAAATGACGCGGTTGAGCACCAATGACGTGGTCACAATAATAGATGGATGGTCGGCTAACTCTTCATTTAATTTAGGCTTGTTTTTACTCCCCTTTTGTACGCATAAATTTTTTTTGCACCTCTTACGGGAGGCCGCTGATTTGGATCGTAATTGGTGAAAAGATTTGACAAAATTTGGGATTGCGCATCTGTAAAAGCTCCAATTAACATTTTGTGGAGCTCTTTAAAAAATCGGACGGATTTGGCGGCTCCGTTGTTGCTTGGACGGGCCGGACGTTTGGGCGGCCAAACACGGGGGGAACCGGGCGAAGCTAAACAGAACAAAGCCGGAGGTAAAACCATGGGACAACATTTACATACCAATATAAAGTGCTGAAAATGAGCAGCAAAAATGGAAAACGGGACATTTTGTCGTTTAAAGTTCGTTCACTGATTCTGTAAACGCATCGTTTATAGTACAAAAGGGGACCGCCTCCCCTTCGTTTTATTTGTTTGATGCTGAACAACAACTGTTCTCCGTTCAGAGGCTGGAGGAAAAGTTTTATGAGATTTTTGATAGCGGAAGCATTTCCTCAACACTGGATAAGTGTGACGGGCATAATCCCCGCTGACTATGAGGGGGCCTTGAGTGGAGATGATAGCCATGGAGAACAACAGCCCATGCGCCGTCCGCCCGTCGATCCGCCAATATTCGATTACGCTCCCCCCCCCCCTCTCCCAACACTCAACAACAGAAGCACCCATCCAAGGTTCAACAGCTGTCGAATGGGCATGCATTGTCAGATGGACAGAGTGACAAAAGTCTTCATAATTCAAAGAATGATGTTCTGAATAAAAAATTTTATTCGTCAATTTAAGGTATACCCTTGATTGGGCAAAATTTATTATAGACGATCAATAAAATGATCATTTCTTATTTGGTAGACACCATCAGAGGTATTTTCCTCATAATTCCGCCAAACGCTTTTGCAGTTCCTCCAGCGTCATAATGGGCATCTCACAGGACATTTCACGGCACATAAACACTGAGGGCTGACCGGGCGTGTAAACGCACGCATAGTCTGCCAAATGCGAATTGTGTCGATAAAGCCATTGGTCTATAACGATTATACAGTATATTAGCACCATGTATTGTAGAAAAACAGTCTTTCTCACTGACCAGAACGATCCTTGTCGATAAATATAAGCGTTCCCATAGGCAGGAATTTTGAATGGATTGCTTTAAGCATTTTTTGAGTCATCTCGTCAGTGCTTTGCCCGACCACAATTATCTGTAAATAAATGCATCATGTCTTAAATTTAACCCAATCGCCACTTGAAATGGCGGATGTGCTGCAGAATGCAACGCAATCAGCATACGAGGCATAATGTACGGGTATCTCTCAATTCGTTGCGTGGCACCGGCAAAACAATCGTTGGCACGCTGGCGAAAGTCGGCGGAATCAAGAAGAAATCCGAGGCAGATCAAATTAGAAGCGGCCACCGAATTAGTACAGGGCTAAAAAAAGAAATATTTAAATATTTTACTTAAGGAATTAATCACCTCGGCCCCGTCCTGTTCGTCTTGCATTCGGACGATTATGGATGGGTCGCCGGCTCTCGACATGAAATAGCCCGAGTTCGAAGAATCGTCCCAGAACAGCTCGTCCATTTTCAACTGAAGCTGTTGTGCCCATTCAATCAAACTCTCGTCAAAGTTCAGCGAATAAAGACTGAGGAGTGCCTCGATGAGAAAGGCATAATCATCAGCAAAAGCTTTGATGGGATCCTTACTAAAATTTTTTCCATTTGATAATTTCATTTCAAACGAACATTTGAACAATTTGCCCAACATTGTCGACATAAGCAGATCGGAGCAATTCGCCTTCAAACATAAGATGGCAACGAATAAATGCCACCGCCTTTTCAGCACGTTCTTTAAAATCAGCTGCGCGGTAGGGAATAGCCTGGAGAAAATAAAAGGAAAATTTTTCAGTAAAATTAAGACGGTTAATTATTACTTTTTCGTCGTTGTTAGGTGGGCAAATACTTTTAATTCAGAAACCCTTAAAAGAAAAAATGTCGACCTGTGCAGCTGCGCAGAATCCGGAAATAGCAAGAGCATTCCAAGCGGTCAGAATTTTGTCGTCTAAATGGGGCCTCGGACGCTTTGCTCGTTCCTTTAAATCAATTTGACCAACTTCCCGTAAAATTCGACAACAAACTCACTTCGGCCAGAAAACGCTTTGCATCTTCAATACACCGCTTCAGTTGCTCAACGGTCATTTTGTTCTCAGCAGCAATTTTTGAAATCTCGCACTCATCGACTCTATGGAGAACATTTTGACCCCGCAACGCGCCATGGGGATCCTTGAAACACAAAGTTTTTTAAAAATGAAAATCCACTTACAGCAAGAGCAGGCACATTTCCCTCCTGCTTGACGTTAAACACGGAACAGACCAATTCATTCAAGCAAACGTTTTCATTGTGCCGCGAAGGGCGGTCACCAAGCACTCTCTCAACTTCCCCAAAGGACCACACACAAAAAGCACCTTCGCGCTTCTTGGCCGACTCCGCAGTGGGCAATGAGTCGGCATCTTCGGCACAGAATAAACCGCCAAGCTGGAAGAGACCAAACAATTTGAACACATTAATAGCCTAAAAATGTTATAACCAACGGGGTGAGTGAGGTTTGAGGCAATGTAATCGGCTATGTCGCAAACTGCTTCAGCCGCCACTGCTTCACCGGTCACCTTGTAAAAGTTCGCATATGATCGCAGCAGTTGGCCTTGGTCGTAGAGCATCTTCTCGAAATGCGGAACGTGCCATACGGAATCAACGGAATAGCGATGAAATCCCTAAAATCAAATGAGCTTAATTTAAAAAAAGGGTAGATGACCTTTCCAACATGATCGTGAATTCCACCAGCAAACAATTTTTCAAAAGTCACTCGAAGCATTTTCAAGGCCATTGTTGCTTCTTCGGATGGCTTTTTGACAATGGAAAAGTACAGCAAAAAGTCCAAATCAACTATAGTAAATTAATTAATCCAAAATGGAATATGCAGCCAAGGAAGAGCCAACAAATTTCTTATGGAAGGGGTCCGCCCCTGCAAGCATCCGACGACGGCTCACCAGCTTTTGGAAATTTTGGCGCTGAACCGAACCCGCCATTTTCTTTGTCAAATTGGCGAGAAAGCCGTGCATAGCACTCTTCTACAGCCGTGTCCGCCATAGGAAGCTGTGATGACTTTGCATGTTGGACACTTTCGCGAATTGCCTCGGCTAATTCACGTCCTTGCTCCTTCACTTGTTGTTGATTGTTTCTCCACTTAAAAAAATAAATAAAACCATCAGTCGATAAATTTTAAACACTTTATCAGAAATCATGTAGAGAATGGTAGAAAATCCGAGGCGACCCATTGAATCTTGCGGAGGGAAATACGTCCCACCAGTGATAGGCTCCTTAAGTTAGGTCTAGAGCACATTGTTTAGGCAAGCTCTAGGAGGTACAAACCAGGTCGGGTGTCAGAAAAACGGACATTGGCCATCCACCACCTCCCGTGAGACTCTGAACCAATTCATATTTTAACGCATTAAAATTAAATATTCGCCTGGATGAAACTCATGTAAAGTTTGTCGACATCTGGTCGTTCTTCCCGGTCCACCTTGATACTAACAAAATTCTCGTTCAGCAGACGACCGATTGACTTATCCTCAAACGATTCATGTTCCATGACATGACACCAGTGGCAGGTCGAATAACCAACTTAACACATTTAGTTTTAAGGGAGAGTTGCGTATTGCTAAGAAAGAATGTGACCTGAAAGAAATATAGGTCTGTTCATTTCTTTGGCTTTCTTAAATGCTTCGTCACCCCAAGGATACCTGAAAATTTTTACTAATAAAGATTGAAATCACAAATAGGACCAATCAACGGGATTCTTAGAATGTTGCAACAAATAGGGCGACTTTTCTGCCGCCAGTTTGTTAGTAAAAGGTTTTGTAGACGAAGACATAGTGCTGAAAAAATTAATAAAAAGTTAAAACTCATTTATGCATTAACAAGAACCTGTATGAATTTGTAACGCAAATACGGCTTCCTCTTTTGAATAATCTCTCAATTTTTGAGAAAATGAACATAAAATCTGAAGCCATTTTTTAAAGCGACGGACAACCATGTTTTAAATTCGAATTTAAGCAAAAGCCTAAGCATAGGCGCATGATACGTGTCTACTCGCTTATTTGTTTATTTTTTCATTTATTTTGTTATTTGTATGAAAATCTTTTTCAAATTCTGACAATTACCGTAAGAAAATGGGTCATTAAACATGAACATGAGAAATTATTCGTGCAATGCTTTTGCTGCTTTGTTAACTGTGAGTGTTTGGGATAGAGAATGTCGAGTTGATTTGTTTTTATCCTTTTCACTTTATATCCGTTTCTGTCTCTCGGATTAATTAGGTAGATGGCACAGGTCACGGAAATGCTTAAAACAATTCAAAATGAAATTCTATTTGGTAAGGAGTTGTTGCGCGGTAATTCCATAATTTTTATTTAGATTATAGATAATCTAAAATTCATATTTGTTGCTATCATTGCTTATCAGTTGTCTGGTCCAATTCGTCTTAATTGAATGGAACCACCAGCCGTCACTTCGTGCGGCGTCGGTGGACATTCATCTTCAGGCCTAAGCGATGGTAGCGGTGGACAACAAAAGTTAGTTTTTTTTTGTTTGTAAAATGAGTTACTTGTTCGCGGGACATTAGGTAATTCATATGTTGACATCTGCATTCGGTGCCATTTTATATGTATAGTTAGTTTTCCGAGTTCCGCTATTGATTCTTCTCTGAAAAGGTATAATTTTGATGTTTAAGACGCGATTTGTCTGCCGTTGCTGGTTTCATCCAGATTGATCCGCAAATTAGCTTTAACTCGGCTAATCGGTTTGAGGAGCTGCCCGAGAATTTTCTGGAGACTATAAGTCCTCAACAGGGCCATCCAGGTCATCACCACGCATTGTTAGCAGGATTGGGTGGACTTCACCATGAGGGTGATGGAAACGCGTCACATGTCACCACTTGTCCACAGTTGGCCTCTTTGACGACGGTCAGCATGGCTGGTGCGGCAGCTGGGAACAGGTTCGTACCTCATTCAATCTCTTTTTAACTCGTTGGAACGTGTTTATGAATTCGCCTCAATGTAGCCATGAATTTGATGCCACTACGAGTTAAAAAGTTGTAATTAATCATAGTCACTGAATTCCTTTAAAAAATTTCATGTCCATGCACTTAACTCCGTAAATTTAGTGGTTACGGTCTGGTACCGATGTCTAGTTCCTCTTACATTTCGGCACTCAAAATGGAATCAATGGAGCACCTTGGCCAACATTCGCAGCTGCATTCAAACCTGCTCGAAAAAACAAAGTATTCTTTTGCACGATTGCCAAGTTTCTTTCAAGACTATGAGAATAAATTCAGAATTTGATTTCTAAATTAAGACAACAATTTGAAAGTCAGCCACTCCGCCTGATTTTTTAAATTTGATTTTTTGTAATGAAGCCAATGAAGAAGAAGTGTTTTTCTTTTTTTATGGGTGTTTTACGTCTTCGTAATGTCTAATTTTTGAAAGAAGCTGTTGCCAAATGTTAGGGATGCCATTTTCATTAAAATATTTATTGCCATTACATTTGTTGTCCTTAGTTTTGGAAATGGACCGGCCGGATTATTGTCTCCGCTGCACTTAGAAGGGTCAAGAAGAGGGGATCCGGAAGGCTCGTTGGGATTGTTGAGCAGTGTATCAGTTTCACACTTGCACCGGCCAAATGGCGGAAGTCGGACGAGCGATCTGCTCAATGGCATTCGACGAAGCACTAATAATGTCGCGTACATAAAGGTAAAGTTAGCTAAACTTGTTGATTTGAGCTGCTTCATTAAAACAAACCACAATGTTAGTAATGCCATTTCCGAATTTTAGGAGGAAATTAATCCAGTGAGTGAACTTGGTGGGTATCAATCAGCGACATCTGTTCCTCACCACCATGACACGTACGGCGATTCTGGTGCCTACTCTATGCAAGGGCCCACTGCTCAGGAATTAGAACGGATGGCAAACGCGGAAACGCCTCCTGCACTAAGTAATGTGGAAATCACATCGTCCATCCTTGCGTCACTCTCGCGCGATTCGGTAAACAAAAAAAAAGACCGCAGAATTTATTTTGAAATATTTATTCTCATTAAGCCACCACCCAACATCCAACAGCACAGTCCGCATCAGGCAACCCATTTCATTGTTCACCAAATGTCTCGTCAGCCACATCAACACCAAATGGTCCAACGCCACGCAGTCAATCCAGCTCCGGTACCTCCTACAGCACGCCGTCCAAAAGTAACGAATAAAAACAAAAGTCATGTTAAAAAACAACTTAAGGCGAAACAACAAACGCACAACCAAAATATTACGCAAAATTCGCAAAGTTCTTCGGACCAAACCATCTTGCTATCTGCCGCTCTCAATGGAACACACCCCGGATATGGTCCAATGGGACCGGGAGCTGGTCCAACATCGAATTACTTGTTGTGATAATTTTTATTTTTAAGGTGTGCCACGTGCGACTTATTCAACAACGGATACATCAGACCCATTAAATGCTGAGATTGATGACGAGATTTACATTGATACAAAGGATTTGTGTAAGCGTGTTGCCTACGAATTAAAGGTGGGTTAAGACTTATTTTGGGCTACGTTCTTTTCATCTTTTTTCCTTTTTGACCCAATTTAACGTTTACAGCAACACTCCATCCCGCAAGCGATTTTTGCTGAGCGAATTTTATGCCGAAGTCAGGGGACATTGTCGGATTTGTTGCGTAATCCAAAGCCTTGGAATCGTCTCAAATCGGGTCGTGAAACGTTTCGTCGGATGTTTAATTGGCTGCAGCAACCTTTGCACATACGTCTGAGCATTTTGGACATGTACAAAGGTTTAAAAAGATTTTCCGTTTGAATTTAAAAAAATCCCCGTTAATAGGTCCAATGGCTTCCGGTGTAATTCCACCACCAACGCCGGCCCAAAATTCTCGCCATCATCATCGGAATCGTAGGATCAGTGACGGACATGAGGATGGAAACCCTCCACAAAAACGGCCTCGGCTCGTTTTCACTGACATCCAAAAACGAACTCTTCAGGTCCAAGACTCAAAAACAAGAAAAGACGTTTATAATATGCGCAATTTCAGGCAATTTTTAAAGAAACTCAACGGCCGAGTCGTGAGATGCAACAGACCATCGCTGAGCATCTCCGTCTTGACATGTCTACAGTGTCAAATTTCTTCATGAACGCTCGACGTCGGTCGCGCAATGGAAACGGAATGGGCGATGAACCGGCGCCTTACCAGCAGGTACTAATCATGATTCGGTGAATTAAATATTTTTGAACGTATTATGAATTATAGAACGAAAGCTCACAACAACATCTAAATCTGGAAAATGGTGTTCTAATTGGTTTAAACGAACATAACAATAACCTTAGTTACCTTCACCATAACGATGTTTTTAATCATCATATCAATGAAAACAGTGACCATTTGTTGGCATCAATTTATGAGCAACATGCCATTAACATGGCCTCTCATTATGAGCATTAGTGACGTGAAATGGGAAATGTTAAGAGAAACGCTACTTAATTGTTGTTGGAGAATTTGTTTTGATTATATATTTGTGAATTGTACTCTCGGATATTTGGAAGAAGCACAAAAGGAAAAAACTCAAAATTTCGTGAAAAAAAAGACTATTGATGGAACTGCCAAAGTATTTTAATTGCCTGCTGACGAACGATGCGTGGGGTTAGATAAACTTTTTTTAGCAATTATTTTAAAAAATTTAAATTTTCTAAGGTCCAAACCATCACGCCGCCACCAGATTCACCGCCGACTGCACAACAACATCATCGGATTATTGTCACTACGTCCGAGCATCAACAACTTCATGAGCAACAGCAACAACCTCATCATCATCATCCACTTCCCGTGACGGACGTAATTACAACTGCTAGAAGATCACAAAAATCAAGCGGGATCCATCATTACCTTCACCACAATGTAAGGATGAAGAAAAGGCTTTTTATGGTGTAAATGATATTTTTGTTGCTTTTAGACGCATTCGTCCGCCTCCAATTTGAGTCACATTGAGGAGACTGTGGATGAGGTGGTGACCCGAAGTGTTGCCTACGCTCGCAGCAAACAGCAGCAACAGGAACAACACCAGCAGCAGCAGTTTGCGTTGGCAATGCAACAAAACATTGGGGCTCAGCTCATGGATCACCGGCAACAACAACCACCAATTTGGGAAGAGGACGATCTTTCGACAGCTGGTGGCGATGAGATTATCGAAAATAGTCATGTCCAATCAGTAGAGCCTTCGGAACTCCAATTTTTGGACGAGTCCGTCGTCGATGAGGAGGTTGTAGATGAGCGTGAGATTCCGCTGCATCAGCATAAAATGGAGAAAGAGGAGGTTGCATCTTTACACGAGCAGAGCTAATGTTTTGTGTTCAGGAGTCAGCTTTTGATGACCACAGCGACATATCTGCCGCTGCAAAATCAATCTTTGGCTCATCATTTACATGCAAGAAACGGGAAGTATACAGGAGTGACGACGAAGACAATTATCTTAACACGACTGAAGAGGCTGAAGAAGGGCCCAAAACGCCACCGCCGTCTACGTCCATGAACATGGTGGTAGAAGGAAAAAGCAATGACGAAGAAAAGATAAGAAACATCGAAACTGAGCGGACGGAAATGATCGAAGCCGAAGCACCGACAGAACCAGGCACTCCTCTTCGGCAGACGGATGAGAATAGTGTTCGGGACGATGGAGCGGGGACATGCCGTCTTCGATCTGAAGACGCTCAGCAAACAACGGCAGCAATAGGACCAAAGGAGGAGACGGAGGAAGAGTACAGAGAAAGGAGCGAAATGAATTAAGTATGAGATTGAAGGATACTGCTATTGATGGTATTAAATATACAATAATTCGTTTTAAATGTTTGTAAACCCGCAAAAGTTGCTCTGCTAATGGACACAAAAATACTCCCTCCACATTTTAATATGTAATGCGCTCTCATGGATCATTCGTTATTCTCTTCTTCATTGCTGACACTTTTGTAGATAAATGATTAAACTGCTTGAGTAAGCTGTCGTTACGAAAATCGAAAGGACAACAAACCAGCCAGTTTTGCCCACTCTTCTCCCTCATCGTATTATCACCAAATTAAAAAAGAATGTTTTGTCGTCATCAAAGATTGAAATTGGATGTCCATATATTGATTGATCAGTTTGTGTTACGTTGGTTCGTTTCCTT
>MEIZ01000005.1:730878-759988 GCA_001723225.1 Globodera ellingtonae | reverse complement strand
CACTTCGAACACAAGAATTTTTGATTAAACACACCGATTTGCCTAATTTTTTGTAGAGAGCTCCGAAACACTATGCTCTATCATTTAATACGAATTTTATTTGTTTTTATACGTTTTTTTTCGAGTTAGAGAGTAAAAAATGTCGAAAATAAAAATTTAAATTAAGAAATGTCCGATAAACACGAAATTAATAAGAAATGTTAGTGAGCTCTACGCAAAAAATTAGGCAAATCGGTGTGTTTAATCAAAAATTCTTGTGTTCGAAGTGCGGGATGGTCAAAATATTATTAAGAAAGGTGAGAGAGAACGCCAAATGAAGAGAACATGTTAGAGATAAAAGGGAAAAGCGAGATAGTACAGGGGGTTTTCTCTGCTGCTGGGCTTGACCCATAGTGTCTCGTGGCATATTTCGTTATTTTTTTGAATTAGTGCTAAAATGGCAGAAATTTTGGCGCATCGTTCATTTTTGTCTGCTGCTGGGCTTGACCCATAGTGTCAATAGTAAATAAGATAATTTAAAGCGGTTTTGAATCGGTTAAAATTTTTGAAAATTAAACTTTTAAGTATTATCGTATTTTTAAAAGTTTTGCAAAACGCCATATTTGAAAATTCTGCAATTGGAGCATTTATGTTTTTTTTTTCCAAAAATAGCGTTTTTTCCATAAAATTGAATACTGGTGACAGTGACAACAATACTTTATTCCAATGACTCTTGTTGATTATGCCTCCAATTTCTGGGTGAGTTAATGTCTTTCCTTTCCTGATAATTTGAGTTTGAATTGATTAGGGGGACAAACACATCGGCTACAATGTTCTGTACGAGAACATGAAGAAGGGCGAAGAGTCTGTCCACGAGCTTCTCACCTTCCTTAAAGAGCGCATTAATGTGGAGGACGATTTGCTCAAATCGCTTGGAAAGAGTCTTCACAGGGTATAATTATTTTGTTAAAATTTAAGCTTCTGTTTGATTCAGGTTAATGGGTACGTTTCGAACAACAGCGGATTTGTGGATGCTTGGAAGTTGGCCAGGGAAACTTTGGAGCTCTGGACGGGTCCGACATTTTCTTCGTTTTTTTAAATTTTCGAGTTCAGAGATTCAGTCGACGATGCTGAAAAATCTGAATGAGCTGCTGAAGGAAGTCACACGTTATCAGGAAGAGTTGGGACGGATGAGAAAACGTGCGAAGGACGCGGACACTTTGGAGACCATCAATTTGATGCAGACAACGACCACTTGCCTGCAAAAAGTAATTTTGGCACTTCTGCAGTTACCCTCCCCCACTGCCCGAATTAAAACACGAAAGTTTAAGGGGACAGGGGCCCAGGTTTAGGTCTCTTCCAGGAAAATTGTTGTGATTACCAATTTCCCCCCCCCTGAATGAATGAATGGTTTGTACAATACTAAATGCCGCTTTTCAATATTAATCGGAAATAGGCACGTGACACATACAACCAACGCTGCGGCGAGGTGGGCAGTCTGAAACAGAGCAACAAGGAATGGACTGCTGCCAGCACAAGGGAATATCTCAAAGTGACCGTTTTCAACGCGTTCCCTTTTGTTTCTGGTGGCAAACTATTTTGGTTTAGGCTCGCAACAAATTGAACAAGGCCCACGAGGAGTACCGGTTGTACATGGAGAAGTACAGCCAAATCCGGGACACATTTGAGGAGCGCGTCAGTAACGCGGCGCGCTCCTTCCAAGAACACGACCGATTGCATTTGCTTCAAATGAAAAGTTAGAACCTTTTTTTCTTTGGAATTTTTTAAATTTCCGTTAAAGAATTTTTTGCTCAATTGGCGAAATGTTTTGAAACTGGACACGGCTCACATGCCCAAGTGGGCGCAAATCTGCGCCAAAATGTTGAACAAAACATAAACGTGGAGGATTTGATGCTTCGGTTTATTGACGAGAAGGGCACTGGGACTGAGCCACCGCGTAATAAATACTTACTTTCTGAAAAAATTAATAGATTCTAAATTTAAAACGAAAATCTCGTTAACTCAAATTTCGAAACTCAGAAAAGTTGCAATGGACGGACGCGGATGAACTTCCTCCGGACTTGGACGTCGTCTCTTGTGTCCAATCCCAATCGTCCTCCTCCAACTCGTCGGCCATCATCCCCAACCCTGTCAGCCACCAGTTCCTGCCGAGTGTGAACCATTTGCTCGGCTTGGACGACTCATGGATGACCGTCGGTGGGGAGAGCGGCGTGGGTGTTGGAGCTGCCGATGTGCAGGCAAACGCCAGCGGATCAATTGGCGGGGGGTTTGGCGAAAGCATCGGAAGTTTTGGAGTCAAACGGGGCAGCGCCAATGGATTTTCGGAGCATAATAAGTCTGGCGGAGACAGCGATTCCGAGCGAAATTCCGAAGTTTGGGTAGAAACCGAACCCAAAATTAATTTTCCTGGCAGGTGCTGTTCTCAGTTCCATCCTCCACCATTTCGTCGAACGCCCCAACCACAACTTCGGCATCATCATCTTCTTATGTCCCTCTGCAAATATCCTCTTGGCTTGGTCGTCAGAAACTCAGTGGGCCATGGCGTCTGAAGAAGCATTTTTCGGCCTCGCAGTCCAACTTGGCTGGCTCGATTCCAATTGAGACGCCGGCAGTTTGTGGAAATGATCAAACGAAAGGCGTCGGGATGGCTCCGACCTCGAGCTTTTCTAAGAGTTGCAATGACACGTCTTCAAAGAGTTTGTGCTAATGAGGCCGTCAAAAAACATAATCAAATCTTTCAGTGGCCGCCTCTGGACTTCTGAAACGCTATCAGAAAGGCAAGGCAATGAAGAGTTCGATGGGCGACCTGACACTAATTGGAAAAACGCAACCGGAATTGTACTGAATTAATGGGAATTCGTTCGACCATTTGTTGTGGTTTTCAGGACATTGTTTTCGCTAGACATTCAAAACAATGTGGCATCAGAACACGAATTAGTAAGTGTTCTGTTCAACTCTTTGATTTATAAATTCATGGCACTGGAAGAAGTTACCATTTAATAACATCGTTTTTAGGTGCGCGACCCTTTGGAAGTGTTCGGACCTCCACCTCCCCTTCCCGTCACCGATCCTCCGTCGTTGGATGGGGAGTTGGCTGACACATTCAGCCATTATACGGTCGACTTGACACGAAACTATCCGGCAACGTCCTCAACAAAAAGCCACCAGCAGCAAATTCGTCAACATTCGGTTTCTTTTGTGTCAACATGTAGTGAGGGTACTACAGCCGATGAACAACAACACCAACGGTGTGCAAGCAGTAGTAGCACAAGTTCGGGTCAGTCATTGACTTATGGCTGTGTGTTTTATGGACATATTTATTGTTTGTTCTCGACAGACGAAGAAGAAGCGTGCATGGCGGCCCAACGTTCAAAGATCAGACAATTGCAAATTCGGCCGCTCAATGCCTCGCAACAGTCAAAGTTGAATGCTTCGGTTGACGAATTGAGGATGGCCATTGGTCAAATTTCACTGTCAAAATGTAAAGGCTTTGAAAATGTGAGTGCTAATTTTTGAAATAAAATTATTTGTTAAATAAATGAAGGACCCCTGGGGCGGAGACCCAACGGCTGCCAGAGATGGGCCAATTCGAGCGGCACTGACCGGTGATGAGCAGCATTTGCGACAAAAATGCAATGGTAATCGCCGTATTTTATTGAATTAAAGGTTTTCCCCTCAGAGTTCCCCTTCTCGGACTTTAGCCAATCGGTGGCCGCTTTGTCCGCCGGCTCCACCATCTCACGGGCACGGCCTCGTTCGCACACGCCGTTACCCTCAAGAACTTTTGGAGTGCCCGGCTCGTCGACGCCTTTCTTTGGCACGGAGCCGAAACGGGTGCAGTTTTGAAGGTTATCTGCCATTTGAGGATTGACTTTTTCGGATACTTTTTCAACAAATCATGGAAAATTTCGATAAACCTTAGACACTTACTTAATTAATTGGTGCTGTCTTCTTCAGAGCGAAACTCCCTCCACACCGACTCCTGATCGGCCCATCCCGGCTTCTCTAACAACGCCCAGCTCAATTGCCCCTTTACCCGCGGACAACGAGCTGTCCACGCCCTCCGCTTCCGTCACCCCCAATTCCTTCGAAACTCCTGCTACACTTTGCGGTGGTCCGTTTGCTCAAAACTTTTTCATCTCCCCGTCACCAATGGCCATTCATCCCTCTGCCTCTTTTTCCGCCAGCAATTTCAAAGTTCCCGGAACGGTTCCAATTGCCATGGTATGAAGGAACTACTTGCCATGATTAATTCAGAACAATGCGTTAATTTATTAGGCGATCAACGAATATTTGCACGTTTGGATCAAGCCTAACTGTCCCCTGAGGTTTGCATTTCCCGTTGTTAAAAAAGGTCTTAATCGGATCGTTTTGGACCTTCTGAGATTCGCCTCTTTGGCACTTTGACGTTCTCTCTGCGCGGTGACTCACTTGCCCAACTGACGTCGACTGATTCTGTGCAAACGCCTCTCCGTTTCACGTTGAAAGGAGCAGAAAAACTAAAAATGATTGTTCCCAACAAAATGGTGACTTTCCATTTGTTCAACTCGGACAATTGTTTCAGTTTCTAAACGAGTCAAATGCGCTGCTTCCGTCGCGCGACTGTCATCAATTCGCGGTGGACCGTCAAAAATTGGCCGACTTTTTGCGGGAACGCATGCAGAACTGCACAAACGCTTCCTTCTTCAATGCTGACGTAAATTTATTCAAAAACATTGTCTTTATTTGCTAACATTCGTTTCAGTTACTTCGCTATGAACTTCCTCTCGAGTTGGCCCCATCCCCTCTGCCGTTACGCTTTTCCTCGCGATGGATTCGATACGAAAAAACGGAGATTGGTGGCGACACCGGTGCCGTTGAACTGCGAATTGATTATCAGTGGTCAAAAATAGGCGAAAGTGCACCGCAGAATGTGGTGTTCAGCACCAAGGTCAGCACCCAATCGTGCGGTGATAGCGGCATTTCTTTGTTAAGCAGCGAACCGTCGGCTAATTGGTAATTTTGGTCTTTTCTAAACGTAATTTTCGTCCTTTCAGGATCGAAGAGCACTCTGTGCTTAATTGGGAATTTCGGGAGTTTCCATCCTCATCAGTCGGCGGGGGAGCTCTTAAGGCGGTCTTCAAATGTGCCGGTGAGCTGACTCCGGCCAATTCCTACGTGCAATTTCAAGTATTTTATTGTTGTCTTCTACATTTCCTAATTTATTACTAATTTCAGGTCTCGGATACCAGTCTATCCGCTGCACATATCCTTTTGGACGACCAATCTGGGTTCGCTCTGAGTGTGTTCAAGAAAAAACTTCAGGCGGGAAAATACTTTTGTGAACCTGCCAACTGATTTATCTTATTAGACATAAACTTTTATGTTGGACTACGCATAATAATGTCGGTCCATTCCCGAATTTAAATTGTGATGAAATAGATAGTCCCTCTTTGTCCACTTTTTGTAAAGACAATTATGTTAAGATTGCGCAAGAATTAATTTATGCCTTCGGGTTTCCATTAAATTTTATTCAAAACCACCATAAAAAAGTAAACATTATAAAAAACGAACAAAAAAAAATGGTAATGTCAACTAGGATGATGTTAGCGGGGGGTTGAAAAAGAGATTGACGGGTTTTCAGAATCTGCACTCGCATCCACAGCCAAGTGGACATTGGGATTGGGCATTGAACCAGGCGGTTAAGTGGGTAAAATGTCCGCCATGACTGCAAACCGAACAAGTCACCACAATACCTTTAAAGGGACAAGGAATAATAATTGAGGTGTCTGTAACCAATTCCACCCACCTCTGCATGGCTGTTCACAAATGGCACAATCTTAACAAAAACCAATAAATAAAACAGGGAAAAACGTCCTCTCTCACATATCGGTGGCCGACGACATTTTGTACATTTTGAACCAGCTGTCTGTTGTTGTCCGCAATGAGAACACCAACAAATCGCTGAAAATAACAAATTAGAAAACACGAAGAAACACAAAACAAAAAGGAAATAAATTGAGGGTTAAATGGCTACTTCTGGGAACCCCCCAATTCTCAAAAGCACCGGGAATTGTGCCAACGGAGGTTTCGTCTCCCTCCCCGCGGCTGCAATGCTTCAGCACTTCAGCACACTTTCGGTACATGCGCCATCTGTAAAGAATGTCCGCGTAGCGTCGTTTTAACTCTTCAAGCCGTGGGCAGAGAGTCGGGTCGAGCAGTCTGAAAAAGCAAATCACCAAATGCAAAACTGGTCAAGAAGAATCCACATAAATTTTTTGCATTCGTGCCATGCTTAGCTCCCAGTCCAGTTCCAACCAAGATGCTGCTTAAACAAGTGCTTACAATTCGTTTCCTACGCTTTGCTGGGCGATGTCCTCCTTCGCCCGTCCGTCAGCCAACAGCGGGGCAGCGGTGGAGGTCACTTCCATTGTCGCACTTCGTTGGTAGGGCGTCGCAAATTCGTGCGCCGGAGACAGTCGCTCAGCGGTGGCCGAAGTGTGAAGGGTTTCGGACACTATGCGGGCTGAATAGAATGGAGGAGCGACTGCCGAGTTTAGCACTGTGGCCGCGTTGGGTTCCGACGATTGGCGGGACCCTAAGCAAATTAATAAAATCTTAACATAAAGTCAGTGTCCACAAAACCCACAGCCGCTGACGAAGTTCAACGAGGGTATTACAGTCGCAAGGCAAGTGCCACCGCCGCCCAGAGCAGCGGACGTTTTCCTCGAGGGCGGCAGTTGGAGCTGTTGTGAGGGTAGAAGGGGTGGCGCAGGGGGCGCCGGCGGCACTTTTGCGCCAGAAGAGTCCGACTGATCCATTGCGAAAAAAAGCCCTCCAGCCTAATAAAAATTGTTTTCGGTTTAAATGACACAAAAAGAAATAATCCGTCGTTGGTGGATAGGAAGGACCTGTTCTGTCTGGCCAGCAATGGCCGGCCCATTCGACGACGACTCCGTCCGTTGCGATTGCTCTCCCGCACATTTTTGCCGTTGTTGTGCACTAAAAACATGGCGGCCATTCGTTCTCTTCTCTTTTGACGCCATTTTTCCGTCGGCGTTCACTCCGTTCAACACACAAATCATCACCGCAGCCGTTTGGAGGTCGTGGCGAGACACGTAATGCTCCAACCTAACCGGGATTCAATGCCAAATGAATACAAAAAAAACGAATAAAAAGAGAGAATTGATCAAAAAAGAAAATTCATTGTACAGTCGATTGATCAGCCCTCGCCCGAGGGGATGAATTGCCCACGGGGCGTCCGCTCGTTTCGCCGAAGAGACCAACGCACGCGCTGTTTCCTCCGATCGAAGGCGAAATGCCCGGGCAAAAACACCCGCAGTGCGTTCAGATGAAATGCCATCGGAAAATTGTTCGAATTTCCTAAACACTGACAGTAAAAAGCAATCAAATTCGCGCACTTTTCTGTTGTGCTGACACTGCTGCCCACACATTGTTCGAGCAGTCGCCAAACAGTCAACAAATCGCGTCGTCCTTTCCGTGCCGCTTGCTCACGATTATGGCGACAAATTGCCAACGGCGATGTACCGATAAGTCTTAAAACTTTGCAAAATGTCGCTTCAGAAATAATTGAAGCTTAATGTCGGGATCGGTAAGGTAAAATGAAGGGATTGGCCCGATCCCGCTTAATCCATCCCATTTATGACCCTGGGGAGGAGCTTCCCGATCAGTCCGCCCCGCCCCCGGAATCTCAGTCCCAGTCTTACAAATATAAGTTTACTGTACTTGTAAGACCGTGCCAACTCTTGAGAAATTGGCAACAGAGAAACCGCATCGTAGACATAAACGGTTGAAGTGAAGCTCTTAAATTGCATTTGAAAAAAAAGTTTTATTTGAAAATCGTAACAATTTGCTTATGGTTTTTGCGGACCTGTTCCGGCATCACGGCAGTTGGCCAACCCAGCAGACTTTTGGTCCCGCCGCTCAGCTCGGCCATTGCCGACATTTGGTGCTGGATGGGCGGCGGGTGCGCGTTGGCGGGTGTCAATACGCCTTCCGCAACGGCACTCATTGTGGCCACCCGTTGACGCATTATTGCCTGAAAGGCAGGCGATTGCTGGTTCTGCTGCTGATAAAGCGAAAATGTGCGCGGATTGATGGCCGTGAGGGAGGTCGAATTAGGCGAACTCTGCGGTTGGGGAAGAATGCTAATTATGAAAGGGGGGGGGGGGAAGCAGAACAGAGAACGAAACGAATGATTCAGAAGCCACTTTTACTTTGAGTGTATTTTAAATTAAAATTTCACTCCCAATATTCGTCCTGTCCCCGAAAGAAGCAAATTCTGCTGTTTAAGCAAGGACGGAGGCGACAGACTGTTCGGTTCCCTGCCGCTGTTACCGCCTTCTTGCGATGGTTCAGCATTTGCCGAAGAATCGCCTTAATATGCTTCACTAACAAAGATTAAATGAATTTGTTGAATTAGAATTTTTTAAAATAAAAATAAGAATAGTGAAAAGCTTCAAAAAGGCACCAGTACCGGTTTGTCGAGTCCATGGCGAAGTCGGTCGATGCGGGCTGACACAACGCACGGGGGGAGAGCATTGGAACTGCGTGACCGGTATCGCTGAAGTGGACGCAGCCATGGCAGAACTTTGGCGGAGGATTGATGCAGCGGGGGGAAATGCGTGTGAAGGATTCACTGAAGACAAAAAAACGATCAACAAAATTCAGACAAAATTGATCAGTACAAATGCAATATTCTGCAAGTGATCGGGGATGCGTCGCTACTTTTTTGGCGGCACTTTCATTGCCCGTCGCGCGTTCCCCGTTGCGAATGGCGTTTGGTGTATTTATTTTTGCAGTGACTACAGAAGTTTTGCGTGACGTTAGTCGGCTAGCAAACGGAGCAGTTCGCTGAAACTGACACGTCCGTTAATCGAACTTTCAAATTAAATTTGTTAAATACCGAAGCATCGACTAAAGTTCCACCACCGTTCCCTTCACGTCGCTGCGAATGTTCAGCGGATTTTGCACAATTGACACTTTTTCGGTGTTGTTGCTGATTGTCTTGAACTTGGTACATAAAGCGCAAAAATGGGAAGGGGAAAAAAATTTAAATTAAATTAAATTAAAATTTAATTTAATCTTTTCCGCGCATCAATTCCGACGTACCCCTGGCTGTTGGAGAAGTTTGGTCGTCGTTGTTGTGGCGGTTGCATTTGTCGTCCTTCCGAAAGTGACCAAATAGCCTGATCTGTTGAAGCGTGCTCCACAATAGCGCGGGGCAGGGACGCGATGGTCGGAGAGGGACGGAGTGAAAGTGACCGGGAAAAGGACGGTGCTGGCGACGGTAACCAAACTCTGCTTCTTGAGGGGAAGGCCGAGGTCAATGACTGTGCTCATTGTCAGTTGTTGGTGATTTGACACGGCCAATTCCGAGTCTTCGCCTGCAGAACCGGACTGAGAACTGGCCTTGGAAAGGCTGATGCCGTCAGCAGATGGCACGCCAATGGGCAAGGCGAAGATCTGAATCTGGCAACGAGTCCGAATCCGAACTTCTGGAACCTAACCTTCATCAAATCGACGATTTTCGGGAGTTGGTGGAAGACAAGGCAAAGGACAGTTTGTGTGCTCGGCATGTGAACTTGCTCGTCACATTCCTGCTGAAGCAACGTGAGAAAGAGGCAGGCCTTCTCCGGGGTTAGAGGCGACTCATTCTGGATAACTTCGACAAAAACCTAAAACAAACTCAACATTTGTTAGGGTTAATTGTGTGTTATTACCAATCCGTTTTCTATAAATTCGCGATGGAAGCGCATCTCCCAGCAAATTTTGCGCGATTGGTTTTGGTGCATGTAGGAGAAGCCGATGGCTGCCCGTTGGAAATTGACTTCGGTGGTGTAAAGACCCTCCGTTGAGTGTTTGCGAAGGGCCTCCAATTCGGTCAGCAGGTCCCCTCCTAGCACATTCGGAGCTCTGATCCAACGGTGCCAGTCGGAATACTGACGATGAGAACTTTTAATGGGTTATTTGCATTCCGTCAAATTACAATCGGAGATTGTGGAGTTTTGTGTCCACCGTCGGATGTGCTTCCCCCTCCTTCCGCCTTCAGAGATCCGATCAGCGACTTTAGAGTTGGCAACGACCCGAGCGCAGCGTTACCCGAAGATTGTCCGCTTCCGACCGAATGTCGAGGGAAGGGTCTAACCGGAACCGGCAAATCCAAGTCCTTTCGATTTCCATTGTCAAAAGTGTTGGGCAATAGAGTCTGAATCAAAAATATAAGTTCACCCCGCCCCTCCCCCAATCTCCAATGCCTCCGTTCGTTTATGGCACTCGTCAACGGCGGCTGCCGCCGCCACCAGCCGGTCTCTCTCCTCATCTACCGCCGATTGCATGATCGGAGTGCTCATCTCATCGCGAATTTCATTCTAATAAAAAAGGTAAATCGAACATTTTGACAGCATTTTATTTACAGAAAGTTCGTAGGCAATGGCATGACGACAGAGACGCCGTTTCTTGCTCAGTGTGTAGAGAAACTTTGTGGTGGATTTGAGAGCACTGGTCGATTTGTGCCAAGCGGCGTCCATCAAAGTGTCGTCTCTCTCGATCCCCTTAATTACATTGAAAAGGCGGTTTTTGAAATTCTAAGCTTTCTAAATTTAATACTTTGAGCTGTCTGATGTTGTCCAGGCCATAATTAAAAAAAAGTGCCACGGTATGAGGCGTAGAGAGGGAAAGGGCAGCCAATTCCTGGCCTTCTTGCTTAAGAATGTTTAAGAGAACAGAACACCAAAAAGGCATTGTTTGTATGTTAACTGTTAATTTACAACACGGAATGCTCAATTGAATAAAAAGAAAAGGGGGAAAAAAGTTCATCACTCAACTGCCGTTATAGCTCAGTCGGTTAGAGCGTGGGTCTAATAAGCCCAAGGTCGCAGGTTCGACCCCTGCTAACGGCACAACATTTTTGCACCAACCGAAAAGACCAAACGCCACGCACTGATCGGGGCGACATTCAATACGCTCGGCTCACTTCTTTGCTCACCAAAAGACCAYAATTTCAACGCCCCATCATTAGCCGATGTGAAGAAACTATTTGGCTCCTGGTGATGGCTTGTAGCAAATTTAATTCGATCAAAAATTATTTTAGCGGTGGGTATTTACGGRTGCCAATCCAAGCACAAAACACGAGACTGGTGGCCTTTGAAATGCACAATGGGCTGTGATGTGTGCTAAAAACAATCTTTTTCATATACTAAGCATTTCAAAGATTTGTTCGACCCACTCGCAAATCCCAAAGTCGCAAATCGCTTCCGGTTGCTGTCAGCACCAAATTGTTGAGATGCGGCGCAAATTTGGCTTGACCAGCGCCGAACAGAAGTCCAAGTTGTGCGCTGGGCCTGCTCAAATCGGTGCGTAAATCCCAAAAGGACACCGAATCGCCATCCGCACAACTCATCTTGAAAATTGGTGAATTGAAATACTTAACCCTTTTGAATTGACCGACCATAAGTTGCTCATCGAACGGGCACCAACAAAAGTCGGCCACCTTTCGAGACTGCGCCTGCAGGGACGCCAGCCTTTGCACCGTTGAGCCCTGGCCAAGTGTGTAAATGTCGGCAAATGGGCCAGACTGACCAGAACAACTTTGAGACAACGTTTAATATCGGGAATGCTCACAACAGTGGCAAAGCAGCCGGTGCCGAGCGGATTGAATTTGAGCAGACGCACTAAGTTTCTGTTGTGCCGAAGTTGGACCCACGAAGACGTGGACAAGGGGGCGGAGATGCCAATTGTAACGACCGTCAGCGCATTGCGACCCGCAACGGCAAGCAGGTCGGTTTCCGGCAACACATCAAACGCCGTCCCCTGGGAAGCACAAGGGGGAGGAGGGGATTCATTGTTTAAGCCTCGAATCAAAAACTTTGTCCTTAACATTTCACTCACCCGAACATCCAACGAAAGGGGACCGTCAGTTCGACGCACCATCTGATCAGATCAAATACCAAACAGAATAAAGTTTGCGCAAAATAAATTCAATAATCTCATTGAACTTCAAACTCTCTTTTATGGGAAAAAGCAAAAAGGCACAACACATAATTATAGTAAAGACATGCGGATTTATACACATATAAAGTAAAGTACTGACTAACATTCACGGATCACATCGTTTTGTCTTCTTCTGTTTTGCTACAACGAAAATAGCCGCAATGATAGCTGTACTGGAGCATTGAATCCGGATTCCACGTATACCTAAAATGTGAATTCCTCTAAAACTGCAATTGCCCTCCTTTTTTTTGCCTGGACAGTGGGAGTTGGTCCTTTGTCAGAAGTTGGTCAATTCGGAACCCGCAATGTTCAATCAAACGCACAATTTGATCAAATGGAAGCTCAAGGGAACGCACTTCGTCCAAATCCTCGTGGTGATAAGTCAGCGGACCGAAATTCTGCCAAGTACCGCCCGGTCTAAATTTTTAAAATCATTTTAAAAGAAAAAGGATATATAAATACTTTTAAAAAGGAAAAATTATAATAAATACTTAAGGATTCTATGGATATGCCGGATGTATTGGAGGGGATTTGCGGCCGTGTCGAGAAAAAATACGGAAATAACGGAGTCAAAATGATTTTYATCCTCGGCATAGGCTTGGAGGAAATCGCCGGCACACATCGAAAAGGTGTTGAGACGCTGAAAACGATATTTATAAATCAYTCACATAAATGCTTTGATTATTCGGTTTTGGCAAAAGTACTGCTCTTACTAATATTGTCAGTAAAACTATAAACCTGGTCACTGGAGACAATGCACGGATTGACATCCGGAAAACGGACAGGCCTAAGCTGGTCTTTCCAACTCCAAGCGTTGGAGAAGTCGAGTACCCACGGATAAATCGTAAACTCATTGCACTAGTGGGGAAGAGCCATTAAATTCCCGTCAGAATTCGAACAATGTGAAGAAAGTCATTTCAATTAAACAGACACCTGCTGGCATGTGTTGAGGATAAAGTTGGAAGCAAGCAACATGAAGATGGAGAACTCATTGCCCGTCACGGAAAAGCCCAAGCTGAGCAAATCCCACGCTAACCGAGCAAGACCAGCACCGGTGACCAAAATTTGGACGGAATGGCGAGAAGTTGGTTCCGGGAACTGCTTCACCATTTCTTCTTTAACCTTCTGGTAACATGACGCTCGCTCAGCAGCACCTTTTGTCCAGAAATATTTGGAAGAATAAAATGAACGAGTACAGATTCAATGCCTACCTTCGGAACTCCAATCGCGCACTATTTGCTTGAGGACGCTTTTCACTTTTGTCATATAATGTTCAGTGGCCGGTCGGAGTTGGGTGATTTCAAAGGCTTGTTGAATGGTCCCGCCGAGCATATGGGCACCGCATGTCACGATCATATCGAAAACCCTGAAATGTGTTTTTGTTTTGGGAGTAACGGACGAAGCAACACGGCAATAGGAAAWTTTTTTTCTCACAACGCCATTTACAAAWTTTTCTGTTTATAATGTAAAAACCTTTTTTATTTGAATAATTGTTAATGTCGAATAACTAATATATTTAAATCTCATTTTTAAAGCATTTAAAATGTACGTTAAACACTTTTTACCACCCGTATAGTCAGTCTCTTTACTCACTTTTGATTTTCAGCAACGCATTCGCGTACCTGTCGAAAATGCTCAAGGCTGGGTACGATCAACAGCTTCCGGTCTTTTTCTGAGAGATCCCTGCAAAATCTTATTGTTATTATAATTAGTGAAATTTACTAACAGGATCGCGTCCGCCTGTCTTCTCAATTTGCTTATTGCAAATTTTTTGTAGAAGAAAAGTGCGTTGATCACTTGCTCTGCCGCGTTCACTTCTTTTCTTTCCGAATCACCTTCCTTCCCACCAATTTTGTTTTGATCATCACAATTATCCGCTTCATTTTTGAAGTTGATAAACACTTCCGCATCAACAGCGTCCGCTGACGATGACTGCACACATTCCATCTTTTTATCTAATTTTAAAACAATGTACATAAACCACAGATTTCCCAAAATTCAGGATCGCAGAAGTTCTCCATAAGAGATGGATTCTAGACCCAAGAAAAACACAGGCCTGATTTGTGAGTGGGGGGCACCGCTTGATGGGCCTATGCGGACTTTCATTTTACTTTTTCGGTCATTTATTTAAATTCTGGCATTCATTTAAATGCCAGATTTAAACAGGAAATCGGAAAGGCGTCTTTAAGAGTGCATTTTTTTGCTAAAAAAAAGAAGTTAATTTTAGCGATCGCCGAAAGGCGAAAAAAAAATGATCAGAAAAATTATAAAAAGTGAATTTCTAAGCCTCGAAATATTCCGGACCTTTTTTTGCATCCGGTTATATCCCTGACACATACCAGTGCTGGGTCTTTCTTAAGCGATTTTCCGGGCAAGCAAATTCCGGTTCTACGGTTGTTTCGCTTTGGGAGCTCTATCTTTCAACATCTGTGTTATTTATTATTTATGGCTGCCGTGATCAACCAACATCCTTCCGTCACAACAGAAAGCAGTTTGGGTGAAAATGCAAAAATGGGTACGTTTAATTGTTAACATTGATTTAAAAAATTTATATTTTTTGTAGAATTGACCCAGAAAATTGAGGGTCAGCTTATGGGACGCATCGCCGGTATCCATTTGTTGGAGCGCGAAGATGGAATACTCACCATAAATGAGGATCGTACGCTAAGAGTGTTGCTTAAGCGCGAGTCCGGAACGTTTTGGCCTTCTATCATCCAAGACTTGCCGCACATACCGACAAAACTTAGCTGCAGTGAGCACAAAAATTCGTAAATAAATGCTTTATTTTGTTTGAAAATAATATGTTTAAAGCATTTTCGTTGGTCTTGCGAACGGACAAATCCATGAATATTCTATCGAGAATGATTTTAACAGGTTCAAACAATAAACATTCAAATAAAATTCGAATAAAACTTTGTCCTTGCAGCATTTCATTCAAACGCCAATGGAATTCGCACACCAGGTAAGACGGAGTCGTTCTAAATGCACGGCATGTCAATTTACTTTATTTGTTTAGTTCTGTGAGTGGCCTCGGGTTTTCTGGCCGATTGGAACAGTTGGTGAGTTGCTCCAAAGACAAAACGATTGTTTGGCATTGCACGTCGACCGCTCGTAAAATCGGTTTTAAACAATATTTTTTGCACTCAAAAATGCCTATTTTTAGGGAGTTATTGTACCGGTTCCCCCTGCACGGCACTTCAATTTGATGGCGATGCTTCCTTTGTTTTTGTGGGCGATTATGCCGGAAACATTGCTGTACTTCGACTAGTGGTTGGAACTCAACAACAACCGCAATTGATCAGCAAATTGTGTGCCCACACTGGTGATTTATATAAGATGCTAACTTAAATATACTTTTAATTATTATACCAAAAAGAACATTGCAATTTGTTTGACATTCTTTAGGTGCGATCACTGATCTGTGTTGGGATTTAAGCCATCAACATCTTTATTCGGCAAGCACCGATTCGTTGGTGATTGTCTGGGATATCGGAGGCAAACGTGGCAATTGTTATGAACTCAAGTAAAGAATTAAACACTTTTTTTGGCACATATTCTCCAAGTTCAGTGGACACAATGCCAAGCTCACTCGTCTTGCATTAGGCGCCGATTCGCGTCGTTTGTTCTCCGTCGACGAGTCGGGCCGATTGGTTTGCTGGGAYATGAGTGCTCGGCGTATTGCTGCTCCGGAATGGGTGGACTCAGACAAATGCGAAATATGCGACACACCCTTTTTCTGGAATCTACGCGTGATGTGGGACCGGAAAGTGAAGATATAGTTAAAATTAAAAATGAATAAGCAAAAAATGCATTTGTAAAAGTTGTTTTGTCTGTCTAGCACGAATTATGGTCCACAACTTGTTTTAAGATCGTTGGAGTTCGACGCCATCACTGTCGCACTTGTGGGAAGTCGGTGTGCTCGAGTGAGTGACTTCTTTCATTCAAAACAATATTTTCCACAGATTGCTGTGGACAGTCGTCTGTGTTCCCCGCCATGGGGTTTGAAAAGCCTGCTCGGATTTGTAAAACATGCCATGAGAAGATGCAGAATTACCCCGAACAATTCGAGTGGGCAGCTTTTCGAATTCACTCTCAAAAAGTATTATTCTCCATTCCTTTTGAGTTTGACTCCGCTTGCGGTGACTAACGAATTGCGCGTTGGTGTCATAGAGATGGCGCTGCAGGACAGGGGAGACAGGCCTGGGAAATTGGTCTCGGTGGGGTACGACCGCGTTATCATGTTTTGGGATGTGCAGAACTTGCTTAAATGAGAAGAAGCGTGCAGCTGCAAGATGCATCCATGCCAACTTTTATCCATTTATTCCCATATTTATAAGCCCATTAAACTACCAGAAATTCAATGCCGTTTGTGATTCACATTCTAAACCGCTTCCAAAATTCCATTTCACCTATACCATAGGCCGTTCTTCCGACACTTAAATTTCTAATTCGAGGATTAATATGACCATTTGCTTCAGGCGTAATGTAATTGACTTCCCATTGAGACCATTTGCCTATCATTACTTTAATTGTGAATAAAACGTTCGAATCAAAATGTATAATGTGAATTGTATAGGGATGAGCAAAATGAACCAAAGTGGATGTAATTGTTAAAGACGGACTTGAGGACCCATCGAAAAATTTCGGTTAGGTCAAAATTCAACGATCGAGAGGTTTTTCGAGATTCTCAGTGTTTTTTTTTCGTGCGCATTCCAAAAGAAGTGAAAACAAATAAGATGGGTGTTTCTAACATCATTGAAACGTTTATCAATTCAAAATGCATATACATTTGGTTCGGGTCGGTCTCTAGCAATTGTTATGTAATTTGTACAAGGCTTAATGTTACGAAGTAGAAAAGCGACGGGGCAAACATAAAACCTTAGCAATAGCATTGGGAATTTTCACTTGACGTCTCCTGGATGTCCAACAGACTTATGGACTGTGTCCGCAGCAAACCACTCTTAATACCGTCCCAACCATCACAAATGCGCAGTGCGCCTGTCTCGAATCTTGCGTTGATTTCACGCGATACGATCAGAAAGGCCTCCTAAAATGAAAGAAGTGTGAAAACGATTTTAAAAGGAGCTAAAGAAACTAATAGCGTCATTAATTGTCTTAAATTATGACTAGAGCTCGGAACTTTGAAGAATCCGGCCCGGGTGCTCGGATTTTTTCAGCTCAATCAGATCCGGCCGGAGCCGAACCTTTCCCATTTTTTGGTTAGCAAGTGAATAATTATCCGGAAAAAACCAGGTCCGATCTGAGCTCGTTATGACCCACACCTACATTCACATTCTCTCCAGTGAGAGCGGACGTCTCGATGAATTTAATGCGTCTGTGCTTGGCAAAATATTCGCCTTCCTCGTAGAGAACCTCACGTTGCTCCTCCAGGTCCGCCTTGTGGCCGACCAATAAAAATACCTTAAACGTAATTTTTGAGAATCCAATCCTTTAATAGTAAGCACCAACAAGTTGTGCTGGGTCGGGTCCGCCTAAATTTGCTTCAGCTTCGGTCAGCCAATCAACAACATGCTCGAAGGTACGTCTGTTCGTTATATCGTAGACGACAATAACACCGACAGAATTTCGATAATACGATCTGAAAATTATATGCCGTTCAGGGAGACGAACCCCGACTCGCTACACCCCAACTCGCTACTTTTTTAAATCTCTATAACTCAGCTCATGGTTGTTACTAGAGCCTAAAAATGGTACCGTTCGTTTTGTCTCAGTGAGTAGATGAAAATGCATGCATTTTTAATTGTAAAAATGTTTTAAACGGTTTTTGAACAAGTAAAAAAGTGGTAGCGAGCTTAGGGGCCAAATTCTTGTTTTACCCGATAAAGAGTCCCCCTATGGTTTTTTATTGTCATCAACCATTTCGGAGGAGGGTGAGGGCATTATTTTGCAAGAATAGTTTCACCCACCTTGTTATAGAGCGGAACTTTTCCTGTCCTGCAGTATCCCTGAAAAACAAATGTGGAAAGAAAACTCACGCAAAAAAAAATTATACCAAAGTTGCAATTTGATGCGGTAATTTGGCTTGATTTCAACCATACGTGCGTAAAAATCAACGCCAACCTAAAAAGATTCGGCAATAGTTTGGCTGGTTCCCAACCCACTTTAAAAAAAATAATATTGGTGAAGTCTGGAAAAGTTTCTAGTACAACCCTAAGCACAGTACCGTCGGATCACTTATTTCAGCATTTTTGCCTTCTGTGAAATAACGGAGCAGGCTGCTTTTTCCAACTGTTGAATCACCAATGAGAATGATTCTGTATTGGTAATGATACATCGGGAACGTTGAGGTTGGAAAGTCCTTAAGGAAAAACAAAATTATCAGTATTGAGAATTTTTTAGGGTTTCTTCATGCTAAACAATTTAGACCGGAACGGACTGTCGCTTGAGAATTTTTAGGGTTTCTTCATGCTAAACAATTTAGACCGGAACGGACTGTCGCTTGAGAATTTTTAGGGTTTCTTAATGCTAAACAAATTAGACCGGAACGGACTGCCGCTTTCTGAATTTGAAGAAACGACCGAAATTGCACCCCGATGGATTATCTCCTTTCTTGCTTTTTCCTTACCATCCTAGTCGCTTGAACGGATTCGCAGGCAGTTTAGTGCTTGCTTTTGCTGTGAATAGGGATTTAGATGCCCTCAAATCCTAGAAATGACATTGAGAAAATTTTATTTTCGAAATAGCGAGGGAAGGGGAACAATTACCGGTGACTCTGTTTTTTGTAACAAACCAAACAATTCATACGTAAGCCTCCTTTATTTAGTGCTTTGCATAATATAGGATACAATCATCACGACGACAACAATATGACATGAATGACACAATATATGATATGAATGACACAATATATGTATGATTGATGATCTGTGGTTGTTCGGATGGGCAAAGCTTTTGATATGAAGGTAGGCGCATCTCCTCTCCTCGGGTCCGTCACATGGGCCAATCGCCGGTTGTCGCTGCTTCTCCTCACATGTAGGCGCTCTGTTCCGGGGCCTTCGCCTAAATTGTTAAAATTATTGACTGTTCCGCTSCATCCCAGGAAACAAACCGGGGTGGGCTCCGGCTGAKTGTATGTRGGCGWTGWCATGTAGGCGCTTTGGGCTCCGCCGCTGGCCGCTGGAGCTTGGTCGCCGCCGCTGGCCGCTGGAGCTTCTGCGCCGGGCGATGACATGTAGGCGCTTTGGGCGCCGCCGGCCGCTGGAGCTGCTGCGCTGGGCGATGACATGTAGGCGCTCAGATCGCTCATGTTTGGTGAATTGCTGCGACGAACGGCGTAGACGAGCTTGCTGTGGGCTGAAGTTGTTGCTGTGTTGCTGTTGAAGATGGCAATGGTGACGAATGGACCAAATCCATTTCCTTTTATACATTTTTCACTGATGAAATTTGTTACAAAAATTAAGAAAGATTTTGACAACGCCAAAAAGTATATAAGCGAACGGATTTGTCAAATTATCCACCTTCAGCAAACAACAAATCAACGTTCTCAACAATCTACACATCAAGCGAGCTCGACAACAGCATCAACAACAATGGCGCAACTTCCTCCAGAAGACATCGCAACAATGCCCGCCCAGAAGGTCGTCTTCAACGCACCGTTCGACAACAAGGCCACCTACTACGTGCGGGTAAGTTAACATCTTTTGACCGCAAAACATTATCTATTTTAAGCCCCTTTCTAATTTAGATCATCAATCCTGGGACAAAGCGCATCGGCTTCGCGTTCAAGACGACCAAACCGAAGCGCATCAACATGAACCCTCCGAATGGCGTGCTCGGCCCCAAGGAGTCCGTCAACGTTGCCATCTCCTGCGACGCGTTTGACCCCAGCTCCGAGGACACCAAGGGCGACCGTGTGACCGTGGAATGGACCAACACACCTGATCCGGCGGCTACCGCGTTCAAGCTCGAGTGGTTCCAGGGAGACGGKATGGTGCGCCGCAAGAACTTGCCGATCGAGTACAACGTCTAGACGATGATGTGCCGCCGCATTACGACGACCAGATGCAGAAGATAGGATCCCCCCTCCAACCCAATATGTAAATGCCCTCATATTGTACCCCCATGAACAGATAATTATGTAAAACCATCATATCATCATCTCATGTGTGTTCATATTATGTAAATGTGAAATAAAATGTAATTTTGATTGGCGCAACAAAAAAACATTTGGTAAAAATGGTTGAACGCTGAATTTTTGCCTTCCTCTGTTGCCCAAATCATGGCCTTCCCGCACCAATGAAAAATTTGTTCGAATAGAGCGAATGTCCCGAAAAGGTCGAAAAATCAAAATTCGTTTTTAAGAGGGAGGTGTGTTCAATTCACTGGGTCACGCGTTTTAATTTTGTGCCTTCCTCTGTTGCCCAAATCATGGCCTTCCCGCACCAATGAAAATGTAGAAATTTCCTTCCCGCACAAATGAAAATGTAGAAATTTGCTTGAATACAGGCGAATGTACCGACGAAAACAGGGTTTCAAATTTTTGAGAAAATTTTCGACATCATTCCTGCAAAAACAAGCCCATAACATTTTCAAAAGGAAGAATTGAAATTTGTCGAGCTTCGAGTCTGAAAAAACCTCGGGTTTCGAGTTTTTTGATCGGCAACCCTGGTTGGCACCTCGACAATTTGGGATCAATCCCCGATTCCCGACAGTATTGAGGGCCGGCGTTGCGGCGGTGGCGGAAGGAATCGCCCACGGTTGGAGAGAAGGAAAATAACAAATTGAGTCAGACAAACTAATGACCAGCCAGCGATGAATGAGTTTACATGAAATAAAAGCCATAAAGCATAAAAAATATCAACAATTTCAGTTTTAGTTTTTTTTTGATCAGTCAATTATTCTATCTAAGCGATCGTTGCTTTGATTGTGTCATCCTCGTCCAATTTGTGCAACAAAAAATGGGTAAAACAGAGAATTTGATAATGGAGGCAACTGAACATTTACGACACTTCATCCACGCGACATTTTATCCCAAAATACGACACTTCATCCACGCGACATTTCCTCCATGCAAAATTTCATCCACTAACAAATAAGCGAACTTTGATTTGCCGGGCTGTCCGTACAGCGTATAAGCCCCTAATTGTCCTTTTCCCATTGCCGAGTTGTCCCTTCGCTTAACATCATTTTAATGCGCAATAACTTGGTATTCATGTAATTTTGATTGGCGCAACAAAAAAAAAACATTTGGTAAAAATGGATGATACGCCTAATTTTGTACCTTCCTCTGTTGCCCAAATCATGGCTTTCCCGCACCAATGAAATGTGCCAACCCGTTAGGAGGTAGTAATCTTCATCTTTATCCAAATTTAGCTTATACAAAATGAAAACCAAATTTGCAACGTTCGACCTGTGTGCAGTTTTGCATGATTTACGCAATTTTGTGGGAATGCGAGTTGTGAATGTCTACGACATAAATTCGAAGACTTATTTGATCAAACTGCAAAGGTATATTACATCAGCCATTAAGCTTATTTTTCATAACATTTTGCTGACTTTAGACCCAATGAAAAGGCGTTCATTCTCTTCGAGTCCGGCATCCGAATCCACATAACCACTTACGATTGGCCAAAAGCTACCTTTCCCTCGGGCTTCAGTATGAAATTTCGAAAGCACATAAATACGCGACGACTCACCGCCGTTTCRCAGGTTTTGTCTTATTCAACCGAATGGTTGTGTTGAAAAAGGGATTGTTTGGATAAATTTGTTCTATGAGAGATAAAACTGTCATTTGGTTTGCCAATGTTTGTAGGTTGGCGTGGATCGCATTGTGGATATGCAATTCGGTGATGGCGACCGGACCTGTCACGTCATYGTGGAGCTATACGATCGCGGCAACGTTATTCTCACTGATCACAACTACCAGATTCTGAATATTCTTCGCCCTCRTACGGACCATGATGCGGATGTACGAATTTCAGTCCGAGAACGGTTTGTAACAAATTCCCTTTGATATTTTGGGATTTAAGCATTTTTTTAGTCTGGGGTGTGGAATGTCTAAGTAATACAATAATTGCTGAACACTTTTAGTTATCCGTTGGAGCTTGCCCGGCAGACGATCAACGACTTTCTGCCCTCCTCCGAGAATATTCTGCTCTTCCTCCAAAACGCACAGGAGAGACCCAATGAAAAGGCGTTCTGGACTGAACGCGGATCCGAACGCGAGACGATTTTTTACTGAGCGGAAAGCGGCAAACATAAAGCAGCACAAAACGGTCGCGGCTTCGAAAACCGCGAACAAATCAGCACAGAAACAGGCGAAAAACAAAGTCAATCAGGCAAGTCGCATCGAATACAAAAAAAATTCTCTGATTGCTCTCCCAAAACGAGAAAAGCGTTTATATTTAAAATCAACGTTTTTTGGTCGGCGTCTGTTGGTATCGCCGAGCTGCTTCAGAAGCTTACAATAGACATAAAAAGGCCGTTGAGGCTAACTGAGTATTTTTTTTTAGATGAAGACAAAAAAAATGAGTACGATCCGAGCACGCAAAAGTTATTGGTTCGAAAAGTTTCATTGGGTGAGCATTAATTTCGTATATTCAATAGGGTTTTGTTTGCTTATTTTAGTTTATCAGCTCCGATCGTTTTTTGGTGTTAGCCGGAAGGGATGCGCAACAGAATGAACTATTGGTGAAACGTTACATGCGCTCTGGTGACATTTATGTTCACGCGGAAATTCAGTTTGTTGGCGACTGATTTTTTGTTCTATTTTAAATACTCCTAGAGGGGCCGCTTCGGTAGTAATTCGGAATCGAGACCGTTCTGGAATTGAACCGCCACCGCGAACGCTAAATGAAGCTGTAACTAAATAAATAAAATCTCGTACAGCAAAATTTTTTTCCCAGGGCACTATGGCTGTATGCTTCTCTTCAGCCTGGGATGCCGGAGTGTCGGTGAACGCTTGGTGGGTTCGRCACGATCAGGTTGAGCTATAAATAATGTGTCTTTCTTCATCGTTTCCATCACATGCCAAAGGTCTCCCGAACTGCTCCAACTGGCGAGTACATTCCCGCTGGGGCGTTCATGATCAGGGGAAAACGTAACTTTCTGCCATCGTGCCAACTCCAACTTGGATTCGGTAGCATATGGCGTGCACAATTTTCATTGAGAATTATTACAAAAGGTTTAWTGTTCAAGCTGGACGATGAATCGGCCGCGCGTCATCGCCAAAGGAGGATGGAATTGGAAAACGATTTGGGAAGTCAAGATGAAAATAGCATGAGAGAAGAATTGAGGAAGGAGGAGGGGGAAMRGGAGTCGGCGACAAGCTCAAACCGAGAGGAGGATGGCGAAGGCTGCGATGTTGATGATGATGATCAAGACGGAGAGGAAGACCAAGACGAGGAGGACTTTCCTGATGTTCAGGTGCTTAAATTGATTGTGCCATTCTGAGAAATGCAAGTCTTTGGCGTGAAGATTGAACAAACCCTTTTAAACGGATTAGCCACTCACTGTTCCATTGTTGTTGAGGYTCGGTTGGCCAATGCGGCGCTTACATCATCAGAAATGAAGAAAAGCGCGGACGATGCTTCCATCCCGCAGCAGGACACAGAAATTGAGAAGGATGAAGGAAGCGAATGACGAAAAAGGGGACGAAGGTGTAGAGATGGATCAGGACGAGGTGAGAAGGGTCGGGTTGGTCGTTGTTCTTGACTGATTAYCACCATCCACTTTAAGGCGATCACCGACTCCATTGTGGCTAGATTTGAGGAGGATGATCAGCTTCCAAACTTATAAAGTTTTAATGCCAAATAAAATGTGAGAGTTATAGTATTATTTTAGGAATATTACCCGTCCGATTTTCTCTAATTTCGGAGCCCGGAACAGCCGTTGAGGGTACTCGAATTTGGGACATTCAGCGAAGCAGTGGACAAATTTTATTCGTCAATTGAAACGAAACCACCATATCATCATTTTGTGTGTTCATATTATGTAAATGTGAAATAAAATGTAATTTTGATTGGCGCAACAAAAAAAAACATTTGGTAATAATGGTTGTTGATAGCCTTGAATTTTGTGCCTTCCTCTGTTGCCCAAAAWCCTTTTGGTGCCCTGTACTTTTCTAAAATTTTTGGCAAAAATTTAGCAACCGATTCAAAACGCACTTTTTTGGGTTTTCATCACAAATTCTGCACGTTTTCTCGTCGAGAGCCTACATTTGATATGTATTAGTTTTTGTTACATGTACAACGAAATACCAAAGAAAATTTAAAGCCATGTAAAAATCTAAATCTAATTTGAGCGATTTTATTATTAATCAAACCGTTTGTTTATATTTTTAAAAACTTATGGACAAATTCAGGTAAACCATGTACTATTTCTATTTGTCAAAATCGCGACACGCCTCTACTTTTCTTTATTTGTTGTTCTATTTCATTACCTTCTCTAAAATTATGTTGGCCCAACAAAATACGTCTTTTACTCCTCCGACAACTAGCGGTTTCTCCTTCGTTGAGCAAAATGAGGAAGAAATTGTTATGGCTCTTGTGGTTGAGGCTGGCAGATTGGATTGTGTCTACCAGACAATTGCAGCCCCAAAATACCAGTCATTTGAGGTTGTTTACCAGGTGAATGAGCTAAATGGAATCTCATTTTTAAACCAAATATTTAGGTGGTTAAAGGCGGTGAACATGACATCACTTTCTCGCTGAAGTCCCCAGCTGGCTTCATGATCGCCAACGATCCGCGTAAATCGGATGGAACTCATCGTTTCGTTTTGGATGAACCTCAGCATGGAAGGGGTGACTACGCCTTGTGTTTTGACAACACTTTCAGCTACACAAACAGCAAAAAGGTTGGCATTAATAAAAARCATAAAACTGTCCACAGGTCAAAATTTGAGCACCTCCCGCCCCTGAAATCAATCTTGGGTACGCACTTGTTTTATTACTCCAGCTAATTTATTCACCCTGTCAATCTTTCTTAATCTTCGCTTGTTTTAAGGTGTTTTTCGAGATTTATTTGCTGGACAAGGATGGCAATTATTTGAGCGACAATGACCTCAAAGTCATCCAGCGCAAAGATGGCCTCTTGGAAGAACATTTTGAAGTGTTTAATGTATGGCTTCTTTTATGACTGTTTTTTTTTGCTATGTTTTCTGCAATTGTTAAGGGAACCTTTGCAAAACACTCCAACTTTAAATAATTATTTTAAGATGGTCACCACAAAGGTGAAAGGCAATCTGAACGAGATCGAACGGGCCCAGGCTCAATTTCGAGCAATTGAGGCCAGAGATCGGTTCATCATCGAGGTGCAGTTGTTTTTACTATATTTTATTATTTCAATAAGTGCTTTTTCCTAGACGGCCTTTGAGCGCATCAATTTTTGGAGTTTTGTCCATTTGTTTTGTTTGCTTTTTGCTGCGGGAGTTCAGGTTTATTACTTCAACTGGYTTCGTACTTCGGCATTTTCACTTTTTTAAAAGGTTTTCATGCTTCGCTCCCTTTTTGTTGATGATTCCCTGGTTGGACGCTTTGTTGGGAAATTCAATTGATGGARATTTTAACTAAWTTAGTAMATAATTTATATTATCCATTTTTTCACATTCCATTCAGATTTTTGCTCATTTTTTTCATCCGGGTTTTTTAGAGCCATACGCTAATTTTTTCTGAAGGGGTCCCACCTAACTCATCCATTACAAATAATTTCTTGGAATTGGTTTGAACTTTTTGAAACATAAATTATAACTTTCTAATAGACCAATTGTTTGATTTTGTTACATTGAAAAGAGTTATAGAACTCCAAACTTCGTAATGGGTAAGTTGGGTATGGATGAGATGGGTTGTTGACCACTTTCTGCAGTAGTAGCATTTAATTATTTGATAAAATTAATATATTCTTTTCATTGGTTCTTATGCAGTTAAGAATAATCTATTTATTTTACAGAAATGTTTGTTTTTGTTCTTTTTCATTATGTTCTGTAAGTTTGATGAAAAAGCATTAATGCTCACTGATAGACAGCGTGAAATTGAGGCTGAACGTCTTAGAGGAGAGGGAAACGAATGTTTTCGCCATAAGCTCTTTAACAAGTCAGTGCTGCTCTACACGCGGGCGCTTGAAATGGACCCGACTAATTCGGTTTTGTGGTCGAACCGGGCCCAGGCCTATCTCAACCTGCACAAGTGAGTTGCTTTTTCTTTTTTTTTGTGTTCGCCAAGGGCTTCATTCAGTCCGGTATCCAATTTATGGAATTTAGTCCTTGCATTTTGCTGAGAAGGGTCGAAAATTGGAATCTGATGTGCATATTTTAGGCCTGAAAAGGCGTATATGGACGCTTGTGGTGCGTTGGAGCTACAACCAAACAACTGCAAAGCGTTGTTTAGGCGYGCTTTGGCATTGAACAGGCTCGGATTGAAGGGCCGAGCGAGGGATGACGCTCTGCGATGTGCGCAATTGGACGGAGAGAATCGCGGAGTCCAGGAGCTACTGGTTGCACTTCGAGACGAAGTTGATTTATTTGAACANGATGACGCTCTGCGATGTGCGCAATTGGACGGAGAGAATCGCGGAGTCCAGGAGCTACTGGTTGCACTTCGAGACGAAGTTGATTTATTTGAACATTTAAATGCGGTAACAAAAAGTGTTTTTTCATCTTAAGACGGATGTTCCGCTGGTCGACATCACTGTTTTTCAGCGTCCCGAAAGACTTCAATCGCAGCGATTGTTGGCAAAAAAACAAATTGTTTTGGCTCAGTAAAACRGAAAAKTYCCCTGGGCGCAATTTTTCGCTCTTTAACAGTTAAAATTTTTTACTGTCAAGTTGTGAAATAAATTTGCGTATTATGTGCTTTGTTTGCTCAATCTTTCGCTCGACACACTTTTGTGGAAGGATGGGAAATCAAATGGGGCAGGGGARGGYAAACATTGAAACGAACAGCAAAAATTCATCATTCTCAAATTGGGCAAAAACTCGACGTTTTTCCAATGACCGATTCGTTTGTCGTTTTTTCCGTGGCTCTCTTATTGTCCGGCGTCTTTTCCGGATGTCTTCTTTTCGGATGCTTTTATTTTGCCTTTTGGAGAGGGAAACGCGCGGAAAGACGTCTGACGGTCAGCACAACGAAATCTCTAAAAATATTTTATTTTTTTCTGAACGCAGAATTTCTTCGATCGTCGACTCAACAGGACCCGTAATTGTTCAGCAAGCGTTGCACATCCAAATCCGCCAATGCCCTTCAATTCGCAACGACAACAAATTCGCAAGAATGAAATTCCTTCAGTTAGACCGGTAGGGTCGAAAAACTATTCGTTTTAGCGAGTCTGATTTTATTTTGATTCCATTTTATTTTAGTGTCCGAGGTTCTTGCCGTACTCTCCGCCACCTGCGTACGATGAAGCCTGTTCAACCGCAATTAGCATTGCCGATGAGCCTTCAAAACATAACAAAATAAATATTGTTGGATGGCGACATCAATCCAATAAAAACGTCACATTTCCCCCGCATCCTCCCTCATATATAAAATGAATACCATTTCTGACTATAATGAATAAAATGATGGTCAATAGTTTATACCAAATGCATTTAAAAATGTTTGGAACATTAGTGTGTTATCTATTTTAAAGTTTAATACTTTCTCCATTTCAACCGGATAACTTTTTGACCTCTATCCATCCCAACATTTTTTGAACTTTGAAATGGCGTCTATTGGGCTCGCGAGTGCACAACGAATTGTTGCGATGGTGACCGGCGGTGCGTCTGGGCTTGGCAATGCGACCGTCCGACGACTTGTAGCGAAGGGATTCAATGTTTCGCTGTTGGATTTGCCGCTATCGGAAGGTCTTTGGGGACGGGAGGGGGCGGACATTACCATTACTCGACTTTTATACAAATGTTTATTGAAGGTGCTAAATTGGCCGAAGAGTTGGGCTCTGAGAAGGTCCTGTTTTCTCCGGTCGATGTACGTTGCGATACTTTGCTTTTTAAATTTGTGAGTTTCCCGACAATCTTTCAAACAGATTTCATCCGATGAGCAAGTGAAGAAGGCCATGGCTAAAACTTCCGAAACATTTGGTTCTCTGAATGTTTTGGTCAATTGCGCGGGAGTCGCCTTCTCACAGCGGCTGTACAACCCAGGGACCAGAACTCAGATGGAGCTGGAAAAGATTCGAAAATTAATCGATGTGTTTTTTGAGGAACTATGCTCACAATTTCTTTTATGATTTCAGGTGAACATTTTCGGCACCATCAATGTGATTAGACATGCACTTCCGTTGATGGTGGACAACATCCCAGACGAACATGATCAGCGTGGAATTATCGTCAACACGTCATCAATCGCCGCTTTTGAAGGGCAAATGGGACAGGTAGAAAGAAACAAGATTTTGAATTTTAACCACCCAAAGCCATTAAACTGGATGATCTATCGCCCATTTACTCTTCCATTCTTCTCTCTTCCCAATTTCCTCTCCTGCTTTCGATTGACCCGTCCGAATTTACTGGGGGCACACACACACATCGGCTGATTGATTGAATGACAAAACAGTGTCATCCATCTAAACAGCCGTCTGCCCTTTTAAGTTTATAATTCAACAAAATTTCACATTTATTTTTAGTCGAACTTTTCGGATCGATTTTTTTCTGTCAAAATCGGGACCATCATCCGTACTCTGAGTGTTCCTCCTCCTCCTCCATTGGCTTCTCCCCATCCCCTCCCCTCTCCTCTCTCTTGTCCGGTGAATATTTGTTGTTTTCCCTTTTGTCCATGTCATCCTCATCCATTCCTCTTCACTCATTTTTCTACAACAATTGGGTTTGCTTTTTTGACCAAACCAGCGATTATGAGCGATTAGTCAGCAACTTCATTGTTTGAACACATTGAGTTATTTGTGCTCCGCGTTGTACGTTTCTGTTGGCTTTCTTCTTSTTCCCTCGCGTCATTATCGAATGCTARTCCATTTAGCGRTGCCGCTCTTTCGCCCCATTGCCCATTACTTCCCGCCCCATCGCCTCCTTTCCTTTGCGCTTCCTTTTTTATTCTGTCAAATTTGGTTCAATGGACAACAAACACAAATTTTATTCAATTAATACTTTCTAATATTGTAAAATAGTAGAAAACAAAAAAACAAGGTGTTTTTTCGGCGACATTCTCGTCCCTTTTGC
>MEIZ01000005.1:703697-726645 GCA_001723225.1 Globodera ellingtonae | reverse complement strand
ATAAAGTCCATTTTCTGTCCCTTTCAGTGCATTTTCCTTCTTTTAGGTGCTTTATCTTCACCAGAATGAGCACAGCTTTTCTTCGGCCGGCCGTTACGTGACATTTCGCAATTGCATTCTTCTTCATCATGCCCTCGCAGAGGTTTGCCTCCTTGCCTAAGAAGAAGGACGGTTTGTGGACGCCCCCCCCCTCCTCCCCCCTCCATTTAGCACTGTCGCGACTACAAAAAACGTCGAAACGTTTTTCATTTGCGAACGGCACAACTCGGCGAGTCGCTCTTTCAGACCAGCGAACCCGCCGAGGTTCAGCGTTGGTGCGATGCCATCAATTACGTGGCGGCCGCTTTCTCCACGCCGGCTCTTCCTGCGCCGGGTGAGGACTTGACAAAAAGCAAATTGAAGTCGGATAGAGTGTGGAAGGGGGGGGGGGTGGCCACGATTATTTGTGGTTTTGGTTGGGCAAATGAAGGAGAATTTAAAACATTTCCAAAAGTCGAAATTGCAGTCGGTGCCACTGGACTCGTCAGTTTCTACAAGCCGCACCTCCCCTCGACGGCCACACACCTCTCAATTGTAAGCMTAAAGATGTGCTGGCAAGAACATTTGCTCAGAGTTTAAATTCAGCCCGACCAATTGAGGGCCCATGAACAGCGAATGGAGGAAACGGCGCTGAATTTGGCCCGGTTGCGTGAGGAGGCGCCGCCGATGAAGGCCCGGGGGAGGGTTGTCCACGAATATTTCTACAAAGAACGTTTTCTGGAAATTGAGGTAAAACGTTTGCTATTTTATTGAAATAAAAAAAACTTTTATTCTGTAGAAGAGCCGTTACTCCGTGTACGTCTCCATTTTGAGGTAATTATAGTAGGAAAGAACCTTTGAAATGAAATCGTTGAATAGGGAGAAGTTGTCCCGTGCTTCCTCCGCTATCCGTTGTGGCGATTCGTTCTCTTCAAATGCGATGTTTTTGTCGGGTAAAAGTGCTGTTCGAAACGGTGGGAATTCTTCCAATTTTGAAGGTGCATATTTTATTTACTAGATTAATAAAAATAAATATTGCAATCGCCAGAAACAAATCGGGACGGTCGACCTTGTAGCAGCGTGGCCAGTCAGATAGGCGAAGAACTCCTTGATGAGGATGGTACAACAACATCAACAGAGAGGAGTGCGGTGTTGCAAACAACAAACAATTAAAACAACCGACTAGGTAAACCCGCAATTCTTTTTGGCCAAAATCCCGGTTAGCATAGGAGTTCAGACAGTAACGGTTATCGCAAAAACTAATCGCGTTGTTGTTCAAACTTTTACAATAAACTCGTTAAATTATTTTGAAATGTTCATGATGCTATAAATCGTCCATCTTTAGCAACTTTGGACCAATTGGGAATTACAACACAATATTACTCAAAGTTCGCTTCAACGCCTCCACGAGAAAACTTAGTCATCAATGACATAATTTTTATTTACCCAAKACATCATTTTGTCATTACAAATCCATCTCAGCAATCGCATTATCACTTTTTCAAATCTCTCATTTGTTTTTTACTTTATGCGCGCACAAAAATGGTATAAGTATAGGCTTTTTCACAATTTTTTAAAAGAAAAAAAACAATGGAAAAGTACATTAAGCGCCGTCCTCTTTTTTGGACTCTTTCGATGCTAATTTTCCGTCTCTCCAAAAAGTGTGCAAATATATTTCATTCACATTGGGTGTTTCTTTCGCCGTTGCCATTATTTATTCCCATTTCCAAATTTCCCATCATTCGAATGACAAATTATTATATTTCCRTCTCGTTTCATGCCCACTGTACTGTCTTTTTTTATAGCCCATTCATTTGCAACACTTCGTGTATTTATTTTAACGAGTTAGTCAGACCACACCACAAAAAACAGAGCCGAATGGAGGCAATTTTGCACAGGTCGACAAACTCGAGACGTACCCCCCTCCCCCCTCTCTCTTTCTTTCGATTCGTGTCACGAATATCGTTTACAACGAGAATAAAAATGCAATAGCCATAAAACAATCAGCTTTTTCTCTACGTCAACTCCCTAAACTCACATTGTATAACCGCGAAAATTTCTTGTATGTTCAAAATGCAGTAAAATTGAACCAATTTAATAACYGAAYCCGTCTCTCCCTCACCCTTCCCACACTAACAAATGGTCCGATGAAAAAGGAGAAGCTAACAATAGAGTTTCTTTATAAATTAAGATCTAACAATTAAAAGATAATTACTGTGAAGGATGTTCTCTGTAATATAAATTAAAAGTTCGCAGATCCACCAAAAGTCAAACTGGAACGGCACTATCAAAAGCGGAATGGTCGGACTGTTTCAATCGAAGGACTCGCGTAGTCTAGCTAATCACATGGCCACTTTGTCGTATCTTGAATAAGAAACATTTTTGTCTAACGGGGGGAAAAATCGCGGAGCTTACGAATGAATTGAATGAACGCCGCCCTCCAATTGCGCGCTGTGCGTTCGTCGTTCCAATTTAATGATTCCGCAGTTGACTCCGTCCCTGGAATTGCCAGAGAATTTGGGGGGAGCAATTTGAGAACATACCAGAGTGCGGCGATGGACTGGACTCCGATGTCCTGCAGACCATGCTGAATGCCCCGGATGATATAAGGGACAAATTTGAACACGCTTCCCCGGTCGCGTTGTGCAGCAGTGACGCCTTGTGCCACCTTGATGCTGCCGTCTTCGCTAGAACCCAAAATGACATTTTAGCGCAATTGGACTGAACATCTGATGCAGACCAAGTAAAGTAACGGTCCTGACTGCACTCATTGGCCTCCATTGCGTCCAGAGACCCCATGCCGCGGTATTTCTTTAGACGGACGCCGGACGGACCCCAAAAATACTCACCGGGCGCCTGCCCATGGGGAAACCCCAAAGTTTAGGCCAAATTAAGAAGCAAAACAAAAGGACCTCGCTGGTTCCAGCCAACAGCCCGCCCATCATCACAGTGGAAGCGCCCAAAGCCAAAGCYTTTGTGATGTAACTTAAACGCGTGGTTTTCCCAATCGATGTTTTTAAGCAATATTTTTGGAAAAGTTTCACACCCGACGTCGCGAATGCCACCGTCGGCGATCACCGGCACCCCGTGGGCATTGGCATAGCGTGCCACATTGTACACGGCGGAGCCCTGAGCTCGGCCCACGGCACAAACCTCAAGGCAAAAAAACATTTAAAAGATTCCTTTAGCCGTTTGGATGCCTCCTGAGTGATGCAAATACTCCCACTGCCCATGCCAACGCGAAGTGCGTCTGCGCCGCTGTCAATAAGCATTTTTGCCTGCCGTATGGTCACCACGTTGCCGGCAATCACTTGCGGACATTCGGGAAACTCGGTCTTGATCCAACGGAGCAGCTCCACCTGGTACTTGCTGGACCCATTCGACGAGTCCTGAATTCGTTTTATAAAAACTCCGAGTGTGAAACTCCAATTTATTATACAATCTTTACTTGGCTATAATTCATTTTTTCGAGTGGTCTCCTCAACTCACAATGACGAGAACGTCCACCTCCGCCTTCACAAGCGCTTTCACCGCCTCCCGCGCCTTCTCCCGCGTGGTCACAGCCGCCCCGACCATCAGCTGCTTCTTGGCGTCGTAGGAACTGCGCGGAAATTCGCGTGCCTTTTTCAAGTCCGTCCGGGCGATCAGCGAAGTCAGCTCGTCACGTTCATTAACAATGGGCAATTTTCCTGAAAATTGCAAAAGCGACGCTCAAAATGCCCAAAATCCTTTTCTCCAAAATACGTTTTCATTTTTTGTTTTTATTTGCGATACGAACCCTTTTTCTCCTTCTCCAAAATGCAATAGGCCTCCTTGAGCGTCATGTTCTTTTGTCCCACAATCAGCCGGTCCCTGGGCACCATCACATCGCCAATTCGCGTCGTCCCGTACTGCTCGCGCTTTATGAAGTCGATGTCGCGCGACGTGACCAAACCTAACGTTGAAAAGATAAAACACAGCCGACAAAAGTGTTTAACCGCAATTACTTCCTTTTTCTACATCGTCCGGTTCCGGTGCCTTCTCTAAAGGGACTTTGCTCGAATATTCGGGTGAAATAAAAAGTGCCAGATTTTCCAAAGAGTGCAATGAAAAACAGTTTAAAACAACAGGAGAAAGCACCGAACAGGAGAAGGAAGTTGCGCATCTTAAGGAGCAGAAATTTGCGTAAAAAGGTGGGAAAGGAATAAGCAAAAAACGATGTGGACAAGACCAGTCAAAGGTCGGCGTTTATATACTTAAGACATTGCGGAGAAGGGCAAGCGGATGGCTGTGATTAGCCGGACCTCCGCCACTTTCTTGGCTAATAATGTCTTAAAATGATTGGCATTTTATGCCAAAGTGTCGCCGCTTTGCCTGATCCTAAACTGTTTAAAGCACTAACCGAGCAGCCGTCCGCCCACTTTGCCCGAGTCGGTCACCGGCGTGCCGGTGAAGCCATGGACCTTTTTGATGTTCAGCAAATCCAACACAGTGTCCGTCTCGCGAATGCATTGCGGGTTGGAGATGAAGCCTTGCTTGTAGCGCTTCACCTTCAGCACTTCCGTGACCTGGTCCTGAACAAAGCCAACATTTGCTGATTGGGGTAAATAATACGACACGAAAAAGGACTCCAACACGAAGTTGCGAATACAAAAAGATTGCCTGGATAGTTTTGAAGTTGGCGTGGATTATGCCGATGCCTCCGTTCAGCTGAAAGATTTGTTTTTTTCAATTTTATTTAATTCTCTCCAAAACACTTACGGCCATCGCGATTGCCATTTCTGAAATAAAGTGGGCGAAAGTCGCTTATATAATAGGGTAATTTTTTCGAATTCTGACCGCTTTCGGTGACTGTGTCCATCGGAGAGGAGATAAGCGGTGCACTGAGACGGATTTTCCTGGTCAATTGGGTCCCCAATTCCACATCAGCGACCGAGAAGTCGATGTAGCCAGGCAGAATATCTGAAAAAAGCATTCAGATTCCCGGGTTTCCGATTTAAAAATGCGAAATTTCCCGTACTAAAGTCATTGTAGGTGAGCCCGGTGCCCTGGTTGAACAACTCGTGAACAGTTTGGCCATCCTCATCAATCGCTTGTGCACAGCAATCGTTTCCGGCACAATTTTGGACGCTGAAGTTGGCCAACCCGTTAGGACTCGAAGTAATGTTCATATTTAGTCGCACGTAAATATAGTAACTAAAAAGGCAATTTATTTGCGGACGTGGGGCACTAAAATATTAATGAAAGTACGGCATCCGTAAAAGACAATTCCGTGTGTTTTGATTGGGTCAAAGCTTCGAATCTAACCACCGATCTTTCGATGAATCCATTTACGGAAGGAATGTTTAATTAAACATTCGAATGATATACATAAATACAGAATGGTCGGCCTATCGTGTTGGGAACACAATGTTTAATAATTTGTGGGGTCGTTTCAATGTGCAAAAGATTGGTCGATGGTTTTGGTTCGTCTGAATGTTATAAGCTAATGCTAATGCGTGATTGCCCTATTCAGCATTTAGCCTCCGACGGATTAACACCCGTTCCACTAGGCCCCTTAGCAACCAATTAGTTGGGGATTGTCCGTTCCGTTCGTGAGGTAAGCAAAAATATAAAAGGGATTGCCATTGAGAGGGGGGGGGGGGGTTAAGGACATCCCCCCACTCGCCCAAAACAAAAAAACGTTCAAAATTGGCTTCACCGAGTTAAACTTACCCGCACAAAAAGGTATCCCCAGTTTCGGGAGGCAAACTTTACCAAGCGTGTCATAAAAGTTTTTTTTATAAATATCTAAAAATTGAATATGAATGAACAAAAAGCGGCAAATTCATCTTTAGTTATTTAGCCGAGGACAATGGAACATATTATAAATGTGAAGTTAATGGCGGTTAAAACAAAGGTTAAAATTATATTTGTCAAATTATTTTCACTTCCTTGGACACATTGTGAAACGAAACAATCAATGGAATGAAAAAATCTGATCTATCTGATAAGGAGTGTCGCCGGGTGACATAACCAATGTTCAATATATTGCAATAGCGGCTAATCTATTGAAATAGTCAGTCCATCAGCAGTCTGATGAGGGAATTACAAAGCCATGAGTTTTTTTATGTAAAAGGCGGAATCATTTTCAGAAACGATTTATCTTTTTTTTCCCCATCTGTTCTATGGCGGAAAGTGATGCTGTTGCTGCTCCCGATGATGCTCAAGTTGTTGTTGTTGTTGTTGTTCATGTTGGAACTGCTGCTGTTGAAGCTCCTCAAAGTTGCCGCCAAACTGTATCTGTTGCTGCTGGTAATTGGGTAAACTCATCGGACGCTGGAGGAGGTTCATCTGCTGCAGTTGAATTTGTTGCTGATTGTGATGTGGATCACCTCCAACCGCGTCTCCTATCATCATTGTGCTGCTGAACAACACTCCAGTGCCCATCATGCTCTCGTTCGTCATCCTCTGCTGTTGCTGGTGACCCTGTTGGTGATGATGATGCGAATGGTGGTGTTCATCGCCAGCAGTTGGAAGTTGTTGCTGTTGCAGTTGCTGGTAAATATTTCCAAGTGAATGGCTCGGCGGTGGACCGGGCGTGCTCAGAGAACTGAAAACTTAAAATGTCATTATTGCAATTCAACAAAAAACAGTGATCGCCTCAGTTCCGTGTCCGGTGTTGCCGTGTGATGATGCGTTTGACCCTGGTTTCCGACGACGCCTTCCCCAATTTGACCGCCTCTCTGCACTTTCTGCGAAGCGGCGCCCTCTCCGAAGAAATCGCCCGCGTGAGGGAAATCGGCGGCTAACGAGAAGCAGGAGGGGCTCAACTGCTGAAACGTGCCCCCCTCCATGTTGGTCATCAACGGCTGGACCGACAAAGGACGGTTCATCTGTGCAAGGCAAGTAAAAGTCAAAAGGAGGGAAATACAAAGGAAAGGGAAGTCTTTTAAAATTATTTCTTTTCTTTTACCATTGAATTGTTTATTTGGCCACTTCCCACAGCTCCTCCAGCTGCAACACCGACCATTTGTTGCTGAACGCCACTCCAACCGGCCACATTCAACGCGTCCAAATTATACATGGCCATAGCAGCGACTGCCGACCGTTGCTGTTGCGGTGGTGGCGGTTGTTGAGGAGCAAATTGCTAAAAGTTGGCTTTAATTCGTTGTCTTAGAGATCGAAAAAAATGTTAGTTTAGTTGCCTCTTGTTGAGAAGGTTGATTGTTCTTATTTGGCTGGTCGTCGCGCGGTTGTTTGAGCTCCGACTCGGGAATTGGTCGAAAGAAATTTGTCGATGGTTCACCAACGGTTGATGAAGTGCCGGGTTGATCAGCAGTTGATAGCGGGAAAAGCTAAATCTTTAAGTAAAATATTTAAAGTGCCAATTTCCACCTTTCCCTGAGCGGCCAATTGTTGAAGTTGCCGTGCCCGACGGTAGCGCCGTTTCAGCAGTCGCGTGTTGGTTTGCGATTGGTTGTGGTGCTTGAGAATGTGCTCCTTCAGTTTGTCCCGTCTTGACGAGGTGTACTCGCAATTTTGGCATTTGAACGGTTTCTCCTCCAAATGGATGCGCTCGTGACGGACCAAATGCGATTTTTCGACAAAAGAGCGATGGCAAACGCGGCACTTTAAAGAAAAGAATTTGAAAAGCAAAGGCCATTTACACAACACATTCTTTCGTTAAACTCATTTTGTATAACCTTATGCGATTTGACGCCCATATGAGTGCGCAGATGAGCGGCCAATTGGCTTTTCTTGGGCGAAGAATAGTCACAGTCGGGCACCTCACAACGAAACAACTCTCCAGAGCTGCAATTAATTGGTGGTTAATTAACAAATTGAAATTTAAAAGCTCTCTGACTGAATGCGGCGATGGGAGATCAAATGGGACTGATATTTAGTGGAGAAATCGCATTGATCGCACACGAAAGGACGCTCTTCGGAGTGAGCGACTGAATGGTGCTCCAAAGTTCGTTTCAGAACGAAACGTCTGGTTACAAAAAAAATAGAAATAATTCAAAAGGGTCACTCACTTTCCACAAACTTCGCATTGGTAAGGCCTTTCCCCCGTGTGAAGGCGGTGATGAATGACCAAATTCGCTCTGTTTCGAGTCCGAAATGTACATTCCGAACATTTGAATGGCTTTTCATCCGCTAAAATTCGACATTTTTAAATAAAAAGGATTTCGCGCGTTTACTGTGCGTTAATCGATGAGTCAGCAGCACAGTGAGCCGATCGACGTCGTAAGTGCACGAGTCGCAATTGTACGGAGGCCCGGGGAAATGCAACTGACGCATGTGCTGGTAGAATTCGCGGTTCCAACGACATTCGAATTGGCAAACTGTAAAAAAGTGGATAAATGTTCATTTAACATTTGTTATTTCAGAAACAAACCGTTGCAAACGTAAAGGACGTTTTGGGAATGGACGGACGCGTCGTGACGCTTTAAATGGAGTGGACCGCGACGAGTTTGGAAGGAACAATAAGGGCATTGAACGAGCTGAGACGGCTGACCGGAAGGGTCCTAACCCAAAAAATGTTTTTTTTAAATAATCCAAAGGCTTAGCGAACGTCGGCCTTTCCGGAAGATTCGATGTTCCCTTCCTCGGGCCCCTCTTCCTCAACTAATGCGATGTGTTGCGGGTCAAATTCGTCCTCTTCGTCAAATACCTTTCAAGGAGTGCCAAAAAATAAGTGTATTAATCACTCTTCCCGTTACGTTACCACTGCGGGCACATTCGGAACTCCGTCTTCGTCCGGAAATTCGAAAAAAATGGAACTCGGCTCTTCGTCAATTCCGGCAAAATCGCACAACGAACGTTGCGAACGCTCTTTGGGCGGGCGACCACGACGTCTTGGCGGTAAGCCGCCTTGGCGAGAAGCGGAGGCAACCGATTTTCGGTACAATTTCATGCCTAAAGAATAAATTAAAAAACAGAAACAATTATTATACCGATAAGACGTCGCTTTTTGCCCTGAATTTGGCGGGAAAAAGACGATGTTTTCTGCTGATGGGCCGTATCAGCGGGGGCTGGCGCGGTCAATTGAATTTTCAGCTTAAGCGTCGGTCTCATCATGCCCGACTCGGATTCGCAAGGGCGGGGGTGGAGCGACTGCTGCTGATGCGAGCTGGCAATATCTAAAATTAAAAAAAACATTTATTGAAAATATTTTTTAAAGAAAATAAACCTAAATGAATTAATATTTTATTGACAAAATGATGACTGAACGGTTAGAGTAGGCAATTCCCAAACTCGCTGACCGGCGCTCTGTTGCTGGAATTTTCCCATTTCGGCTATAAACTCGGGGTCCGCCTCCTCGTCCCCGGCACACCGGTTCACCCCTTCAACGGCCGACTGAAAAGAAATGCCGCCATTTTCAGTGCCAACCATCGCTCCCGTGACGGAACAACTCCGTCGTCGGAACTCGTCCCTGTTCTGCAGTTGCTGACGCTGATCAGTTCCGACATTTCTGATCGTTCCATTTGAACCCGCTTCGACACTCATCAGTTTTTGCACCAAATTACGATAACGAAGCTCATAACGTTGCATCGGAATGCCTTGATCATGCCTCAAGCGGAAAATTCATTATTTTTGCATCTTTTTTATTACATTGTTTGCAGAAGCGCATGCAGTGAGAGTTCCGAGTGAACAAAAAAGGAGTTGAAGTCGAGCATCCTCTCCAGTTTGGACGGAAGGACTTGGTGCAGGTTGCAGCGTGACAGCAGTTCAAGGAAAAAACATTCGCGCTCAGACAAATTATGTCCAACCCAACGGACAATGAGACTGTGAAAAATAGGTTAAATGTTTGTTTTGATGTAAAAACTAACAAATAAGAACAAAACCATTATTTGTTGGGGGGAATAAATTGGAGAAAGGACTTAGAACCGGTCGAGAATCTCGATCGTCGGGCTAGGGTGGGGTAATTGTAGGGTGGACGAGCTGCTCTACCCACGAACTGCTTCCCCCAGAGGCTTACTTAAGGTACACATCGGCACGTATATTATTCATATGCTGAGGTTCATCAAGCAATTGAACCAATTTGGCGGGCTCCCAGCCGAGCACATCGGCATTTTCCAAAAGGCAGCTAAAAAGTTGTCGCACTTTGCATAAACTGTTCAAAAATGGCCGACCCATTTATATTCGAATCGAAGAATTCGTTGGCGTGCTTTTGCAAGCGCGGCAAATTGTAACGCGTGGCCAAATCCCGAACTGCCAGACAATTTGCCACATCGATGTAACGCATCAAATAATCGGCACAATAATTCTTTAGACGGAGCATCTGAAGAGCAAATTTAAAGCAAAAACAAATCACGATAATTACGAGCAAATTGTTGGCCAATTTTAACAGTTCCATAACCACAACTCGGTCAATGGTCACTGATCCGCTGTACATATAATTGAGAATGCGCTCAAACACTATCGGCTCCTGACAGTTGACCACAATCTGAATAAATCGTTTACAACAAAAGCGTCTTTATTCAATCCCTAAATGACCTTCTCTTTAGCGATTTTGTTGTGACGCAAAATGGAGTCAAAATAGGGACTGTGGGCGGCCAAAACCATCCGGTGCGCGCTGAATTGGCGTTCCTTGACGAAAATGCAAGCATCGCAAAATCTGAGTTTAAAACAAAAGTTAGGAAATTGCCTGAAATGCACGGCAAAGGACAAACCTCCCGGTGACGCGCTGATAGCACATTCGTTCCAACATCGGGCACGCATTCGGTTCGTTGAATGACATTGGGCTGAGACTGGCAGTTCCGTCTTTTGAGCAAGAAGGAAGTGTCATTGCGCTACTTAGACAGTTTGTCCGCTGCCGCTAATTTGTAAGCGAATAAAATGCGAAAATGAATCACCGTGCCTGTTAATAAAATACATACAAAGTATGTTCATTTTAAAGGTATGTCAACCACCTTAATGGAATTTTATGGGGTTGAGAAACAAATAAAAAAAGTTATATTAAACATTTCGTCAAAAATAAAAAAAACTTTTGCCAAAAAAAAAATTATATAAACATTTTGCCAAAAATAAAACAAACTTTTGCCAAAAATAAAAATTTTATGAACATTTTGCCAAAAATAAAACAAACTTTTGCCAAAAATAATGAACATTTTGCCAAAAATAAAACAAGCTTTTGCCAAAAATAAAAATTTATTAAACATTTTGCCAAATAAAAAATTATTCAAACTTTTTGCCAAAAAAACGATTCATTTTATAAATTCAGTAAGCACGAACTTATTTTTAAAAATTGATGAGTAAGAAGGTCCGGCTGTCCGACATGTGTCGCCTCGCCCGGGAACTTTTGATTATTTTCAGTACTTTCTTTTTACTACTTTGGTCATTTTTAATTTCCTCTTTTCTTAGATTCTCAATGCAGCAACAGAAACTGAGATTTAAATTTGCCGAATTAAATATTCGACACAGAGGCGACCCTGAACGGACTCTTGCTGTTGTTCGACGAGCGGTTCGAATGGGATACGACGCAGTGGCAATTAATGTGGATATTGGTAAATTCGGCACTGAATCAGGCATATTACAAGTAAATTGATTAGAATTAATTAAAGCATATTTGGGGATTTTAATTAAGTCAGACGAAGAGGACGACGCGATGCCGCGAAAGAAAAAGCGGAAGAAACAAAAACAACAGAAGCGAACGAACAATGGCACTGATGGAAAAGCGAGTGAGGACGAAATTGTGCCCGACCCTTTCCTTGTCGACGAGTCTAAGTTGGATCTGTCGACTTTTGCGGTTAATGGGCGGCGGTTTCGTCAGTTCACGTAATCGTACTTTTAAATAATCAAATTTTATTCCGACATTTTTAGTCGTCTAACAGTGACCATCGACGCGGACTCCATCCACCGCCTCCAACACAACAAAAAAGTGAAACTTTATGATATTGTGGCTGTTCGAGTCCCTGACGAACAAATTTTGATGACATTACAAAGGTTATCCATTATTTAGTTTTATCTTTAAAATGTTATGGCAGGAAGGGAGATTTTGTCGATTTGATCTCTTTGGACGCTACAGCGATGGAGAAAGGTCGATTGTCATGGCTGTTCAAGCARAAAATCGTTCAAAGTTGCATCGCCGCAGGACTCACTTTTGAGCTTTGCTACGCTCATGCTCTCGCCGGTTCAGAGCATCGACGCCAGGTGTTTTTATTTTTTTGATTTTTATTTTTTTGATAATGAAAAGTGATCACATTGCATTAATTAAGTTAAACTTCTTGCATTTTTTGGTTCTGTCATGGTTTTGCCCCCTTTTCATTGTAAGTTCTTCACCAACGCACGTCGTCTGCTTTCATTGTAAGTTCTTCACCAACGCACGTCGTCTGATGGAAATCACTCGCGCGGGGCGCGTCGGTGTCGTGTTGAGCAGCGGCGCGGATGAAATGTTGCAACTTCGTGGCCCATTTGATGTCGCGAATTTGTGCTCTCTTTTTGGATTGACACCGAAATGTGGACGCCGTTTTGTCACAAGTTGGTCCAAAGAGTGTTATTGTATCAATTATGAATTTATTTTTGTTTTGTGTAGTCGTTATTACGTTTAGGCAACGCCCTTTCTGTCCTTTTGCGGTCCCAGACCCGTCGTCACACAATCAAAGGGGTCATTCATGTGGCCGACTTGGACTTGCCGTCCCAARTTGCRTCCARCTCGGGAAGTACTTTCGTCCCARAACAGRACGTTGTTGAACAACTCACAGCTATTGARGAATTTTTGGCTGAAATGCCTARCATAATTGGAGGCCAAAATAGAAAAGGCCCAACAACGGCGGAAGGGCAACATGAATTTGCGCAGAGAGAAAAATTTGTAGGACTTCCAATGCGTTTATATTTGACAAAAACGGAGTTTAAGGAGGGTTCGCCAAAGAGAAAGAAGATGAGGGTGGACAAAATGGACAATGAAATTGGCAGACCGGAATCCTCGACGACACCGATGGAATTTGACAATCTATTCGAAATATTCACTTAAGACGCATTGTTGTTATTTTGACCATATTAAGAGATTACTTTCCCTGTAGCTTGTTTTCTTATTTTATGTTGGCTAAAGACATTAATTTATTTGTTCTTAATAAGAACTTTTCCGTTCACCGAACTGATTAAGATGGCCGAATCGTTGTGTGAAGCTGATGATCAGATCAGTGAGGATGGAATACTATCGGTCGCCAGATCGGCGAAAGTTCAATTTGTACTTCAAGATAATTTGCGGCAGCGTCAGATTTTGGTGGGCGGCAAAATGACAAATTATTCGTTAAAAGCTTCGCGGTGTACAGCTGGTCTGTCCCCCCGATGAGACAATTTTGTCCACCAAAGTGCGCCTAGCGGAAATCATTGGCACCGACCCGGCACTTTTACGCGTGATTTTTTCCGGTAGATCACTTGGGGATGGAATGCGGCTTGCAAACCTCGAACTTGGACCAACAACGTAACCAAAACCCTTTCAAATGTATTGACAACTCCCATAAACAACGAAGTTGCCTTACACTGACAATTGCCGCACAAAATTCAATTGCTCAATCAACCTCCGATAAAACATCACTCATTTGGGTGACTGAAACAAATGTTGTCGAAGATGAAACCGATGAGGGATGGGTTAAGGTCTGAGCCATGTTTCCTTTGTTCCCTTTCCGTTGCCGGTCTTTCATTTCAGCTCAACGATAAGCAAAAGAAGAGATCGGAGACTTTTTTGGCCGATTCGGACAGTGCCAATGCGTTCAGTGCCTTTTATGTCTTCTGCAAAGGCTGCGATTCGCTCAAACGTGCCAAATTGCGCGCGTATTGCCGCGTGTGTGCATCTTCGGCTATCGTTTTCCGTCAGGAGCCGCAATGTTGGGACGATGTGAAGGAAAAGTGAGCGTCAATTTCTTTATTTGCTTAGGGTTTATTAAGGAAAGTTGTTTTATTGACGATCAAAATTGTATTTAATTGATCCCTCTCCCCCCCGCCCCCCTCAGCAATGACATCCGCGTGTTTTGCCATCACTGCGACGGGGAAAGGGGCGTTCTCTTCCGTTTCAAATGCGTCACATGCGATGAGGTGAGCCCTTTATATTGTCTTCAAAATCTTTAAACAAACGTTTCCTTTGGTAGTTGAAAGTGTACAAAATTCACTTTTGTTGGGCCGGTTATTTTCAAAATTAAGAATTAAATATTCAAAAGGGAACCCGTCTTAATCTCGAACCGTTTTGATCCGAAACCAATGTCCGCTTTTGGTAATTGAAAGGGTACAAAATTCACTTTGTTGGGCCGTGGATTTCCACTTTAAGAATTAAATATTCAAGGAACCCGTCTTAATCTCGAACCGTTTTGATCCGAAACCAATGTCCGCCTTTGGTAGTTGAAAGGGTACAAAATTCACTTTTGTTGGGCCGGTTATTTCCATTAAGAATTAAATATTCAAAAGGGAACCCGTCTTAATCTCGAACCGTTTTGATCCGAAACCAATGTCCGCCTTTGGTAGTTGAAAGGGTACAAAATTCACTTTGTTGGGCCGTGATTTCCATTAAGAATTAAATATTCAAGGAACGTCTTAATTTCGAACGTTTTGATCCAAAACCAATGTCCGCCTTTGGTAGTTGAAAGGGTACAAAATTCACTTTGTTGGGCCGTGATTTCCATTAAGAATTAAATATTCACAAGGAACCAGTCTTAATTTCGAACCGTTTTGATCCGAAACCAATGTCCGCCTTTGGTAGTTGAAAGGTACAAAATTCACTTTGTTGGGCCGGGATTCCATTTAAGAATTAAATATTCAAAAGGGAACCCGTCTTAATTCGAAACACTTTTGTCGCCAATGTCCGCATTTGAGTAGTAAATTCTCATAAAAATTAACTGATATTGATGATAAAAGAGAGCAAAGAAAGGTTAAACTTTGAAGGCTTATATCTCGTTACCCAGGCCTTTATAGCAAAAATGAATATCACTTTGTGGTAGAAATGTGGGGGTGATCTATCAGTGTGCCAAGTTTCATCCCGAAACTCCGTGGACACCTGAGGACCTTCGCTTTGTTAGTCGACAAATGCAATAAAACTCCTCTCTTTTCAGTGTTCTTCACCCCTCCATCACATTTCGCGCAATTCCTCCGTGCCCCCCTCCGATTGTGTCATTTGCGGCTCCCATTCGTTCCGATTGGGCGTTCGTCTAAGCGGCTGTGCCCATATCAGCTGTTTGCATTGTTTTGCCGCTTATTCTGAGCAACTTTTGTCACGAATGAGTTTAAAATGGCATGCACAAGTTGGCTACACCATCGGGTGTCCCGTCTACGGGTGCCCTGGTCCTTTTGCTTTTCTCATTATGTCTTTACACTGACTGTTTGGTTCAGCTGTCGTTTCCGATGTCCACACTTTGTATTTGCTTGGAAAACCGGCCTATCATCACTATCACCAGATGGCGGCACAACTCTTTTTCTCGTCTCAAATTGCTGAACGACAACATTGCCCGTGGCCCAATTGTGGGGCGGCATTTTTTGTAGAAGAAACGGATGAGAAAAGTGGTGATCAAACGGAAGAGGTCGAGTAAATTGGGGAAAGGGGGAGGGGGCAGAGAGTACTTTTGACCCAACAGAAACTCATTCTATTATTGTCTTGTTGAAGATGCTTTTGTGTCCCGAGTGCTGTCGTCTGTTCTGTCGCAGTTGTTGTACCACTGATGCCACAGCAACAAAAAAGTGCAAATGCCCGGAGCTCCGACGTCCGGTGGATGTTGAGAGCGCGTCACTGATACGTCGCACCGCCAAAAACTGTCCACGCTGCAGGTGAGTCTACGGGTATTTTTGTTACCGATGGCTGTCTAATATTTTCGCTTTATGAGGACAGTGCGCCCACTGAACGTAACGGCGGATGTGCCCACATCCGTTGCACGCAGTGTCAGGTGCGTTCTCCCGGCTGGAAGGGTATTTTTCGGTTATACCGCACACCCCATTATGTCCCAAGTTCGAAATAAATTATTCTGGGCCGATATCACTGAAAAATGCCGAAACATGGACCCAATTAACTAATGCTGCGTTTAGTCCGAATGGTGCTTCGTCTGCCTCAAACTGTGGAACGACGATTGCCAATGGGACCATTGGTTCGAAGGATAAGGAATGATTCGATTTTTAGCCCAACCAAACGTGCTATTTGCTAGATTTGCATATACAATACATTAGCATTGCTAAAACGAAGTGATTGTGGCATTTTATTTTACATAAAAAGCATAAAAAATTAGTTTAAAAATGTTGAGAGAATACAAAAGAAAGCGGATTTTTACATCTTCTATATGAACGATATATAAAAGTGTGATAACACGAATAGTGTTGGTTAGTGCGTGTTCATAACAAAAGCTCATGCACAAGCAAATCTCCGTCTGCCGCAATAATCAATGCTGAATTGCCCGTTCTTCCGCCCCATGACGAGTTGAAAACCTAACAACAAATGAATATTGAAAGTCGGATTCAAATAATTGAAAATGAATCGATGTGTCTTTGAATACTTATTAAGTTATAACTAATTGTATTTAATTGCCAACCACTCGCGGAAAGTCCACGCCTGTCACTGCCTGAGGATCGTTTGCTGACATGCGCAGTTGCTGCTCATATGATAAAGTTTGACGCTGATGCGTATTTGGGCTCGTAACCGAACAGAGCAACTTAAAAGGACTCGTAAATCGGTAACTACTAGTAGATGTTACGATAATAACTCCCTTCCCACAGAAAGCCCTGACTAATGTTATGTTGCTCGGGAGTGAGTGACAGTTTGAGTTGTTCAAAAGACTTATTAAAGTCCGATGACTCACTTCACCGGTGTGCAGTGACCACCCCCGCACTGTTGCATCTTCCCCTACAGCGAAAACAAAGCGTTCAGCAGCGTCGACAAAGCAGGGCAATTTGTGCGAAGTGTTTCGGTGGCCAGCCTCCAACTCGGCCAGSGGATGATGATGACCGCGCACGTCCCAAAGCTTGATCTAACAAATGAGGAATATTTGAGGAGTTTCATTAGCATTGTCAATAAATAACAGAACGTCAAACCTTCCCCTCAAAGTTCTCGGTGACCAATGTGTGAGGGCGCGTTTGCAGCAAGTGCATGTAACCGGTAGAAGGCGATTGGGCCAATTCGCCCACTCTGTGGTTGGACGACATGCGCAGGTCCAACATGGACACATCGGCACCTTTTCGGCCCAGAAACAGCGTATTCCCATCCTAAACTCCTTTATTATTTAATATACTTAGTAATTGATTTGTTAAATTACTGTTATAATAAAATAAAATTCGCAAAAAAACGACGACCTTAGAAAATATGCACGAAATGACATTCCGCCCACGGCTGCCGACATAAAAACATTGGCCGCTGAGAACGTTAAGTATTTTTGAACACTTTTCCATGCCCACGCAAATTTTCATGTGATTGGAATTGAAGCAAAGTGACCAAATTGGCTCGGTGGAAGTCCATTGGGCGTTGTAAATGGGCGAAGACATCGACTCACGGCCCTTAATAATCATTATAAATCTTTTTTTTAACATTTTGTGCATCTCGCCAAATGTACTTCGAATGAACGGCAAGAACATTTTTAATTTTTAAGTATGAAGGTTCATTTCAAGCACTGTACTTGCCATTAATTTAAAGTGAAGTTTACGTACCTCCTCGGAAAGATTGAACTCAATTGGGCGCAAATTGACAGTGCATTTAGTCACAATTTTTGGACAACTCCCGACGGAGTGTTGCTGTTCCTGGTAAACGGAACGGGCCGTTGCAAAGAGAAGACAGGTCACGTCACGATCAGCCGGGGCAAGCACCTCGAACAATAACATACGAAGGAAAATATGGGGAGAAGCTGACCATGTCGACAAGAATTCGATTGGACGAGCCCAAGCAAATTCCGTTGTCTATGGGTTCAAAGCAAAGCCTGTAACGTTTCCATTCCATGGTCTGAATTTGAACATCCCTCCCTCACCCGTAAGTGTTGCAGCACCGTCTCCCGGTTGAGTCCAACAACATGGACGAATTTCCAACATCATTGGCGTGTTCCATTCGCTGTGCATCCCTTTTAGACGCTTTCTGATCGGTGCTAACGTCAAAAGACAGCACTCGAGAGCAGTGACCTTCGAGAATATTGTTCCGCTCAGCTGACCTGAACACACCGAATTTGTGGAGGAGCTTAACAAAACGTCACCAGCATCCTATCAAAGTGCGTCCATCCTCAGAAACGTCCAAAAACTGGCAACTTGTAAAGCGTTGGCCCCAAGTTCCGGAAACCTTTTGAAAAACTTTTAATAAAGCGAAAATTTTGTTTCAAATACACCTCAAAGCTGTAGCTGGGCAGCTGGTCAACTCTGCGAAGACGCCCTTCCTCCACAAAACGTTCCATTCTCCGGGCAGCCGAAGCGCCTCCGGGGCCGAGTTGAAGATGCTGAATACGCATTGGCAAATTGGCTATGCCGGCGGACAATTTGTTGGGTTGTTTGTGGCCATAAGTACTGCTTGAATTCGTTGGGTTGGCGTTGGAGTGTCCGCATCGTACGGCCAAATTTCGCAAGTGTTGAAGAGTTGATCCTGGCGGCTAAAATGAACAAAACTATTATCTGAAATCTTTAAAAATACGATCAAAACATATAGAATATTAAACTCACTCGTCCAGCTCCATTCTCCAGAATTCGATAATATTTCTTCGTCACCGGATCATATGAAAAACTAAAATCGATCATTAAAGCAAAGGTGTAAATTTTTGAGTAATTTTGTCTTTGAAGTTCGTCGATCAGGCAATAAGCGTTAAAATTTTTGTAAAAAGAAAAAGAAGCCAAATTTCCGAATTTGGACACCCCCTATAGGCTAAAGCTTCTTTCAATGTGTACGAACAAACAAAACAACAAACCCCGGTAGATCACTGAGTTCAGCAGACCGGATGTTGTTATGATGCGAAACAATTCGCTCATTAATTGTCGAACTTGTCGAATTTGGGGTGACCCGGTAATTGTCCAACTTTTTTTGTTGACGATGAATTCCGTGCTGACGCGGCAACGGACTAAACAAACAAAACAAATTGTTACAAACAAATTTCAGTTTTACCTGCCCCCATTTTGTTGATTTTGCCTCGACCCGCCCGGAGAACCATCGCCCGTTTTGCATTCTGATCGAATTCTTTGACGTTTAGAGGTCGGCCCTGACGTAGAGGCTGTGGAAGTTGTTGAATTGGACGGCGACACGGTTGGTGGTCCCGCATCCGCAAAAATTTGCTAAAATTAATTTTTTTTTTTAATTTCCCTAACTCTAAAAATCGGCGGTGCCGGGGAATTTTTACAAAATTAAATTTGTCCATACGCTCCCGCTCCCAGAACCGGTAATTAACTCATAAACACAAACAAAGTTTGTTTGATTCACTCACTTTACCTTTTGCTTTTTAATGTCTCTCTGTCGATGCTGAAAGTGTTTCTGTTCAATGGAATTAGTCGGATTTTTGTTGAACGGTCGCATTGGCTGATTTCGGCAGATTTATGCTTATTAATTGAAGAACAACGATGTGTTCTGGTCGCCTTTTAAAAATGAATTCGGTTAAAATTGTATAATTGGCGAGGCTAACACTTTTTTATTGCTGTCAAATGATTTTTTTCAAAACTTTTTTGTTTACGTTCAGCTCGCCAAAAATAAGACATTTCGGCCCAATATTTCGCCAAAATTCAAAAACATTAACCAAGCACTCATGTTCCGTTACTGTATTTTTAATAATAAAAACAAATTAGACTAATTAATCAAATTTATGGCTTGCTCAAGGTATGTACAAATAGAAAATTCGAAATGCCCAAAAAATCTGAACCCTTTCTTCAAATCAGTCACGGTAATTAGCAGTTAGGTAGCGATGTACACGCAAAGTTAATTTAAATATTTGATTATTGACGCAAAGAGAATTCGATTTGTACAAATCAATTCGACAGAGTTAATGGACACGGGGTGAGGTGAGAGAGAGCTGGGGAATTAGAGAGACACCGGCGGCGTTTTGTTATCGACACAAAAACACTATCAATCGTTTAGTTCATTCACATTGAATAATTTGTTGGGAGGGCATCGTTCAATTCTTTTTAAGCCAAAAGATGGCAATTATGAAGAATTGGAGTCCCAACTCTTTAAGCACTTGGTTTTTAGGGTAAATAGGACCCGAATTTGAACATTTGGTCAAACAAATCTCCCCAATTTTGAAAAAATATATTTTTTAAAGTCATTAAACGTGCATTTTGATTTTAACGACTTCTAAAATGTTTTTATTTATTTTTTGAAAATGGGGGAGATTTGTTCGACCAAATGTCCGAGTTCGGGTTAAGGTTCATTCCTTAAACATAAAGGATTTGTCCCCTTTAAGTTTCAGCTTTACTTTGATCGTAAAAGATGGAAGGACGCCGACATCGGCGGAGTATTTTTATTGAATATAAATAAATAAATAAATATTTTCTTTCTTTTTAAAATCAAATTTTGAGCTTGGCGCAATACTTGGCGCCATTCCATGAAGCTGTGCCGTGCCCATCTGCTCCTCTCGCTGACAATTTCGTCGGTATTTGTCGGACTTGTCCTCGGCTTCGCACTTCGAAGTTTCCAATTGTCCTCGGAAACCGTTCGTCTTGTCAACTTTCCCGGTCCGTCAATTTGTGTTCAATTTTTGTAAAATGTGAATATTTCAGGTGAAATTTTCATGCAAGTGCTGAAAATGATGATTTTGCCGTTAATTTTTTCTTCACTCGTTTCGGGTGAGTTTATTTGTTGCCTAAAGACTAAAAGCCGCCCGCCGCCCAAATTCAATTCGTTCGGTCCCCTCCACAGCACTCGCTCAAATGGACGCGCGAGAGTCGGGACAAATGAGTCTTTTGACCGTCGGTTATTACGCCATCACAACTTTGTTCGCCACGGTGGTAAACTCACWGAATGGCCTCATTTTTGTCATTTAATTCGGCCTTCTTTAAATTTYATACGGGCGTTTTGTTGGTGTTGGCCATTCATCCCGGCGACCCGTCCATTAAACAGGACTTGGCCTATTTGGAAGTGCAACATCCGCCAATTTCCCCTCTGGACACTTTCCTCGATGTTGTTAGGTGATTTTTGTTTTTGTAATTTTAATTTTCTGAACTTTCAGAAATATGTTTCCCGAAAACGTCGTTCAGGCGTCCCTCCAACGCGTTCAGACAAAATATTTTTTCCCCAAAAAGGGCACGCCGCAGAAAATACTGCAGCAAATGACGCAACAAAAACACGGCGAAAGTCGGAAAGATTTGCACGGCATTTGAGGGACTTTGAATTTAATTTATAAAATTTAGCGCCCGGCCAAAATCGAACGGTTCTTTTTTATCGGAAGAAAATAGAAAATGTAAACGGAATTAATATTCTCGGTGAGTTTATTTTTGTTTTTGTTTTTGTTATTATTGTCCATTCATTCCATTTTGGGAATAATTGTGTTCTGCACCGGCTTTGGCATTGTCATCTCCCAATTAGGCCAGCGGGCGCGCATTATTATCGAATTTTTTGTAATCCTCGAGGCGGTGATTATGCAATTGGTCGGCGCCTTTATGTGGTGCGTTTTGGCTGTCCTTATCCAATCGCTTAAATATTTTGAGGCTGACGCCCTTTGGCATTGTGTCGTTAATTTCGGGCAACCTTCTCGAGCTGGACGACCTCAGCGACACCGCCGCCATGCTCCTCCTCTACGTGATCACTGTACTGGCCGGACTTGCCGCCCACGCGCTGGTGACAATGCCCTGCCTTTACTTTGTGTTCACCCGACGGAATCCGTTTAAGGTGCGCGTCGGAAATGGAATTTTGTGAAATTATTAGTCACCGATTTGTTCCATCAGATCGTCCGTGGCATGCTTCAAGCTCTGGTGACCGCCTTCGGCACGGCCTCCGGCGGTGCCGCTCTGCCGGTGTCCATGCGCTGTATGGAGGAAAATTTGGGGGTGGACCGGCGAATTACGCGTTTTGTGCTTCCGCTTGGCTCCACCATAAATATGGACGGCAACGCGTTGTATGAGGCGGTGGCGGTCATTTTCATCGCCCAGTTGAACAACGTCACATTGACGCTGACGGAAGTAATTACTGTGAGGTAAATGGAAGTTAAAGTCGTTAATTGGCTAATTAACAGAGAAATGGAAACATTTCTTTTTAAAAGTCGTTAATTGGCTAATTAACAGAGAAATGGAAACATTTCTTTTTAAAAGTCGTTAATTGGGGGTAATTAACAGAGAAATGGAAACATTTCTTTACTCTCTCTATCTGTTGGTTTCAGTTTCATTGCGACAATCGCTTCTCTGGGACTCAATTCGGTGCCGGCGGGGCTCGTCTCCATCTTCGTCATTTTGTCCACCGTTGGGTTACCTGTCAAAGACATTCCGTTGATCATCACCACCGATTGGCTACTGTAACAGTAAATGACGGCATTTTCGTCAATTTGTAAATTCTTTGAAGTGATCGAATCCGGACGAGTATAAATGTGTTGGGTGATGCGTTCGTTGCTTCGACAGTGTCCCATTACTTGAAGGGCCGTTTGGAGGAGGCCGATCGGCTTAATGAGTTCCATCAAACGATCAAAGAGGAAGCCGGTGGCTTTTCCTTTTTTCGTTTGTTTAATTTTACTGATTCGTTCATTTGGCAGATTTATTGTCGCTGCATTCTCGGAAAGCGTCGTTGGCGCGTAGTGAACTCGGCGGCCTTCCAAGTCGAAACCAATCGACCGATGGGTCCCAAGTCGTCCCCCCCCCCTTTTTGCCTTTTATTCATTCACAAATATTCTCAGATTATCAGCTGGCGTGAGCAAGCAATTCTGGACCGATTGGCGGCAGAAGTTGTGCTGAATCGAGTGATTCACGTTTGATGATCACATTACATTCGTTTTTGTCTTTTTATAAAAATCATTATTCAAACTTTCATTTGAATTGGTGGCTATTTGAATGGATTTAGCCCTCGGGGGGTGTCGCATCGCTGCTGGCCTAAGTGACGGCGTGATGATCCGGACATTGT
>MEIZ01000005.1:682283-701654 GCA_001723225.1 Globodera ellingtonae | reverse complement strand
TTGGCTCGCATTTTCGGGCCGTACGAACTTAACCCCCCGGGGTCCGTCCGTTTGTGCGGCTAGAATTGGTACTTCGGTCTGAGACAACGATGACGTCCAATGTGAACCTTTGGATTGAGGTCCATCGATTTGCCCTTTGGGCGTTTTTGACCATTTTACCGTTTCAGCGAAATCAGATCCTGGGAAACGCCACGGTGGAGAATTTGGACTTCAAATTGGTGGGCACAAATGTGCACGATGTTGAACAGGTCGGTTCTGACAAATGTTTGAAGGTGTCCGAAAAGGCCATGTGTTTATAACCATCAATCCTTTTCGACCTGCTCCAGAACCTCCAACCCCATGGCAATTCTTTTCAGAGCAGCTTCGCCGACCTCGGCTTGTTCGGCGCAGAATTTCTCGAGAAATTGCTCACCGAAATTCTCCAGATTGGCCTGCTGCTACCCTCAATGCGCGGAGTGGTGCTGCGCAGTCCGAAGTTTGTCATGCCATCGTTTAACGAACTGGACTTCGTGCAGTAAATTCGATCAATTTCCTCTCCATTTTCAGATTGACTGTCCACGACCGATACATTCGGGTTCAGACCTACTTCAAGTTGGACGAGCAGTACGCGGAACGTCTGGTGCAGGGGGCTGTACGGCAGACGCTGCTGAACATCGGATGAACGCATTCGTCACAAACCATTCAATACATCCCATTTTTGTTCCCATCAAATTTTGGAATAATTTTTATTCCTTTATTTTTTGTTTGTACATGGGTTTCTTGCCAAATAAATGATTAGATTGTTTGACAAATCGTTTTATGTTCCTAATTTAAATTAAATATTTGCATTCTTTGGCATTCTGTCCTTTTGTATCGATTTCCTCTCTTCAGTTTGCTTCAAAAGTGCCGTCGATTTCCTCATTCCCGCGCCCCCATTTTTCCATCACATCGGCCCCAACTTTGCCCATTCCATACAAATCGGCGCGCGCATTGCCAATACGCGTCCATTAGCCGAAAAAGGCCCGTGTCCTTTGGTCTTTCCAGGCCCCGCTGCATTCGTTTCTTCATTATGAACACAAATTCGCTTTGGGACAGTTCGCCGTCCTGAAATGTGTTATTATTTTGTGCACAAATTGACAAATTTGTCCAAAAACCCCATTCTCGTCGAACAAAGTGACCGCAACGTCGACGACCGTGTCCGACAGGTCGACCCCCGTGACTTTGCGGGCAACCCTCTGAAAGGAGGGAATTGGCGAGACAATTAAATTTGATTACCCACGCGAATACCTGCAAAAGTTGTTTGGACAGCGGTTTTCCAGCCAATTTATAAAAATGGAGGGCCAAGTCCACCTTGTCGATGTGGTAAATGAAGGCGAAGAAGTCGTCCACTTCGTCAAAGGAAACGCCCCAAAGAAAATAAAAAGTTATAATAAATCAAAAAGCGACTTTCAGAAGACCTTTTTGTCCGGCAATTCCTTCCCGTACCGTTTCCGTACCCTTTTTAGCATCCGTTTCTGACGCTTCTCCGGCAAATCCGAATGAATCATCAGTAATTCGGCGAAAGAGAGCTAACAAAAGAAGGAATTATATGAAAATAATAATTAAAAAGAATAAAAAACAATGCCAAAACATTCTGTACACCGACCGACCGACCACCTCAGAAATGATGCCTTCGGGGCCAGACTCGGGGTCGCGTCGTTCAAATTCGATCTTCAAAATGTCGCGATGGAAACTTTGCTGAATAAAACTCTTTTTGTTTGTTTTGTATTGCATTTCCACCACCTGAAATCGAAGAAAAGTGCCAATGTCCAATTTTTTCTGCCCGTCTTCGCCGAAGAAATGTTTGGAAAGCATCTTAATTTTGTTTATTCGATTATTTTAATTACTCTCAACAAATTTCACCGAATTTTTCGTCCTCACAAAGGCTCCCGTGCCCGTTTTGTGGTCCCGATGGCGTTGGCCAATGTTCGACTGACTTAGCACCAATTCCTGGACCCGAGCGAATTCCTTTCAAAATCAAAAATAGGTAATACTAATTACTATTAATTAGGTAGGCCACCTGCTGGTCCAACACTCCGTCCCCATTCTGATCGAACACGTGGAAGGCCAGCTTGAACTCGCTGGGGGAAGCTGAAAGAAGGCRAATTAAAATTATAGCCAAGTCGGGTCGAACGGACTGGACAAAAGMGTCATCAGAAAAAGATAGTCGCCGAAATTGATCAGACCGCCCGAATCGCTCATCCAATTGAAAACGCTGTCGCGCGGCAAGTGCATATTCACCTGCACATTCAATTTAAAGAAGTATTCTCATTAATTTCACCTCGGCGGCGTTGAACATTTTGTACTTGTCGAGTCCGTACCGTCGCGGTTGCATCACCCCGGGGGTCAAAGAGCGCACAAAGTCCTCGGGTGTCATAAAAATGTCGAAAGAGCCGTCCTCATACAAAAGCTTAAGCAAAAACAACTCAAAAATCATCAGAAGCAGTCAGAAAAATGCCTTAATGGTGGCAAAGTAGCGAAATATTTTGTCCGGTGACGAATAGGCACGAATTCGATTCTGAGAGACTTTTTAGGGAATTTAAGCAATTTTCGTCCCAACTTCGTATTCGATGATGCGACGTTCGCGAAAACCAATTATGCTTTTCTTTTTGTTCAGAGACTGCTCGATGGAACAGGCACCGATCGCCATGCCACTGCTCCCCGTTTTTGCTTAAAAAGACCATAATAAAATCTCCTAAATGGGTGAATTTGAACTCGGAAATTTGTTTCCGCTGATATTAAAAAAATTTATTACGTCTCTGACAAAAATTATAGACAACAAAAGAGTGATTGGACTCAAAAATACTATCAGACGCAAAAAATGGAAAATGCGTTTAGATTTGACCATTCTCCGAGGACGAACGCTTTTGCCGGTCACCGTCTTTGGCTTCATCGACTTCCAATGGTGCGGCGTCCGATTTTGCAGAGCGTAAACTCCGGAAACTTGCAAAGAACCTAAAGTTCAGCGCCTATTTATATGATCAAAAAATTAATTCTCTAAACTTAAAATGAAAATTCCACAGAAAAAGTCAATTAGAATTCGCCTAACGATAGGGTTTCCCCGCGTAAGCCCTGAAAAAGATCTGAAACTTAGAGCAAATACGTCCAGCATTATTAGACTTCAATTTGGCTAATTTACAATTAATTAACATAATTGTTGTATAGAAAGACCCTTATGCTGTGAATGAGTGGGTATAATATACCATTCGCAGTCGATGAGCATGCCAGCAGCGAAGGCAATAAAAATGACTAAGTACCACCGATTGATCTCACGAAGCGGCGGCCAAATGTAAGGCCGTGTATAGTAATGAGGGTCGGCTAAAAATCCAAATAAACCTGAGAAATTTTGCGGATGAAAGTAAAACCAAAGTCGGAATAGCCTTTGCCCGCCCGTCGATCAGTGTAATGGAAAAGGGCATCTTGGGTCAGACTTCGCTTGCCCGTAACTGTCCAATCGTGCACATCCTCCGCAGGATATTTGCCATCACGGGCACATTTGAACTAAATTATAAGAGCCAATTTCAGTCCGTATAAATATGTAGAACTGTCAGGCCGAATCATTGCTTTTTCGCTTTGTTATCAAAAAGTTTGTTAAGAAAATTTGTCGAAAATAGCCAAAATTTGCCGGTTTTGATTTGGCGATGAAGCAACAAGGAGCTAAACTATCTTCTAACTTCCTCATCAATTTCTTTCTTCGTCCGAAGTCCACTGCCAGGCCAATAAACGCGTGGCTGCTCAAAGCTAGTTCCGTGCCGTTGTCTAATAATCAACAGCGAAAGTTTGTTTGTTGGAGGAATAAAAATGCACGTAAATTGCTTGCGCTGTTGTCGAAGCATCGCGAAAGACATTTTAAACGGTCCTCACATTTCTTGGGAAAAAGAATAATTGGTAATATGTAGTCCAGGGATAAGTCCATGAAAAAATAAAGGATAAAAAGATTTTGATGGTCAAATAAAGGACACCTTTACAAAAATTATTTCTGAGGGCGTGCATAGTCTCGGGGAAATTTTTTTAAAGATTTTAACAATGCTTGTTAAGAAAAATTGTCTAAAATTATAGAAATTTGGATAAAAATGAGCAAATAGGTATGTATTGTTACCTTTCAGACATTTTCTAAGCAAAAATTCCAAGAAAATTCAAAAAGGAGAAAAATGTTTGAAAATTAACTGATTTGGCAATCTGTCTAGTTTTATTCAAAATTTAAATTTTAAATAAACAGATGGCCAAATAAGTTAATTTTCAAACATTTTTCTCCTTTTTAAACTTTTTGAATTTTTCTTGGAATTTTAAAAGAAAATTTTTAAAAAACTCTAGAAATCTCAAATAAAGGACGCGAGACGTTGTAGCCTAAATAAAGGACGAATCTTTAAAAAAAGGACATTTCAAATTGTAAAGATTAGGGTCTAATTTTTTTCCAAAAATCTTTCTATTGTCGAGTTGGTGATTGTTGGGTTATAGATAGGGTTGTCGGTTCCGAACCGAACCGGTATTTTCGATTCGGATAACCAGAATTTCCCAAGAACTGACAACCCTAGTTATAGAATTTATGTAAAACATCTACTTTCAGATTTTCCAATTTAGATGATGGAAACGCCAAAAACGGCCGGGTTTCAGTCGGCGGGGCCTCGCCGGCTCAGTTTGACAACGAACCATTACAGACAGCTTGGAATTGTCAGCTCTCCGTTAGCGACCTCGTCACCGTCGCCATTGGTATTCTCGTCTTCTGCCGCAGCAACTGTCGCGGATCGTACGCCGCTTCGTCGTCCTAAACAACCGCCGAGGTGTTCGTCAATCGTTGTGGGACCACAATTTCACCAACAATTTCCGTCGAGTCGGACGAATACGCTCCGCAGCACCGTCACCGACATGTCCTCCATCTACACCATCCAACAGGATGAGGCAGCGTTTGATGAGCGAAACGCAGTAAACGAAATTATGCAATTTCGCAGAAATTATTGTTTTTGATTTAAATATTTAAAAACCTGCATTTTTTCCCCCTTTTTGCATGTGATTTTATGTTAAGTGTTACACATTTTGCTATAACCATTTTCTGTATTTCTTTTCAGCAGTTGCTCCAGTGTATCCAAATGCAACAGGAACTTGTTGAACAGGCCACTGCGGCAATCGCCTACTGCCGCAAGAAGTTTCCTTTTAGCGGAACTCTCCAGGAGGTTGGTGATTGGTGAAGGCCCCTTCTAAGGAGGGAGAGAATTCGTTCATCCCGAAAGAAAGAAACAAAGAATCAAATACTTTAAATTAGCTCGAACGTTTATTTGTACATCCATGTTTTAGCTCAGTGCACAGCGTCTTCTGTTGGTTTCCCAAGAGCGCCTTACACTGCTCAATCGTCAGATGGATCAGCTGAAAGACCAACGAATTTTGGCCAATTTCTCCGGACATTTGGACGACATTCCAGAGAGTGTGGACTTCGAGAATGAAGACGAGCAGGAAAGTGTCGTCCCTTTTATGCATGGAACACTCTACATTGACAAAATCGTGCTGAACTTGAACCCGTCGTTCAGTTTGAAGAAAATTGACAAAGGTAGGTAACTTTCGTATTTTTTTGGGTGAGGTTCAACCGATTTATATAACCTGCAAAATTTGTATTTATTTATCTATTGAAAATGATTCAGAGTCATCGTTTGCTTTCATCGTTCTTTGTCGCCATGCAAACACAATTTATGCTACGCAGGTATTTACTTATATTATGGGAGCTAACCGAAACATTCCATGGGGCAAATAAGACCAAATTAAGATGGCGAATGTGCTCGATGTGGGAGAGTTGCGCAACAACAAAGTGAAGTTCAAAGAGCTAATTGTGTTTGAGGATTTGACTCCGGAATTTTGTATTCTCATTGAAGTTTTTGCAATGGTAACTTCAAAAAACAATTTGTGGAGGGGAAATGTTTTATTTTTTTAGAAAATTGGCAAACGTATGGATCATAAATGGCATTGTGTGTGGAGCTTTGCGGCCAGAACCTTCCGTGAGTTCCATCTTTTTGGATTTGTTTGAAATTGTGCAGAAAGTTTGGATTAGGGGGGGGGGAGACTCTTTATTTGGTTTCAGACCGGGTCATAGTCTATAGAACAGCCCGTTTTTGTTTCGCATTTGTCAACATTTAATTTTGTCAGGCAGCCTTATGCGCTCGATCGGTGCCTCCCCGTCCCAGACGGACAGCAACAACAACACAACCATCAACAGCCGTCGAAGTATGACTGAAGGTGCTTCGGCCTCTGCGTCGTCGACTTTTGGAGCGCAAAGCCATTTGGTGGTGGGCTCGGAGTTCCATCGTTGTGGTTATTTGCATCTGAACATGGAGACATTGGCACAGGCCAACAAGGAGAGCAAATTCTATTTGAGCGATGCGGACTATCCCCTGGAGGGATCCATGGAGCTGTTTGTCCGGTTCGCGCCGTGCAATTCGCCGATGCAACCGCCCCGTCCTGACTCGACCGATGTCGACCTCCGCTTCAGTGATTGATAATTGAACGTCTTTCCTTAAATCTCATTCGATTTTGTTACCCTCCCCCCATTTGCTATTAAAATATTCTGGTGACGTACCGCCTGGTGTTATGATTCAGTCAGGGCGACCCATTAAAATCAAAACAGGAGGAAGTTCAGCCTAGATACCCAATGTTTATTTGATTTTTCGGTGGGGAGAAAGTCTCAGGGATGATTGGATAGGTTTGGCACGTGAGCTTCTTTATATTGTTTCGCCCTTTGATCAATTATAGTGAAATCACGCTAATTGACATGAATAAATGTTTTTACCTCCATTATAAAGTAAAACCAAACAATGTGACAACATGCCATGACTGTACAAGATAGAAATACAAAATCAATGCTCGATCAAATGTTCGAATAGGTCGGGATGGAGCTCCGATTCGTTGAGTGAGAAAGTTTAAGATGAGGAAGGACAAAAGTATTTCCTTTTTGGAGCATTTTGATGTAAACAAAGATGGGAAGTCGTTTAATCGGTGATTGGCCCAATAGAGAGAGAATCTGTTTGTAGTGATTGTTGTGAGGCTGACACGTCGAACCTGGCGAGACAGCTAGCCTGCAATAGTTAAAGTTAATCCCCGGGGCTGTACACTTAAAAACGTTAACAATTTTGTAAAAGAAAAGATGATCAAAAGAGCGTATACTTTTTATTAATGACTGGCGGAAAGTGAAAATTCGGGTCAGGATTAGAAAAAATGCCTGAATTGCTGCTTGAATTTCACGACGATTTGCGGGGTTTGAACAAGTGATCAAAGTGCGACTTCCGCTCCCCAAAATGTGAATTCGTGCGGAATAATCACGCTAAATTGAAAAATATGTTTACCGCGCCATTTTAAACGCCTTTTACAATGCTAATTTCTTCATCGCCTGTCCATTTGGCATCCAATTTTCGCTGAAATTGGAAAATTAGTAAGTCGGAACAACAACAAAAATGAGTCCATTATTTATAATTAAATTTTATAGTCTTCACTTACCTTTTTAAGCTCTTCCACCACCTTTTTGGCATTAATCCGTCCGGAAAACCGCTGAATGGCAGCCATTTTTGCGGGTGGTGGTTTGGTTGTCTCGTTCCCCTCACTTTTGTCGCCCATTTCCTTCTCCTTACGTTTGTGTGGCCTCGTTTCAGTTGGCTGAAAATTTCCGAAGGTTTTAAGCAATTGCAAATCGGGCCGCCCGACTAACCCTCAGCTCCAGTGTGTTGTCATAAGCGGAGAGAAGTCCGTTTATCGGGCAGAATCCCTGGAGATCGCCGTGCACACTCAGGCCCCTCAAAAGCTGAAAGCAATTTGCAGAACATTTCTCAACATTTAATGTATCAATTTACTAAACCTCCGTCTGGAAACGAACTCGCCTCCGCGCCCCATCAGCGACGGACCCCCCGGCAGAATTCAGCTGAACGGGCTCATTCGGACGAAAGGGCAATGTCCGCATGGGCAATGCCTGCAGGGTGCTTAAGGCATTTGCATATTCCTGCGGGAACAACACTTGCTTGGGGGCACATTCGCCGATAATCTGAAAATATGCTGACAAATATGCCTAAAAATCCCGTCAATTGTTTTTCCATCAATTCTTTTAATAAATTCGGTTTTATCATCCAGACAATTTTCTGCCAATGAATGGATTGAGATAGAGAGGAAATAAACCATTTGAATCACGAGGCGACAAGACCCAACACGACAACAAATAATCACAAATAATCAACCGCCGGCAAATGAGGGAGCAAACCACAATCGAAAGTCCACAAAAATACACTCTCTTAACTTATTATAAACACTTACAAACTAGTGAAAAGAACATTTAAATTCACATAAATTTAGGGGTAATTCACCGTTAAGTTCAATTCGTTCGAGGCCAAAAAGATGAATTTGCGCGGAATTCTGTTATTCTATTTCACTGTCGAATTTTCACTCTCCACCGTCACAAGTCGGGAATGGGAAAACGCGCTGAGCGTCGTTAACAGCAGAACTCGCCGTTACATTGCACTTCCAATTACAGCGGATCAAACTGCTCAGCGGGACGGACACGTCGACTTGCAAAACAACAACGAACAATTGATGTAAGTCTCTGTCCATTCTCAGTCAAAGTATCACACAACAAAAGGAGGTCTCGGATGGGCAAGGCACAAATTGTAACAATCCCTCCTCCTAAAGGATGATGCGACACAAAAACACGGAGGACGAAAATGAGGAAGAGAAAGCGGAAGAAGAAGCAAACATTGGCGAGACAGCAAATTCGGTGGAAATGAGAGAAATGAGGCTGAACACAAATCGAAAATGACGCGAAGTTATGGTCGAACCCGTCGATGGCAATGTTTTCAGATGGGAAGGCTCAAGAAGGACAAAGAAATGCAATACCAGCAAAAGYTGTTTCGTTCAACCAAATTAAATTWAAAAAATCGGACCTTGTTCAACACYTGGGTGCCGTCCAATCGCGTCTCAATTGGGTAATAATATGCGCGGATAGCCAATGACTTGTAGGGCGCGTAGTATGTCTCGAGTGGGTAGTCGGGGTCTTCAAAGAGAAGCCGATTTTAACAAAATCATTAGGAAAAAATTCAAAAGGCTCAATCACCGATCATTATGATGGCATTGCGCGACATTCCGCCCCACAAATCAAGCAGTTGCACAATTTCTCCGATACGTAACGATGGATGCCCGGCAAACACCACGCAGGGTTGGCGACAGTCGCGGGAGAAGGGTCCGTGGAGGGAGTCGTAGACGCGGATTCGGCCAGTTCGGGCGAGCTTTATACCAATGGTTCTGTTTAGTATAAAATTGTCAAAAAGCACCTCCGAGTGGAAGAACGGCTCCTCCGGCTTGTACACTCTGCTACCCTTGTCGTCGGACAGCCATTCAGGGTAAATCTGCGCAAATTGCAGCGAACTTTCGGCCACCGTGGAGATGAAGTAGATGGGAATGTTCCGAGACAGATTTTGCTGCGTTCGTTCAATTCGAATAAGAAGGAGCAAAAGAAATATTTCAAATTCCCACCAATTCGATGGTTTTGAGCACACATTCGAACATGTCGTAGACCAGTCCCGTCGGAGTGACCGGAATTAGCACATTCCCTCCCATTTTCAATGTTTCTATCACCGCAGAAGAGAATTTGAAGACCTTAACAAACAAAAAGTYMAMMAAGTACATCTTTCKCGTATACGATAGAAAACCGATGTGTCTTCTATGATTGAATTAAAAAAAATATGGAATTTAATAAATTTCACCAAAACATTACGTTCAAATCGGGCGCTTGATCGATTGTGGACTGTGAGGTGAGCAACAGCGAATCGAGTTCGGCGAAGGCGGTCAGTTCCATCGGTTTGGTGTGCGAGTGGCGAAGTGAAGAGGGGGCCAAATAGCCGAAACGGTGCTGCTCTGTCCTCAGCAACCAATTGCTGGAGCCGATGGCGTAGCCGCTGCTGAAGGCGGACACGTACAGCTCCCCGTTTATCACCTCAAGTGCCAATAATCGAATAAACGGTTTATTTTACTTTGACAAACACAGTTTTAGGCTAATCAACCGCTTCAAAGAGACTTAAACAATTAAATCAAAATAATGTAAATTGACTTAAACAAGTTTTGGTACAATTTCTTCGCGGAAGAACACTCGCCGAATGCGTGCCAAACTCTTTTCCATCGTTTCGCGCGTGTAGAACGGTCTCCACTCGTTCGGGTCGCTGAGCGGTGCGTTCGAAAATGACTGACATAACGCCTTCCACGCCCACGCGGTGTCCTCCGCAGGCCGATCGACTCGTTCGAACATATCGCACAAATCCTCCATGACCAACTTGCCGAGTTGGACGGTTGGGTCAGTAGCGTACACGGTACCTTTGAAGCCGGTACCCTCGGTGTAGAAGGGCAAAGCGACCAGCGAGACGGTGTTGGACACCAGGATAGCATCCACGTCGGACAGGTCCAAGTCCCGCGACTTATTGAGCAATTCATCAATGTGTGAAATCATCATTCCATTTCAATAACTACCTGCACAGTTCGAACTTCGGGCAGCAGTTCGGCATAGACAAGCTCCTGCAGTTGCTTCAGGATCGGAATGACGCCCTTTCCGTAAGGATGCACTTTTTTCTGCCACGACATCCGATTGCTTAACGGGAAGTCGGGTCACCATGCGGCAAGACAGAAAGAAGCACACATTAGCACCTTCGGACTACGGGACATGGCAAAAAGGAAGCCATCGACTCCATACCAACAGCACAGTCGAGCAGAACCTGCAGGTTCGGGAACTTCACTAAAATACATGGCCTTGTGGCAGTCCATGACACGGACTTCTGAAAGGAAATAAYAATGTCATTATCWAATCTTGAAAGAAAGGCAAAAAAATTCACCAGTTCTATTGACATMGATGAACCGAGGATCTGTGATTAATAAGAATTGTTGAAGGTTTAGACTCATTTCACATCAAAGTATAAATTGTATAAATGCAAATTAAGTTAATCTGTCAACGTCTGTACAAATGTTGCTCTGTTTCAAAACTGACAAAAAAACTAAAAAACAAATATTCGATTTTTGCTGTCTCTGATCATTGATGATTTGATTGTGCCATTGTCAGCATCTCATGACGATGTTCTTGTCGTCCCTCCGTCCGTTGCTGAACCCCTTCGGTGTAGGCGTACATCGGTCCGTCCACAAGAAGAGCACCGACAACAAGTGCGCCAATTCTGAGGCCAATCCCGGACAGAACAATGCCGACAGAAGACGTGAACCAAAACTTTTTTGGCAGAGAACGCACTGAAAAACGGAAAAGTGCTGAAGTTCAATTTCAGCAAACGCACAGATTGCCCCGGTGGCGATGATGCCCAAAGCCACGGACCCGACATAAGAGGCCGCTTCCAAGTGCATCATTAATTCTTTACGCCTCCGTTCTTGAAACTGAAAAAATTTACAGATAATAAATAGTATGAAAGATTCCAACACAAACTTAAAACAGATTCCAAAAAGCAATTCCCCAATCACTCGACTTCTATCATTTGTTTCAGCAGAATATTAACACTTACCAGTACTTCCGCAGTTTTCATATCTATGGAGCCAAATTTGCCACCAACGTATTGCCCTCGAAACCACCGATTGTTGAACATGTAGAAAGTGCCACAAGTTGCGGCACCGAAAAGCATTGGAATGCCATTCCATTTCATCAGAAAGCGATCCACCAATGAAGCCATTATTTGTCTCTTAACACTTACATAAAATTTAAAATAATATATTATGCAATCGATAAACAAACTTAAAATAAGAACTTTTAAGGCAAAAGTTATGTTAAAAGTTCAATGTGTGCAAACGTTCGTGTTTTTGTTTTATCGAGAAATTTCAAAAATGTTCATAAATTATATACAAAAAAAGAGAAATTTTCGGTCAAATATTTGTCATCGGAGATCGGGAATGTTTTTGGCGTTGTTTTTGCTGTCGAATTCTTTCCCTGCGGTCAAATGCGCACAGATGGCCACATCCCGGGACCGGACACTGTTCCCATTGGGCGAACCATTCCCGGAGATGCTCCAAATGACCTCCGTGGCCACAACCATTGCACGTAGTCCAAAGGCCCCTAACGCGAGTTTCGCTGAAGTTGTCAAATTTTGTTTTTCGGTTCAAAGTTTTGAGGTATCAAATTGGGTTTTCAGTCAAATAAATACAAAAATGCTACCAAATACAGCAATTGTAGTTGTGGAGGCGTTGGCACGATTTACAGCGCGGGCTTGCTCTGCTGAGTGCAGTATTTCTGCAAGATGTGCACCACACCTTCATGAAAGTGCTCTGAAATGAAAGGACCCATTAAACCCCGAGAATGGATAATGCTTACTTCAATGCTAAGCTGGTTGATCTTTGGCCTAAAACAGCACTTTACTAAAAGCGCGGCCACCCGCCACAGACGAAGCCGTTCTAAGAGTTCTAAAAATTGAAGAMATTAAAASCAAACCCAATTAATTTCACAAAGTCATTAAAATAAGCTTTTTTAAAAGGCTAATCAAGGTTCACTGTTTTCGTTCACTTTTATGCTTTTGTGGCATTAACTTAGTTTTTTTAAACATGGCAAGGAATAAATTGTTCACCGAGATAACCCAGAAGCCAGAGTTCGACTTGCGCCGCACTGACCAATCCAGACTCCACCACACGCTCCCCCATAATCATGCAAAGTGTGGCACTCATTTGGATGTCGCCCTGAAATTTACTATATTAGCATATTTAATGCTTTAAAAGGAGGATGTTGACCATTGAGGAATAATGGTCAAACAGCGCCCGCAGAGAGGGAATTGGGTCGAAGAAGAGCAGCGCGCCGCTGTTACACTTTTGCAGGGCATTGGGTGAGGAAGAGCTGATCTGCTCGAGCAGATCGCCTGCAACTGCAATTTCTGTAGAGGTTTGCTCAATTCGGCTTACTCACATTCGCTCAACTGCTCATCCTCGTTCGAACATTCGCTCTCATCCTCCGTCTCATCATCTTCGCCAAGTTCGACCTTATTCCCATGGCTCCCATCGCTCTCGAATGCCGAAGACGGGGAGAAGGGCGGTATTGAAGAGGCAAAAGAGCCATTCTGAAACCCAAAATTAATTTTATTGGCATTTTCTATTTATTCACCCCCGAACTGTTGCTGGCCATGCCCTCAACGTCTCCTCTGTCATTTTCATCCCGAACATCGTTTTTGTCCACGTCAAATGAGCCTTCTGTAGACTTCGAATTGAGTGCGTCGCAGCCAAAAAATTGGTCAGATTTTTGTCCTTAAATTACATATTTTTTTCTTAAAATTCGTGTAAAATTCATTCAAACTTTGGGGACAAGTTCGTCGCTTTCGGTTGATTTGTTTTTGTCGAACGCAAAAAGTTTCGACAGTCATTGTGCCGTCGGAAGCCATCTTTCGTCTTCTGTTAGCCGATGTGCCATGGGAATGCATTGCAAAGGCCTCCTCCCTCAATTGCGACAAATCCACAATGCTTGAGCTTATAATAGACCTTAAAAATAGCCAAAATAAACATTCATAATTTGACAAACCCACCGTCGGCTAATGCAGTTCATTGCCCCCTTCTCCAATTGCTGATCGCCAAACCCAAAGTCAATAATCCCGCCCAAATTCAGTTCATCAGCCCCGAAAAAGAGGTCCAAAGCACCGAATGCATCGCATTCACCATGTTGTTGGGCGGCGACGGAAAGAGAACCGGAGACGCGCATAGCGGCGGGGATGGCGGCTGACGAGGGGAAATCCTACATAAAATAAAAGTTTAAAACCATCCAATGGAATTATACAAATCGATCAATTAATCACATTCAAAAAGACTTTTTTAAACGCCTTTCACGTCAAACTTTGTCCAATTTTGGCAGTCCAGCCGTTCGATCATCCGCCGAGTGTCCACTGCCATGCAAAATGCGATTTTTATAATTGTAACGATGGTGACTTATTTCTTGATGATCTGAAATTGTGCTCTTTACAATTTGTGTAAAAGATTCCGCCCGCACCTTTTCCAAGCAAATAGTTGGACGACAAAGACCGTCTAAAACGGTGATGGAAATGATTAGTCGTGCCGCCGCTTCCACCACCAACACTTTGCATGGACGTTTTTGCTGCAGAGGAAAATTGCGGTCGAATTGCGCCCAATTCGGTTTGGGTACAGAGAAGGGCGACCATTCGCCATGTGTAAGCGAGACGGTCTCTGAAAAAGCGACGTAAAAATGTTTAAATGCAAAAAAGTCACCGGAAAATACGCTCAGCAGCTTTGGCATTGTGTTCACATAGTTCTTCCACAGTGCCTCCAACCATTTTATAGCTTAAAAATAGGAAAATTAAACCAAAAAATCAACCAATACCAAAACTAAAGAGAAGGAATAGCTACAAATTAATCCAACAAGGAGTCTTTGAAGCCATTCCCCCCTTTATCCCAACAACTTAAAAAGCAACACAATGGAAAACAATTACTTTTCAGCGAAATATGCCATTGTGCGTGCCGTCATCAAAAAGGGATCTGAAGGCATCGCGCAGAAAAGAGTGCTTGGCACTTTACGCCGGAATGGGTCCGCTATGGAACTGCTCTTGCGCAAATCGGACGGAACTGCAAAAGTAAMAATATCAAGATAATCAAAATGAAATCTTTGTAAAGAATTTCCCCCAAATTCAAACCAGCCACGGCGATATCATCAAACGGCGAATTGGCGTCCAAAGCAACGGAATTGGCGTAAAGAATTGGATGTTGAGCATTGTCAGCAAAGTTAATGATCAATTTGCCGTCTTTGCCGCATGAAAAGAACCGATCTCCGCTCCCAAAACGGGACCAAGACATATCTTAAAGTCAATAAAAAGTAAAATAAAAAAACGTTTAGGCCTAACCCGTGCAGGTTTTTGAATGAGCGTCAAACGATGCAAATGGAATAAATGGACGTCGTATGTCCCACACGTAAACGATGTTATCCGAATAGACAAAGCCGCTCGGAGGGGCAAAACAACAAGCGACATGCCTTGAAAAARCGTTTTTATGRTTAAAAAAAGCCTTATCTAGTACCAGGAATTGTCCGGACACCAAGAAACGCGCGTAACGATAGCCATTGTTTCGACTGTGTAAATGAAGTGCGGCGTGTTCTTGGACCAGTCCCAAATGCGAATATATTTGTCACGCCCAGCGGTGGCTATCAAATTCTTGGACTGAGGCTGTGGATTCAATGCAACGCTAAAACAGAAAAAAACATTATCAAAAAAATCTGTTGGGGGGGGGGAACCTGTAAACTTGGGAACTGTGTGCAATGAACTCCTTCAGTGCCCTGTCGGGCCGTCGTGCGTCCCAAAAACGGATGGTCCCACTGTCCCCAGCCGTCACAAATGTGTCCTGGAGCTTGGATTCCATGCAAAATTGAATATCTGTCTGACACCCATTTTTATCGAAAATAAAATTTAAAAACACTCGCCTCTAATGGAGTCGTCACAATTGCTTCTGAACATAAAATGAAATAACAAAAAGAAAATATAAATAAAATATTACGCAAAACATGTGCTTGGCTCCGGGGAACGAAGGTCGTACAGCCAAACGGTAGAGTCTTTTGAGCCGCTGACCATCAAATTCTCGTTGAATTCGTTGAAACAAACTTTGGTGGCCAACTGTTTGTGTGCTTTATATGCACGTTCAACTCAAAAGGTTAAGAAAGAAAGTTGCACATTATTTGAAAGTTTACACGGAAATTACAAACTGCTATGTGAGCTTTGAGGGTCCCAGAGAAAAATGCAACCGTTTGAAGACGCGGCGGCAACCAAATTTTCTGCATTTTTTTTGTTATTGAAAAAGTAAAATTAATTAATTAATTAATTACCCTTTAATGGGCTCCAGGCAATACTGCCAGAAAAGTACATCGCTGTGCGTGGTTTGCTGCGCTCTGTGCGCAGTTCCARCCGATTTTCATGGACTGCGTAAACTTTTGCCACTAAAATCACATATTTAACTTTTCTTTWTTTTTGTTCCTATTTTTAATATAAGGGTTTCCTAATTTTTAATACCTAAATATTATCTCTAAAACTATAAAAAGCAGAAACTTAGAATGCAATTCTTTAAAACCAACCCGTTCGTCCAATAACGGCTACCCGACTACGGTCGCGATTTGTGCTGAGCGATTCCAATGCTTCGTACGTTTCTGCAACAATTGGCGACATCTTTCCATTAGACTTGCCTAAGTGCCTATTTTGCATTACGGCCAAAACTAATTGAAGAGAAATAAGGCAAAATAAATATTATGTAAATATAAACTAAAAAAGCAGTATTAGACAAAATGTTTTGGCCTTTTTTGTAGCATTATTTGTGGGCTTAAAATCATGAAGAGCAAACGTCCGGCATGCAAAACATTGTTTTTATTGGTGCAAAAAACATCGGACGGCAAAAAAGAAAAAAAATCGAATTAATCCATTTGCGTTAATCATAACGCCAAACCATTTAAATAGAAAAATGAATGATTTCGACAACACCCATCCCAACACAAAGCGTTTCATATCAAACCAAATCACGGAAATTATATATCATTCGATAGCTATTGAAGAGTAGATGCCATTTATGTACAAAAAGATGATGAGAGAAAAGACAAATTTCACGAAAACATTTTAAAAACCAATCAATGATCAAGCACTGAAATCGGGGGTCATTTTGGAAAAAATCCCTGAGGCTTGGATGAAATTTCTGCAAAAAACCGTCAAGAGGGATAAGAAGCGCACAAAATGCCCTACAAAAGCCAAAAGACCGCTAAGCTCTGCGACTTTTCTCCGATGAGCTACGGGGGATGCACAACACATGCCATCGACCGTCTACTGGGGATACTGTAGCGTGATTTGGGTAGATCTAATTTCCGATATTTAAGCCTTATTCAATATTTAAGTAAATAAAAACGATCATAACGCTGATGCAACAATACTGAACAAAATCAAAACAAAAGTGTCAATAGAGTCCGGATTTGCCCAGCGATGATTGTATAATGATGGAAGTAACCGAGTCGAGGATCATTTTCACCTGTAACAATTTATGATTAAATTCTTAACTTTTTAAAATTTTAATACTTACCTGATCAGTGTCCGTAGCGCACGTTTCGTGCACATAAATCATTTTCTTCGGATTTGTGTTCAATTCAATAAAGCTTTTTTTGATAAATGCCATCGAATGTTCGTACGTTTGGGGACCTGGACAGAATCAGAGTTATGGGAGTATGGAAAGGGCCATCCGACAGAGCCAACTCACCGTTATACTTATTGAAGCACGTACTGATCGGAGTTTTTTTGAGCTTTTCTTCAAAAAGATCCTTTTTGTTCAAGAACAAAATGATGGAGGTGGAGGTGAACCAATTCGAATTGCAAATGGACTCGAAAATGCGCATCGATTCCACCATTCGATTCTGAGGGGAATAATAAATTAAATTACAAAATTATCAGTCAAATCGCTCCATTTTGCATAATTGCCTCAGGCTACAGTAATCCTTCCCRTTGAATAAGCCAATCACCGTACTCTACAAAATAATTATAAACTACCGTCTCATTGTCCTCGAAAAGCACTTCGTCGTATTCGGATGCGGCCACCACGAAGATGATGGCGTCCACATCTTCGAAACAATGAATCCATTTCTTCCGCTCCGACCTCTAAACGGCTTTTAATTTTTGGGGATTTGTGCGTTTTTCCCCTCCCATTCCRTTCGACCTGTCCTCCAACGTCAAAAACTCTGAAAATTAAAAAATGTTCTGCTACAAATATTCGTCTTGTCTTAGAATCACCTGAACTTCATTTCCTTAATGGTRAATGATTGTTCTGTGACTCCGGTTGTCCTGATCCTTGAAAAGAGCAAAAGCTATTGAAAAAGACCAATCAGTGAGTGATTAATGACGAAACCTGGTCAACAGAATGTCCTGTTCCGAGGGTCTGTAGGAGGGGTTACTGATTTGGTCGATACTGTCCAGAAAACTGCAAAAAAAACGATAAAACCATTGGCCGGGGGAAGGAACCAAACTGTTTGGTTGAGCTGTGCAGGTTCAAGTCGAGTGCGTGTTCGAAGGTTTTCTGGTTCAGCGCCGTGTCCGCCCAAAGTCGCTTCATGGCCACCGCCAATTCGTCGCTGAACGGCTCCGACTCTTTGCCCCTGGACAGCGTCTCGAACACCAGTTTGGCATCAAACTGCAAAGAAATCGTGGAGGGATAGGCAAATCTTCTTTAAACCAGCCTTTAGACACATTTTACCTTTCTGTTCTCGTCCTTAAAAGTGATTTTCAACTGTTCCATGCCCCGCAGCAGTTCTGCCATTCCGTGAATTGTGTTCGAGTAGACGACCGATCGTTGCTGCAGCAATTCCTGAGGGAGTGAATGAACGGGGCAATTAGAATAAATAGTCAAAATGGAAACAATTTAAAGTTAATTTACCTCCTCCGTGTATTGGTTGTTGTGCATAAACCTTAAACAAAAAACAAATTTAGAAAATTGCATTCGGCCAAAAGAGGCTTTAAGTCTCCAAAGTGTACCGCATCTGCTTCATTATGGTGCTTTTGCCACATTCGCCAGCTCCTAAATTGATGGATTCGTTAATTTCCAGGAGAGTTATTTGCGTTCATTAATTAATCACTCCCAACCAAGCCAATTAACCTTCTTCAATTGGGCATGGCTAATTGTAATTACTAATTAGGGGCAATTAATGTAAAGGGAAAGGTACAAATTGTGCCAACGATTAAAAGCCCACCGAGTAGCAACAATTTGAAGCTGTTCTTTTCCGTCTTTTGCTCGTCCCGAATTTGATTGTCAATTGCTTTGTTCTTTTTGGACTGTTCTTTGGATTCGTCGCTTTGGCAAATGCCCATTTTGTAATGCAAACAAATCTCTGAAATGAATGCAAATGTAAGAAATTGCCAAAAGCGTAAAGAAATAGGGAAGGCTYTTTCGAAGGCGAAGGATTCGTCCTCCCCGTCTTTGGTGTTYAGGAAATACGGCCAGGACAGTTCGGGATCTTTCTCGACAATAATCTTTGCCCAATTAGACTCAAAAGGTAAAGCAACAAATGAAGGGGAAAACTTTTGTTTAATTGGTTCAATTCAATTGCTGGGGGCGTAACTTCTTTGCGATTCTTTTAGTGATTTATTAAGACTGTGATGGAGAACATTCTCACGTAAAAATCCAAATTTTCTCATCGCAAAATACAAATAAATGGCGAAGAATGACGGCTTAATAGTTGTTAAGCAATTAATTAGTACGTTTGCTTTGGTGCGACGTGTGAACCCCCCGAGGTCGGAAATTCGAAATGCCGAGGTTTTCTCTTTGTCGGGAATTATCGCTCTACCGACCATTTTTTGCGATTCCCAATGGCAAGCATAGATAAGTAATTGCCATTAGAAGGTATTTTAATAGGGAAGGGGGATT
>MEIZ01000005.1:646768-661969 GCA_001723225.1 Globodera ellingtonae | reverse complement strand
GTTGAATTCCATTCGCTTGATTTTTTGTTGTGGACGTCTTTAATTATCGAAAGCTATTTTACTATCTAACCGATTTTTTTTTTTTTTGCACAAATCGTCGTACATTTTCTCAGCAAAATTCGATCGATGGATGTCGAAGAATTGGTCGTCGAGCAGAGTTTGTCCGAGTTGGAGCAAAATGCAATGGCGCGAAGACAAAGGCTAATGGAGTTTCGGGCAAAGTTCGCAAATAATGAACAGTTCCAAAAAGAGGGGGAGGAGGAGGGGGACGAGCCGAGGGGAACGGAAGAGCCGTAAGTTGGACAACACTTTTTTGGGCACTAAATGCTTTTGTTTCAGTGTTTCTCTGCTTTTTCGTTCCTACAAACGCGCAAAAGACAGCGATGGGACGGAAAAAGTGCCCCAACCTCATTTTGGAAAGACGCAAATGGTAAGGCAAAATCATCCGTCTGCTGAGGTCGGATGATTGGCACAATTCGAGACAGCGTCTCGGCATTCTTTTGCCTTAGGAAATTGGCGCTTTGGAGAAGAACATTTCCGACCAACTCGAGGCCAGCGAGGACACGAAAATCCATGACGAATTGGACCTGAAGACGCTGGCGCCGCGCAAGGTGGACTGGGACTTGCGAAGGGGACTGCAGGAAAAGTTGGACAAATTGGAGCGGAGGACGAAGAAGGCCATCAATCAGCTCATCAGTGAGCGGGCGGGCACACTTTTGTGCATTTTGCCAACCAAAACAAATTAAGGACAGCGCGTGGACGAAGGGGCGGAGGGCCAACTCGCCGCGGCGGTCGATTCCGTCGGCGAAGGACGGTGAAGTGCAGTGAATCGAAGGGCCTTTCTGATTATCTTAACGCTATCACTCAATTCCTTTGTCCATTCGCATTTTTCTCTTTGCTTTGGTCAGAGAGCACAAAATGAATTTTTGGGTATTCGCTTTATGATTTATTCTAAAATGCGTTTGTTAAATAAAAATGCATGCGGTCGGTAGTTGTTTCGAGACTGATATTTGTTCGGAATAATAATAATCTTGAGAACGAAGACATAATTAATTGTTTGCCGGTTGCTATTGAACCGTTGCGAAAGGGCACTGCTCCTCTCCATTTTCTCCATGTTTTTGTGTACATTCGAATTGTCCATGGGGTTCGATATGCGATGTCCATTGGTCCGAGCCCGTTTCGTGCGAGCAGAGGCCGGCCAACGTGCAGGGAATGCGGGGAAGTCGGTGGAACTGATAGAGGAGACCGCGAGCCTAAACCCCCGAGGGGGGGGGGGGATTTGGATAAGTTCATGGAGTTCCATCGATTAAAAAGGCGTGTGCTCACTTTGCGTAAGATGAGATGGGCGTCCATGTGCATGGACAGTGAGGAGAAGTAAAAGAGAATTTCGTCGTGGGGCAAATTTTGAGCCACGACGTCGGGCCCGTAAATGGAGACGATGGCACAGGCGATGAACAAATGGAAGTAATTGGTGCGGTAGCGGCACCAACAGGCCTTTGGACAAATCAAAGTTTCGAAAGAAAGGAAAGAAATTGTTGGGACCTCCCAAATGTGCAGAGAGTCGCGGGAAGGGAATTCGCGCTTGAAGAAGAGGAGGATCCATCGGTGGACGAACATCAAGTTGGGGGCGTCCGCGCCCAGCTTGGCAAGGTGGGCGTGGAAGTTGGGAGTGAACAGAAGGAGCAATTCCCGAATGTAATCCAATTGAACGTCCATTTCCGAGCGATGTTCGTCCCGGTTGGGCTGCCGGAACAGAGTCTGTTCAATCAGATGCACAAAACACCAGTAGGTCAAAGGCTCGTCTCGCAGCGTGCACAGAAGCGGAGCTAACAGGTCGGACATGCCCTAATTGTAAAGAGCACTTTGTATGGGACGGACACGCCCCAGGGGGAAAGACCGGACAGCCCTGGGGGCTCGGACATTCCCAAGTAAGGGCGGTGTGGGTAAAGGCCGGGGGTTGAGGCGGAAATGCCCGGAGGAGGAGGAAGAGGATATGCTCTAATAAAGCGCGGTGGGAGACGCTATGGAGGTGTTCGGCCGAGGGTGGACAGTACCTGGATGTAGCCGATTTCGGGGTTCTTCACCGCATAAGTGAGCAGGATGGACCTGAATGTGTTAGTGCATTCAAAAAGCACCTTTCTTTGGCCCACTTCATCGTGTCCAGGTTGGAGTTCTCCTCTCCTGCAAAGAATGAGCTGCGTCTGTCCGTCCTCAGCACGTCCTTCACTATGCTTTGTGCAACGCCCGCCAATTGCTGCTGAGGTACTCCTTCGCCCGGCGGCGGCTTGGCCATTCTGCGGATTCGTTGCCCTTTCAGCCGCTGATACCGCAAGAACAGTTCGTTGCGAATGCTTTCTCGCTGCTCCGCAGAGGAATTCCACGGGTAAATACGCAACAGAAAGGGCCAAAGTTCTTTTCGAAGGCTCGGCTCCATGGACGAGAAATAAACGGTCTGAAACAATGTCATTAAGTCTCGAACAATTTAAACTGCGACAACCCCCCGCGAGAATAAACAACAAATCCCCAGAGGGGTTTAGTTCAACTTATTTGCCTTTCGAATTGTGAAGCCGTCCTCCACGCTTCCATCAGTGCTCACATACGATCGCCACATTTCCCATCCCAGCCGTTCGTAGAGACCATCTTCCGGGTCCAGCTCCGTCCTGGCCAACTCCGTCTCGGCGCCGGGACTGATCAGCAAGTGTCGTTCTTGACCATTTGTGGTTGGAGACTGAACGTTCAGCTAATGTTTACTTTTTAAAATATTCATTCGCCATTTTACATCGTTTCCGACCGCAGACTTTGCCTTCACCGCGTTCCATCGTTCGAACAGTTGGGTGAGCTTGTCGAGGCCCGTGTGATGGAAGTGGAATATTTTGTATTGCGAGTCGGGACTGGCAATCACCAATTGTCCGCTTGTCCGTTCCGTGTCCGAATAGAACACGCGCATGGAACGCATTTTGCCTTTGATGAAATAAGAGTGCGAATTGGGTCAAATTAAAACCCAAATTGACGGAGAACAAAGAGGAGAAGCTTCCGCCGCCGTCCCCGCTTTTCCTCTGCTGCCGCCGCCGCCCCTTTTGTTGAAAGACGACCGCCTGCCGCCGGCCATCCGCCGTGGCCATACCGGACCCTCCGGCGTCGGCGGCGGCCGTCCCCCCGCCCTCCTCCCCCCCGCCGGTGGTCAACATCAAATTGTGCTCACGAGCAAACTGTTCCGGGATGGCGCCGCGAGCCAAAGAGACTGCGCAACTTTTTCGAATGGCATCCAATGCCTTCGCTAAATGGACGGGGGAGGGGGGGGGGGGGATTCTTTTTGAGAGCGACGCCATCGTTTAACCGACTTTTGGCGAGTTCTTCTTGCTCGTCGTCCCCCGACGATGAATAACAATCCCTCGCGGCATCGGCAAATTTGTCTTCCTCTTCGTCCAAGTCTTCACCCGAAGTCGGCTCGGAACTTTCGGACTAAAAATGACGCTTAAAAATGACCAGAAAAAGTTTTAATCCCGACCCGATCACAACGGATTTTCTCCTCCACGTCCTGTTGGTCCACGGGAGTGTTTGGAATGAGATGAATCGAAGGGATGAACAACTTAAAGCAACTTCCGATCAATCAGTCCAATGGCCACCGATCACCAACTCCGATCAGACTTTGTGGCCTCAATTGGCTTTGGCCTTCCTCTCCATGCTCGTCCAAAGCTCCATTCAATACCTCACATCGAACAACCGCCGATGATGCCTCTCGTGCAACATTCTGAGGTGGTAATAAAAGAAAGTGTTGTGGTGTTGATCAGACCCTCCTTTAAGGGGTCCGGAAACCCCCAAAATATTCGGGAATTTCGATGGCATGGCACATACCGGTTCTGAGAAGAAAACTCTGATTGGCCCATGTTTAACTGACCTCCCCGTCGTCGCTGTCGACCGTGTGGGATCGATTGGAACATGTGAAGCGTGTCACTTGCGCACTGTTCTTCATATGCCCTCCGGCTTCTTCTTCCTCATCTCCGACTCGTCCCCGGAGGGGAGAAACGCATCGGATACTAAAAGGAAATGGGCAGCAAAAGTGTTGAAGCTTTACAGACTTTATTACATTTAGGTCGAATCACCAAACAAAAATGGGGGGAAGAAGTGACGCTCAAAGAAAGCATCGACACCAACCACAACAAGTACAACAAACTGCAGCAGAAGAACATAACAAAGCCCGTCCGTACAAAGGCCAACCTGGACGGCGTTTTCTCCAGCAAAGCGTTGGGCAGCCATTGCAGGATCAGCGTAATGCCGAGCTGTTCGTCCTCCGAGCAGTGAATGGTCAAATAGCCCGGACTGTGCACGGCTTCCTACAACAATTGGACACATTGGCGCGCGGAATGCCGCGCCATCCCCCGACCTCTTCGCCTGAGTCCCCGCCAGTCTCGTGCACACAAACGTTGTTCTTCGAGAAGATAACTTCGCCGTTTTTGCCGAGAAAATAATTTGCGCCACCTTTTTTTTGGGTGGGGGGCATTTATTTACCTTTTTTCGCCAATTTTTGCTTTTTCGAAATGATTTTTAAATACCTCCGCGAAGCTGCGCAATTGCCCCGTGGGCTTTCTTCAACAAATCGTTGAATCGGTTTGCCGCCATCCGTTGAACTTTTGCGGGGTTTGCGGCAATTTTGTTTATAAATTGTTGGAAATGAAACGTTTAAATTTATCGATTTTTTTGTCCTAATGGGCGGGGGGGGGGAGAAGAATTAAGCCGTTGAGAGTGAGGGAATGGTTAATTATGTTTTGTATGGAATTGCCCTTACCCCACCGGATTAGGGCATTTATTTGTAAGGTGTGTTTGGGAGATAAAGCCGAGAGGAGGGCGGGGTCAACCGGCCGACTTTATCCATTTCATTCCATTAAATCCCCCCCCCCCCGGGCATTTGCTTGGCATGGCACTCTTTCATTTCCCCTTCGTTCTCTTCCGACGTAATGCGCAAAATTTTTACAAATCTTATCTTTTTTCTTTCTTTTTTCTCTCTCGGCTTGAAGCAATCGATGCTTTCCAATTGAGCGAAAATTGAAAGAGAAAGAAAATTGAGAATTGAATGATTAATTGTATGTTGGGGGCGTTGAGGTGGAGGAAAGACTCACAATGTTCGGCATTTGGAAGAAACTTTGGGAGGGAATAAAATGGAAGAATAAAAAGTGTCGAAGGAATAACTCCAAAATGAAAGTCCGGTGCATTTGACAATTTCAATTCCAATCGCATTTGATCGGACCAAATTTGATGGCTAAACAACAAAGGCGCCCCCGGGGATCTTCCGAAAGCCGGGGGGGGGAGGCAATTGGCTGCAGCGATGGCGGAAATGGACGACGGAAAGTCCAATTTAAGCCTTTCCCCGGCGGCTTTTCATTTCTGCTGTCTGTGCAGCACAAAATACGTGCGACCGATGCGAAAGTGCAAGAAATTGCGCGCGTCCACCGTCAAATAGGCGCCGAAGGTTTTGCCTGTGGGGGGTTTTGCCGGTCCGTAATTAGCACAATTAATTAATTAATGTTTTTGCCACATTTGCGTCAAAAAGTGTCCAATGAAATGCCTTACGCACCAATGACCACCGTCCATCCGCGCCCCGGCAGTTCCTTTTCCAAGTCCATTTTGAGCGTCCGTGCCATTTCCATCATGGGACAGTCCATCTGAACTTTTGCGGAATTCGATCAAACGCGCACCAAACGGACTTGCAGAACGGAATAAGCCAAATTGCATATTTTGGCAATTTCCGTCCCCGCCATAAATTCGGAGCAGTAAAACACTTCCGCCTCGCGCACTTTCCGATCACTTCGAGCGTCCAAAAGGGGCATCGGCGGCGATTGGTTGGAGATCAAAGGAAAGGAATTCGCCGGCGGGGGGGACGGGACTTCGACTCTCGAAGAAAGAATGAATATAGCGTTTACCGATTGAATAACGACAAAAATAGTTTTCTTGCAGTCGATGGGGGGGGGCTGAGTGGTTTTGGGATTTTGGGGGACGGAGTTATAAGCACCAATCGAGCAGCACAACATTTGGAAAGAACAAAAGGTTTCTCGGCTTCAAATCCCTTCAGAGAGTGACAATCAAACAAAAAGAATTCAGTTTAATTTCATCTTAATATATTTATTACAACAAATTCATTAATTGAACCAATCAGAAAAAGCAGCACTTTTATACGGAGATTCAAATGTTCGGACGATTCTTTTGCCATTTACGAATTTTGGTGCCATTTTCGTGGAAAATTTGTTGGCGGGTACTCGCAGTGAAAGCAAAGAATGAAAAATTGCGTAAATCGTTCCAATCACAAATAAATCTAAGCCCCTGATCAATCAATCAGATCAATCAATCACTAATTGCATACAATCACCAATAAAACGTCCATTCGTTCATTAACCCAAATGTCCGATGCACAGTTCGGCCAATTTTCGCTCAATAAAGTCCAAGGAGAAGCAATGAGCCTGAACATTTCGCAGCACAAAAGTCACGTCCTAAATGGGCGGGCGGGCGGGAGGGCAAATTCTTTGGGGACAAAACACCAAAGATCACCTTTCCGGCATATTTTAGCATCGCTTTACCCCCTGAAATGAGTTTCTGAGTTTTTGGGCAATTGCTTGGCACTGACCGGGATGAGCTGAAAGGTTAAAGTGTCGAAAATAAACACATATTTATTTATAATTTGTTTATTTATTCGCATACATTTGTAGTAGGGGGTCAAATCGAACACCTGCAGATTGAGTGTTTAAGCCATCATTCAAAATGCCCTCCTCTTCAATGGCACCTTTCCGTCTTTGATCAGCCAAATGTCGTCCTCCCGGCTGTGCTTTTGCACTTCCTCCACCGAGAAACGCTTTGGCGTCGGCTTTTGTGCCATTGCCTCCCAATAATTGCCCCAATCTTCCACAATTAATTTGTATAAATTCCCCCTCCCCCTACGGCACAATATTCACTCCCTAATTATTTATTATTATTCGCATTCATTCACATATTCTGTCTGCTGTTTCTTGGAACCGACGACCGCCCAGGGAAAGACGCGGCGGCGGAAACAAACATTTAATATTCGTCGAACGAATTACAAATTAATGGGGGGGGGGCTAATTGGGCAATGGCACGACAGCAAATTTGATTTGAGGGGTGCGCAAAGGTGAATTGAAATACTGTCGGAAGGAAAGGGTGAAGTTCGTTCGAAAGTACGTCTCGAACACTAGAATTTTATCGGCCTCAACAGCAATAAAGGGACATTGATGGGAGATCAATCATTCGGATGGACTTCAAAAAGAGTTGCCGACCCTCGAGGCGCCCTCTCTTCTCTGTCTCATCGCCGGAGGCGCCCTCTCTTCTCTGTCTCATCGCCGGAGGCGCCCTCTCTTCTCTGTCGTCATGGCCGTCCCGTCGCCGTCCCTCTGCCGATTTGAACCCGTCTGATGAACAGTCCCGCGTCGTTCTGTCCATTTATGGCGGTTGCGATGTTCGAGTTCAGCTGAGTGCTGGCAGCGGCTCCGTTTGCCAGACGGCCCCCACCGGTCACTCGGGACCCATTCGAAATGAGTCGGTCACAACATTTTACTCCCAGGACGGCGTTGAATTGACTCATCATGTCCAGGAAGCGGAATCTGTACTCGGAGTTCATTGTCAAACTGAGGACCGAGTTAATCAGCAAGTAGCTGCAGAACAACAGAGTCCAGGGCGGACTGCGGTAGTCCAAATACCAGGCCCAGATCAGGGCGGTGATGATGGCGAAGAGCAGCACGGACAGAAGCAAAATGCGCCTCTCCTGCGCACTCAGCAACTGCGTCGATGACTGTTTCTTTTGCGACTGTTTCATTGTCACTTTGACAACAACAGCAACGCCCTTTCGTCTCTAAATGAAACAAATTTGTGGAGAGAGTGAATTGCGGCATTGACCTGCTTCAACAAAACGACAATAATGAGGTAAAAGAGGACGGAAAGGGCCGGAAAAACGATGGTGAAGTACAGCTCCAAGTCGATGTACATTCTGCTGCACTCCAAACGCATGTCGTAAAAGAAACCGACCGCCACCGGGTCCCAAATGCCTCCGCAGATTGGCGTCATGAACACGATGACCATGACGATCAGAATCAGCCAAGAGACAATGAGCAGAAACTGAATTGTTGGAGAATGTTCGGGAATTCGGGTTGGAATCGAAATGCCGGAAGGGTTGTGGCAAATTGCCGTACTCACATTGAAAAGGCAATATTCAGCGCGGGACTCATCTTTGTTTTTGAACGAAATTGGCGAGAAATAGGCGCGCAAGATAATGATCAGACGGTTGAGGGCGAGCATAAAATGCTGAATGATCAGATGGTCCCAGGCGACGATGTAAACGCCGCTGGCAAACTAAAATTGATCAATTGAAGGACCAGAGAGGCCACGTTCTCTGCTGGCCTTTTCGATGGCGATTGGCCAGTTGGAGAAGCCGAGAGCTTCAAAAAGAGTGAATTGCCAAATGGCGTAAAGCTGAAGAAAGTCGGACAGAGCAATGGACAGCATTATGCGGTAGAGAATCCGGCGTCGGAGGTCGGCATAAATCACAAACACCTGAACAACAAACAGCATGGACAACCTCCAGTTATGGCATATGAATTCCTCGAGGGTCTGAGACTGACCGGCATAATGCCCAACTGCATCAGCACAAGAAGAGAGGAGACGACAAGTTGAAGCAGTACAAAGCCCGAACGCAATTGCACTTGCACAATGTCCGTCGAATTTCGTTGGGTTGAGTGGGTAAACATTGGGCCAATTATCTTACGGGAGAGTTAACTGAAGAATTGGGCAATACAAAGTATGAAATAAAATTCAAATTTTTGGATTCGAAGACCCCCTAAAAATATCTTTTTAGGGGGACCAGCAGCTGTGTACTATTACCAAAATGAGTTCATTTTGTTGTATTTATAATCACGCAATTACAACTGTTTTATTCATCGACCACAAAACACCCGGCACAATGAATGCCACCCAGGCTATTTTAATGATTTATTAAAGCGGCAGCTGAAAAGCCTTCAGCCTCTCCTCCGAAAGAGGGCACCGACTCTTTCGAGCAGTACAAGCAAAACATTTACTAACGGTTTGCCCGTTGGTTTTCTGTGGTTGCGACTGACGGTGAATGGAATGCGTGCCGTCCGAAAAGCGAATAAAATTATATTTTGTAATTGAATTGCCCTTTCGCGGCATTCGCTCATTCTGCGCAAATTGAATTGCCGTTTATTCTTTTATGCCATTGTTCCGACCAAATTCAAAATTTAATAAATCATAAATCATTTACCGCTGAAAATGTCGTAATATTATTTATTTTTCAGTCTCTTTCAAACAAACAAACTGTTGGAGGGAATGAATGAATGGTCAATTGGTGGCACTGTAGCAATATGTCGGTCGAAGTACTGTAGACAACAACAACGGATAATCAATCGATCGATCAAATCAATTGGATCATTGTGATTTGTGACAGAGAGAGTAACAACAAATGGAATGGACAGTCCGTGTGGCGTAGGGAGGGTTAATTTGAGCGAAGGAACAGAATGATTTGAAGATGAACACCCATCTTTAGTAGGGGGGGGGGGGGTTTGGATTAGGACAACAATTGGCAAACAAAAATAAATTAAGGAAACATCACGAGAGATACTGTAGTTGAACAAACCAACACGGTATGTATTCTCTGTATGTTATAACTTTGTTAAATTAATGGGCCTAACATAGGCATTTTGTTTTGGATGGCATTATCGGAGATTGGAGGATGGGACAAATGAAATGGGAAGTGCCAATTTATTAAATAGACTTTAATTGGGACGGCGGGCGGGAACTTCATTTGCTATGATAAAAGTTTTGGGTAAAAATGGTTGAAAAACAAGCGTAATTTGAAAATTCTAATTGCTATTTAATATGCGAATAAAATTTGTTACAATTTATTAATCATAAAGTTTTGAAAAACAATTTTGGTGGCCGGAGGGGGTTATAAAAAGAGAAAACATCGGAGCGACCGGAGTTATCCGAGACGGAAATCCAGTTGGAATAAGTTCGAAACGCCACAACCATTCGGGGAAATTGCCTGAGGTGACAAGGGAGTTCCAAATTAGAGTTGTTAATTAGGTAATTAGGGTTCGGCAGAATAGAAATCCTGGGAAGTTTAACGCCTGAAAATGAGAAACCCGAAGAAAGTGCGGTTCCCGGAACCGGGCATACCTGATTCAAATTGGACCAGAAAGCGGACAAGGAGAGAGAGGAGGGCTGACAGATTCTAATCAAATTGCGTTTCTGCCAAATTCCGTCGGCGACAGCGTTCGATTGGAGTTGTCGTCGATGACACCATCATGTTATGTTCGTCCTCGCAATTTCGACTCCAACCATTTGCGCAATTGTGCCGTTGTTTTCGGGAGAGGTGGCGGAGGCGGTCGAATGCACCGGCGGCAACAAAAGTGGGGCGGTGGCGGCACTCATCGGCAAGGAAACCATGCAGGGGGCGGCCGAAAGAGTGCCGGAGCCGGCGGGTGCAGGGAACATCAACTTCAGTTGGTCCAACCGAGACAGCAACTCGGCGTTGGCAACGTCGGCACGGGCCGAATCGCGCTCACAGAGGACGAAAAGGAATCTAAACGCAAAGAAAATCAACCAACAGATCATCGCTAAAATGTTTTATTTCACGAATGAATGCTTATGAATTATAATAACAAATTATATTATAATAACATTCAAATTAAATATGAAAATCGGATATTTCGGTTCAGAGATCAAATCGCAATATATGAGAAGAGGCAAAGAAATGACACCCAAAAAAATGTGAGATCGGATTCGATCTAACCGAATGTAAATAAAAAATTTTCGGGTGGGTGGATGGGAAGAGAGACCTTTTCAGGATGGACTGGAACTTCATGTTCTCCACGGTAACTGAAATGGCACTCTGCAGACCGGGCACCTCAACGTCGAACAACAGCAACATTCCCAGCAAAAGATTCACCGTCTCGTTCTGCCGCCATTCGGCTGGGAATTGCGCGTAAAACCTGGGGGGGGGGGCACGGGAGGTGAAGCCAACGGACAATTGCATTAAATCAAATCAAGAAAAAGCATTCGAATCTTCTTAATCAACACTAAGGAAAAGCCACCAACTTGACTGTGGTCTCGGGCACTCCATTCTGACGAAGCAACGACAAATTGAACTCGTCGACGGCGATGGTGAGCAGAGAGCGGAGGACGAAAAAGCTTTCGAAGCATCCTAAAGAAAAAGAAAATCGCCATAATCAGCCGAGTGGTTGTCGTACTTTTTAAAAGTCGCTCTTGGTCAAGCTGGTCCAGCCGCTTGAACGCCTCCACCGTCTTGGCCACTGCAATCAGCCGACGGAGGTCGCCATCGGTGTACTGTCCGCGCAGAAACTGAAGGTCCCCGTTGGTGGAGACGGTGGCGGAGAACTTCCAAACTTCGTTGGCCTTAGCCAAATCGGCGAGCAGTTCCTGGTCGTTGTTGCTGAGTTGGTCCGTCGCGGCTGTCGTCGTTGGCGCCGAGTTATTGGCCGTTGTGTCCATCGCCTCGAGAATTGTCTGCGATTGTGACGTCCCGCAGACCGTCGAAGGCATTGTCCCGTTGGTAACAGCCGACACAGACCCAAAATGACCAGGCTGAAACTGTTGGGAAAGGCGAGGCGTGGAGTTGTTGCTGCTGTTATGGTCGCTGTTCATTTGCTTGGACGACCCCTCCAAGAGGTCAGCCATCACCTGAACATGCGGCGCTTAAGACAAGCCCAAAAGCCTCGAGTTTGATCACCTTGTCCACAATTAGCACATCTCCCGGATACCGACCGCATTGACAATGGCATTGGCACTTCATCGGCGTTTGAAGTTCGCGTTGTTCCGCTTCAATCTTTTGCTCCACCAACTTCATGAGCACATCTTTGGGCACCGAAACCATTTCCGGCAGATGATGTTGAGCTTTTGTTTGATTGGGTTGCGATGGCATTGTCATCATTGGCTGCTGTGTGCTCTGTTGTGGCTGAAGTGTCGAGACGGGTTGCTGTTGTTGTTGTTGGAGAAGAATGGTTGCCGCAGCACCCACTTGTGCCGGCGTGGGCAAAAGCGAAGGGGGAATAATTCCCTGCGGGGGCACCGAAGTCTGGAGAGTGCCTCCGGCGACGGGAGCCAATGGCGCCGGGGCATTGGCTGACGGCGGTAAAACTGTCAGCTGCTGTTGCTGGTGTGCAGCAGCCGCTGCAGCGGCCACCTGTGAAAAGCAAAGCTTAGAGAGCACTTTCCCACTGTGCCGTGTCCAGCATTCATGACTTTTTCTCAAAAACTCCCCAATTTTCTGGGAAAAAAATGTTTCCTAAAAATTACGCCGTCCAATACATGCTGCAGCTGTTGGCTGACACTTTCAGCGGTCGACGGCGCAACAACTGTTTGTTGCTGGTGGTGGTGATGCACAGCTGCTGCATTGGCCAGTGCTGCCAAATGCTGAAAAAGGAAAGTTAGCGACATTTCTGAGTTTTGACTGCCTGCTGCTGGATGACCATTTGTTGGGCATGAGCGACAATCTGAGCGGCAGCTGTTTTCTGCTGCTGAACTGCTTGTTGTTGCTGCTGCACTGCTTGTTGTTGTTGTTGCTGCACTGCTTGTTGTTGATGGATTTGTTGAGGAACCGTTGCAATTTGTTGATGCTGTTGGTTGATGAGATGCTGCTGTTGCTGCTGCTCGAATTGAACATTCAATTGAGCCTGTTGTGCAACAACCTGAACGTTCAACCTTTAGACAACGTTTATTATTGATTCAATAAATTTGAAATGTTAAAAATGCTTTACCTGAGAGACAATTTGTTGTTGGATGTCCTGGGACATAATGCCCCCTCCCGACGGCATCAGATTGGTCGATTGGTTTGCCGCGGGGGGTGCGACCATCGCCGGAAGAATGGTCGAGGAAGGGTCGACGGCACAGCCGCTGTTGTTCTGATGTTGTTGCATAAGTGCCGCAGCGACTGCCGCCGCTGGCGCAAACACTCCGGTGTTTTGGGCCTGCTGGGCGTTTTGCTCTGTGCTCGGAGAGACAATGACGCCCGAAGGCAGCAGAGACGGAAGCACTGAACAACAACAAAAACTGTAAAATAACGATTTGACGGGGTGGAAGGAGAGGCGATGATCGTTGATCGGATTATAAGGAAACAGTGTAAAAGACGACTTTTTGAGGGGGGGGGGCAGTGGAAACGCAAAATTGTAAAAAGTGAGAAGGGCGGGGGTTTTGCAGCGAATGCAGTGGAAATTGACCGTCGGTGTGGCGGACGGACGGACGCCGCCGCCGGCGACGACCCAAACAATCTCTCCCAACCCAAAATGGTTTTATCTGTCTGTGCAGTGTAATCTCTCCGTTTTATGACCCATTTTGGTGCGGTTGGGTTATTTACGCGACAAAATTAAGTCTTTCTGAACAAAAAAAAATCCGAAATGATATTTCGATGAAATATTTAGTGTTTTGGCCCGTCGATGTTCATTCATAGAGCCTCCCCACCCCCAATTCAGCGGGCCGATCACCGTTTTCGTTGCTATTGGATTGTCCAGTGATTGGCAAAGGCAACAAAGTGCCGAATGTGGTCGACGGCTGCACCATTTCGCCGCTTGCGACAAAGCAAGGTTCGCCACCACCTTCAGCCATCGTCGTGCGAATGGACGTACTGCTCGCCACCGGAATGCCCACCACAGGCGGTACTGCCGTCAGTTCCTGTTTCGACGGCTGCAGAACAGAATCATAAAGTGGGGATGGGTCCAAGGGCCCTTGCTGTTGGGGTTCGGGGGGATGTTCGAATTGTTGCTGCTGCTGTTGGTGATGATGAAGCAGTACAGCAGCAGCAGCGGCCTGATTTACCTACAACATAAGGAAAATATTTGAAAATGCTTCGACGGCTAATGAATCAATGAGTTTTCATTACGCTTTCGACCACCATAAGAAAGTTAGCATAGGATTTACCGAATAATCAAAAGCTGAGTTATGAAGCAGTCTCTTTGTAGCCCACCCCGAGACTTTTTCCCCCGAATTCGGACGCACCGCTCGCTGAACTGCACAAGCTTGCGCTGCAGCGGCCACTTGTGCCACGGCAGCGACCTGCGCAACAATGGCTTGCTGCTGTTGCTGCCGCTCGACCGTGCTGACAGACTGCCCCGAAGCAGCTGAACCCATCAAAATGGGCGCTGCGGCAGTTGTGGACGCAATGAACGGATTTGGAAGTGCCAATTGCGGATTTGGAGCTGTAGCCGACTCAAGCAATCCCGACGGAAGCCCGACCCCTGCGTTCGACATGTTACTTTCTGAGATGGGAGCGGCGACAGTCTCCGGCAGACGAATGTCCAACACGGATGGAGGAGCGACGGCATCGTCTTGTTGCTGCTGCTGCGAGATCAGCTCGTTCATAGGTACATCCCCATCACCAACAATCAGCATTTGGCTATCCTGGAAGATAATATGATTGGAATTTTTGCCGATTTGAACTTTTGTTCAATTTTACTTGATGAAACAGAACGGGCTCAAACTCCGCCGTTCCGGTAGCTGCAGCGGCACGCCTCTCCCGATTCTCCTGAATCCGCTGCTTCTTCTCCAGCCGGGCCTCCTCGCTCATTATCCATTCCTTCTTCATGCCAACTTTGAAGCACTTCTGTAGCCGACACCGTTGGCAGAAACGCCTCGACAAAATGTTGATATCGCACTGTTCATTGAATGGACATCGTATCTCCTGGGAAGTTAAAATTCGCTTTTTTTTTGTTAGAGGAACGCGAATTTCCCGCTGAACCTTCTCCTTGTTGGCATTTCGTCGAAAGAATGCCTTGCACGACTCACATGTGATCACGTTGAAGTTATAGCTGAACAAGCAAAGAGTTGGAGCAGTACACCTAAGAAACTTAGCTGCTAACCTATAAGCTTTGTCCCCGCAAACTCGACAAATCTTTGTGGCGGGTCTCTTTTCCACCACCGGGGTCGAGCCGCCTACCATCGACGATGTTCCTGCTCCAGCTCCAGCTCCTCCGTTCACCATTAACATTGTCGTCGTAGTTGTCGTCATTGTGTTGGTGGTGGAAGCGGAGGGCGCGCTGGAGAAGGAGAATGCCCTCTTCCGCTTCGTTCCCCCATAACCAAAATGGCCCGCAGCAGAGTCCTCAAGCTCAGGATCGTCACTGGTGTTGAACCGTTGGTGCTGGGGCGTGCAGTACAAATAATCAATGTCCGCCGGCT
>MEIZ01000005.1:622092-644779 GCA_001723225.1 Globodera ellingtonae | reverse complement strand
TCCCCGTTTGCTCTTGTTTCGTTGAGCGTTGAATGGGGGGGGGGATGGGAGAGATGGAAATGGGAAAAAAAATGCAATGAGAACGAAAGAACAAATATTGGCGGCGAGGAATGAATGGAAAAACATGAGGACGTGAGGAAAGCGAAGAGAAACCCTAGAAAAGCGGGGGAAGACGCACAGAAAAAGTACCTTATTTCACGTGAAAAACCATATGAAAGGAGGGGGGGGGGGGGGTGAAGGAACGGAACCGCCCCGAGAAACCCGCCAAATTTTGCCGTACTGAAATGGCACTTAGCTAAGGACTGAAGTTTCCAACCAACAAAACGAGCATTTGGTCGAGCGTGTGCAAAAGCCAAAGATCGCCAACCCAACCCCACGAATGCAAAAATGAAAGCCGCGCAGCGGTCCGCCAATGGCGAACATGCGATGACGGTGTAAATAATGGGGGCGCCCGAAGTGCCAAAGAAATGGGAGGACCGACGGGCTGCGCCCCCACCTACTGGTCGCCGTAGTCAAGTGCATTTGTTTTGAAAATTATACATTTGGGTTCTACAGCTAAGTGCCCATTTGGACTACGAAACCGAATTGGAACAATTTGTCGAAATCGTTTACTAAATTTTCCATGAAATGACGAAAGGTCGTTTCCGTGGTTTTCTGAAGCGTCAATTCGAATCTGATGTCTAAAGTTTTTCGAATAAATTGTTCAAATTCGTGTCGTCAGAATTGCTTGCCAAAATTGTGAGAGTATTAAAAATGTCCCGACGATGCGAGTGTATGGAAGCCACAAGGAGCCAAGGGCGGTACAAAACGTAAATAAATACCAATGCTGATTTGTGAGGGTGCACCAAGCAACAAATGGCGGCAGGCCGATGCGTTTTGTTGAGAATCGCTGTGGCGGGAGAAAGGTTGGAGGTGGGCATGAGTGCGATCTCTGATTATTCACGACGGATGCGTCAACAGGCGCAGCAGAAGCGAGAATAGAAGAAATGGAGAGACGGACGGACGGACAGACAAACTGAACTAAACGAACAAAAACATAAATACATTTGGAGAATTTATTGAAGTAGAGACAGGACAGGAGCTGGATCCAGGCCTGGATTTTTCAGAATCCTGATTCGGTCAGGATATCCTGATTTTGATGCTGGTAAATCATGATCCGTGAATTGGCCCGGCTTTTCCTTTATGTATTGGATTAAAACAGGGATCGTAAATGTCCCTTTTTTTGGGGTACCACAATCTTTACAATTTGTAATGTCCTTTTTTACGAACTCGTCCTTTATCCAGTGTACGCGTCCTTTTTTGTCCTTTGAGATATGTATGTACATTTCTGGAGCTTTTTGAAGAATTTTCTTTTTAAATTTTGAATAATTTTAAAGTTAAACAGATTGCCAAATTAGTTAATTTTCACACACGCTGTGTGAACCGTCCGATTTTGATTAAATGTGTGAATGTGGGTCACGTTCGTCCAGCCCTGGTCGGGATAGACCATGAGCAGAAGAACAAGGCCGGGAGCATTGTGGAATAAAACATTTTATCATAGATAGATAGCTTATCGTTCCCTCTGCAGGGTTCGATGAAAAGAATTGACCGTGAAATACTGATGTTAAAGTTAATTAAGTAAAAGGCCTTTATGTATTCTTTTCTATCAACCCTCTTCCTATTCATGTAAAGAGCGTTGCCGATCAATTAGTCGACGTCGTTGTTGTTGCTGACTTTACGCTGGAAGATGGTATAGGAGCAAAAAAGCAAATCGAAAAAGAATACATAGAGATTGAGAGAAAAGGAATAGGGCAAGCACTTTTCAACCTACCTATACACTTTGATTGGAAGCAGACGAGTGGGGGTCGTTGGGGCCCCGTCGTTTGAGCCCCGAGGCAACCTAGTTTTTAAACAAAAAGTGTTTGATCGGTTGAAATTTAAAAAAAAACTTACCGGGGCTTAAATGGCGGGGCCCAAATTGTGGGGCCTAAACGGCGGGGCTCAAACGACCCACATTCAAACCAACTTATCGAAATTTCAAATTCACAATTGATTTTAAAATTTCAGCTCGACAGGCTCCTTACAAATTAGACCTAATTTGTAAGAAGGTTTTTTGAAATTTAAATTATAAAATTATTTTTTAAACCTCAGGCCTAAGGAGCCTGAGACGAGTTAAAAACGTTTGTTCATTTTATAGATTCTTTTGGTTCTCTTTATTTCGTTTTTATAATTCACTAACAGTAAAATGGCTGTTTCCATTTCCAATGAGCTTTCAAAGTTGGAGTTTGCTGCACAAGTTATTATGGTAATGTTATGGGACTAATTATTGGAATTCATTTTGTTTTTTTAAAGGCTTCGCCGAACCAAGTGTCCTCCCAAGATCGTAAAGATGCCGAAGCTTTGTTTATGAGTCTGCGCGATGGTGTAATTCCCGTGGAACATTGTCGTCAAAGTTTGGAGGCGACTAAGAATCACTTTCTTATGTTTGAGCTGACCCGTGCTTTGGTGGCTCGACTGTTGAGGGATTGGACGAGGTTTTCCCTCGACGACGTGCGCAATATTTGCGATTATTTGTTCAGCTTCCCGGTTTTACATACAAAGTAAGACTTATACTAAAACCCAAAAGGTACCCTAGATGGCTTTATCTTTTAAAACTGATTTTTCGAAATTATTTACAAATTAGCAAACAAATTGTCAACTTATTTTGTCGGCCTCTAAATATTTTCCAATAGCTTGCCGAACTTTGTGTCTACGGAAATGTTCCACTCGGCTGCGATGATTGTTAAACGGTCGTCACTGTCGTCGGATCGTCTGTTCCTCGACCTTTTGGCTAAATTGGAGGGACTTTTGAGCAATGACAATCATCAATTGGTGCGTCGTTGGTCACTTTTGCATTAAATGTTAACGGTTGAAGCAAGCCTTTGGACTTCAAATAATTGAATTGGTCGCCACCGAATTCAACACGACTTGGAGGGCGTCCGCCCATTCCATCAGTTGGGATTTTCATCGAATGGCGAAAAAGGAATTTGAAGTGAGTTCAAATTGGGTATTATTTGTTTTTTACACCATTTTTAATTAGTTCATRACAATAGGAAGCATTTCTAAAAATGGTGAATTAATTTTTAGTTTRTAGGAAACTAATAATTTTTTTTAATAGAAAGTTTTACTTAAACAACTGCTGAAACTCTCGCTGAACACACTTTCTCGTCTTATGAATTCGTCCAATTTGAGCTCGCCTTCTGATCAGCAAGTTTGCGACAAGTTCCTCTGCGTAGCTTCTCTCATTTTTTGTTGGAATTTCCAACCCAAACACCTTTTCCTGGACTTCAGAATTTTGTAATCTTTTTACTAGAGACATAGACAACCAATTGTATTTTATGGGGATAATGTCCTGTTTGAATTGTGACACTTTTCTTGTGCTGGTCAACACCTGAAAGTATTTGTTGTTTTTTAAGAAAGTTCCTTTTCCCGCCTTTGGCTAGTCTCTGACTTTTTATTTAAATATAGAAACGCATTTCAACTTTTTATTTACTTTTAGGTTTCAAGCATTTCGTACAAATTCTTTCCGGCCGCCCGAAAATTGGAATGATTTATTTCAGGACGCGTCTATTGTTTCTTTTTTCATGCAGGTAGATTTTACACGTTATTTGAAATATTTAGAGAAATCGTAACAATTAAAAATTCCGATGGGGCCAGCAATNCTGTCTCTTATACACATCTAGATGTGTATAAGAGACAGATGGAACGTAGCCGGAAGGGGATCTTTATTTTTATTTTCTGTGTGTGTGTCCTAATAAAAGTTTTATTGTTAAGTTGCACACTCACATTCGACACAACGAACAATTGTGTCAAAATTCGTTGACTTGTCTTGCCCAATTGGCCTCGGCAATGGGCGACTCTCTGGGGCTTGGCCCAATTGCGTTGGTTGTGCCGCAAGTCAGCGGAGACCTCAACGAGCGCCGATTGGCCACTTCGATGAGCGGAGGCGCAGAACATTTATCCGAAGAATTATCCACGCACGATTTGTACGTGCGAACATTCACTCGCGAACTCATCCAAATCTTTTCCGGGTAAATGTATTCGTTGTATATATTTTTTACATTAAAAGTTTGTTGTGCAGGACGGTTTTCGATCATGAAATGGCCTCACTGTCTCTGATCGTCTACAAGCTGTTCTCGTGTCAACCAATTCCCGTCTTTAAACGTTTTCCCGCCGAGCTGTTGCGCAATTTTGTCGAATTTGTTGCTACAAATACCATTACGTTGATTGAGCCCGCTATGCAACTTGCTCTGGTGACCACCAACTTAACAAATTCATTGAACCGATTTTATGATCAAAAAATTACGTTCAGAAAAACGATCATACCTACCACGAACCGTTGAGCAACTTCTTCTTTGTATGGCGGACAATGATCCGCACTCTTTATGAGCACGGAACAGAAGAATTTATTCGACTCCAAACTCAAAAAATACTCGAATGTTTCTTCAAATCTGTCCTTTCACCTCCATTTGGAAATCGGAACAAAGTTTAAAGTTCCTTATTTTTTGGATTAATTTTAAGATTTCTTAGCTTTCGTATGACGAAATTTTTGATGAGAATGCAGAGGAAGAGGATGATCAGAAAGTTTTTATGGATTTACTCAACGACATTGGACATTTCTCTCTCAATGCAATTGATTTCTTCACAGAATTTGTCATAAGGTCGGATTATTACGAATTAGAGTTGAGAAATGCATTCTCTTTTTTTTTTGTTTTGAATTTAGTGTCTTGACGCAAAGGTTACGCGAGTTGCGTTCTATCGATGTCGTCACGTGCACTCAAGAGCAGCTTCAGGCGTGGCAGGTTCTAAATTCCCTTGTTCCGATCGATTAGGCAATTCTTAAAACAACCCTTTTTAGGAGGACTTTCATTGGATTCTGCTTATAATCGGTGAAAGTTTTATTTTCTTTTCTTTCTTGTTTATTTATTTGTTTGTTTCAGATTCTTTTATATGGCAACCGTCGTACAACAACATCGGCAATTATCCAGAGGAGTTGGCGTTGCGATGTACGTTTTGTTCTGCACCTTTCAGGGTTTAAATAGGTCAAAACAGCCAAGTCTTGTTTTTATAAATAAATAGAATTTTGCTTTTTTTTGTACAATTCGATTGATTGCTGTCCGCAGGTCTCGATGGCTACAAAAGTGGCGAATTTGTCAAATTGGGCGATTTAGAGCCTCTGTTCTCCGCTTGTTTGGCCAATCCTCCGTTTGACCCTGCGACATATCCGGGAAAGTTGGACCCGGCCACGCTGTATGAAAGTTTTTGTTCAATTCTCGCTCATTTGATTTTTCTTTCAGAATTTCCTCGCAGATTCTTTCCTGGTCGGTTGTCGAAGAATTTGGAGTTTGAATTTGAAAACATTTTTAGGTTTTCGATGGAACACCAAATGCTGCTTAAGTTGGAGCCGGGCGCTTCTCTTTTGAGTCCGACGCTCTGTGAAACTTCGTTTTCCAACTTTACCAATTTTATTGTTTTGATGACTCCATCGGCTTATTGGTCCTCCGAGTCTCCACCGAATAACGAAGAGGTGCTTTTAAGGAGGTGAATGGATTCAGTGAATTCCACATAACTACAGGATGATGACGGCAGGGAGAGGAAAAATGAGTTCAAATTGTTGCCATCGATTCCAAGAGGAACCAATTTGTCCACTCAAATCATTCAATTGGCATTGGAAAAATTTGTTGTCATATTGACAAAAATGCCGAGCGAAAAAAGGTATTACAATAATTCTATTTTTTGCGTTGATTTTAATATAATTCGATTACCGCCGATTTCAGTCTTTGCAAAAGCGCCATAAATTTGATGACAAATTTTGCTGAACACCGTCCGCAAGATTTGGCCACAAATGAACATTTGTACACGGTGCTGTCCAGCATAAACATTGGTTTTAATTTTCTTCAATTTGTGCTAAAATCGGTTTGTTTATTTTCAAAACAGAAAAACTCCCCTCTCGACGGGAACTCATAAAATCGTTAGTTTTGCTTGGGCAAATGAATGAGAGGAAGCTTAACCAGGCGACGCTTTCGTTTGAGGAACAAATTGGCAACAAAATTCAAGTCACCGTAAGTGTTCAGTTTTGTGGTTTGTCCTCGTAATTAATTTTCAAACAACAGATTCTCGACCCGATGCTTTTACGCTTTCTTTCGTTGTGCAACAGCCAACGAAGTTGCTCAGATGAGTCCGCACTGGCCGATTATTTTGAATGTTTTGCTGGTGTGGCTGATGCTGGACAATCGGACACCGCCGAACGTTTATTTGGTAATTTGTCCGCAAATTAAGTTTCGTGCCTTATTAATTAAAACGATTTTAGCCTTTTTGTCCCCGGTTTTCGAACGTTGCGTTCCGCTGATCACTGCCCATTCTGACTCGCAAATTCTGATCGTGGCCATTCTCGACTTCATCAAGTCAGCGACTGATGTCCTGTTCTTTCATGGTAACCGGTTTTTTGAATTGTTTTGATCTAAATTATTTTGCTTTAAAGTCGATCACATGTCGAATATATCATACCACAAATTTCTCCTCGATCTCGTCAACGCGTATAAGGTAAATATTGTTTTTTTTACAACATACTTTTATTCTAAAGTCGTTCAGCGGAACGTCTTAAAATAACAAATTTAGCAAACGCAATTCCATCGTTTTCGTTCCGACGTTTTTGTGTTGCGTGGTGGCGACAGCAACGAAGGGGAACAGCAGACCCTCGATTTGAGCACTCTGATCGAAATTCTTTGTTTATTCCATTCAAAAACATATTTACCACCAATTCTAAACACTGAAGTGGAGAAAAGTTCGGCGAAAATTTCACTACAGGGTATTACAAAAAAGGGAAAAAATAATTACGCAGTTTTTTAAAAATATTCAGGCTTGGAACTTTTGTTACCGTTGATGACGGAGGAGCTGCTGAAGGTGCCCCAATTGTGTGCCTCTTTCTTCCGGCTGCTCATTTTCATTTCGGACGTTGCCATTGAGGCGATTGTCCAAAGTTCGCCCCAAATTCTTGCCAATCTTTTGCGTTGTGTGAACGCCGCTCTCGACAACGTTTTCGGCATTGACAGAGTCCGTTCTGCGCTTGAAATTGTCAACGGATTGGCCTCTTATTGCATCGAAAACTCAGCAAAGAAAACGGGGGAATGTGCGCTGCTCATTGAGCAACTTCTTTCCTTAATACCGGTATTTTGACAATTTGTTTGCCGCACAACTTGGGTTTGGGGCGCGTGATTGAAAGACCGAAAAGCAACTTTCCTCGCACAACCAAATTAAGCTAGCGTGGCACGTTACCTGGATTTTTCGGAAAAAAACCCCGGGATTGACAAGGACCGTAAAAGCCGGGGTTTGAGTCTGGATGTTTTCATTCGGTTTCGGGACCGGGATTCCAGAAAACCCGGGAATTTCCCCCGTGCTACTCTAAGCGAAATTCGGTTGCTTTTTACAGAAAATGTTGCAATTGTCTATGGAATACAGCTGTGAGTTGGATCTGTTGAGCGAGGCGACCACCGCACTTTACTCTCTCATCGTTCTCGGCCTGGTGATTTTTTTCTTATTTCAATTTAATTTTTTAAAGTAAATCGGACATATTTCAGGAATCGTTCAACGTTTTTGTGAATCAATTACTCTGTTTGCCATCCAATCAAGAAAACAGAGAGCGGCTGGAAAATGCTTTTCGGCAGCTTTTGGCCCCATTCCTTGGCCCCGACAACGCCTCTTCTGCTGTTCCATCTCATGCTCAGAAAAAGCGCCGTTTTCAGCGTAACTTTGAGGTTCTGCCGTTAGGTTTTGACGGTTCGAACATTTTTGGTCCAACGAAGAAAAAAAAAAAACGATTTTTAATCAAAATTCCAAACACATGATAAGGCTCTCAGGCGATTATTTTAACGCTTAGTTTTGACCAATGAATGGACAAAAGTTTTTTGAAACATTGTCCTTATAAAATGTAAGGCTAATATTGTCCGTTTTCAGGATTTTCTCATTGAAGTCAGCGGTTCTCTTTGCCTGAGCTGATCAGCGAAGCCGGATGTACGATCAGTTCATAATACTTATTTTAACTGCTGAATTGACGGGAAAATCCAATCATCTCGCTTTAACGTTTTTTTTTGTTACACATAAGAAATTATTATTTCTCTTAAGGTCGTAATCAAAAAATGATGCAGAATCAATTGGCTTTAGAAATTAAATTTGGAATTTTTTTTATAAATTAGATCACTACTGATTACGCGCTGTTTCTTATTCATTCCGTATTCAATTTGCGTAAAATATTGTTGTTTGTTGCCAAAGCGAGCGTTTAAAAGGCCTATGTGATTCCAATTAAATATTCGATAATACTTTTATAATATTATTTTCTGTTTAAAATTAATTTGTCGCAATTTGTTGTCAAAAATGCGCCTGACTTGTCGGGCGTTGGTCCGGAAAGTGCACACGGAATTGGACTATGCCAGACATTTCCCTAAGGTATTTGGCATCGATTGGCCACTTAATTTGTAAGGGTTTCCCTAAATGCCATTTATAATATTTGAATTAAACGGTATTTTATTTGAAAAGCCCCGTCCGTTGGAAGGTTTAGGGCATATAAAAAGCGTTGTCGTGTGCGAGTTGAGTCAATGCTTTTTGTTTTAAGGCTTTCGTCGATAATGCGCTGAGAAAAGTGCCGTTGAAAGTCTATGACAATCGCTTTGGCGCACCGCCGGTCATTCGTTGGGCGTAAGTTTCAGCAGAACGCTTTCACTTTGAAATGGTTTCAAAATTGTATAGAATTCGGCCTGACGATTGGATGTCGGACACAAAACGTCCGTGGGAGGCCGGAGAGGTGGAAAAGATCATCAAGCGCGAGAAGGTGCACCAGAGCCATTTGTTCAGCACCAAATTTTTTCGAAAAAATTGGAACAAAATGCCACGGATTCCGGCCGAAAAATGGACAATTTTCCCAGGAGACACCGTCCGAGTGATGGTCGGCAAGCACAGAGGCCGCACAAGCAATGTGAGACAACAAAAAGACGCTAATCGTTTTGAACGTCATTTATTTTGCGGCAAAAAATGAACATTTTTGATTTAACTGACTTTTTAAGGTCTCTCACGTCATCAAAGAAGCAAATGCGGTTGATTTATTTACATATTAAAAATTAGGATAACATTTTTTGCTTCAAAGGTTTTTGTGGAGGGACTGCACACCAAACTGGTGGACAAGTACAACAAAGAGCGGTTGAAGAAGATGGACATTGACTTAGGATTCTTTGACCAGTGGGAGGAACAACCCCTTTTTGTGCATAAGGGTGAAGTGCAATTGGTGGACCCAAACGACGGGTAAGTAATTGCCCCGGTGGGGTAATCCATTGCCTAAGGGAGAATGATCAATTTTTATAATTTTAAGCGACCCGTGCACGGCCAAGTGGGTCCTGAATGACTCGAAGACGTAGGTGGACGGGGAAGGGGGTTTTCGGCAAGGGTCGACGAATCGTCTATTTCTTTTATTGTTTTCGGAATTGTAGCCAATACGAGCGGGTTAGCAACCGGACTGGCTTCATCATCCCTCTGCCGAATCGCGCCTTCACCTCCTACGAATACATATCGCCGGAAACTTACTTGGGCGAGTGTACTGCTTGAATTAGTTGAGAGAGAAATCGAACCTTATGCGGTCACTTCAGAAGTTTTGGAGAAGGACACGCCTGCCGATGTCGTACTTAAGCGGACGTACATGCCCAAATTGTGCACATTCGAGCAAGAAATTGAGGAGGAAATGAAACTGGAGAAGCGTTCTGAAGAGGAAAGACCGCCGACGTATTGGTACTGATGCCTGCAGATTCATGTTGTATTATGTTCGCATGTTCAAGTTTAGTTTTGATTCAATGATTTCTCTTTTTCATCGATTGTTGCACTTTCATTTCATTTACTTTATTATTAAATGACTCGGCACTTTTTGTTTTTGCCAAATTCTGCTCAACAGATGCCGTTTTTAAACACAAAATACGCAGCCGCAGTGCGGGTTGTTGTTTTGAGCCGCCGACTTTTGCATGTTTTGGGCATTGAGTCGAGGTGGGCTTATTACTTATTAGGGTTGTGTGAGTTACGAAGTCCCATCGTTTTTGGTTTTGCCTATTTCCATTGTTTGGTTAGTTGTGACGATGCCGCCGTTGCCATTGTAAACTTTGGGGAACGGCGCGTCCTGGCGGACAGACGCAGCGCGGACCACGCGAATTTGCTGCGGCTGGGCGGCGTTTTGCCCTACGCGTCCGCAAGGCATGTGAGTTTAGCCGTGCCGTGCCGTCCATCGCGCGGAGTTGGCTTCGCTTGTGCCGTTGGGGACATCGGCGGGAGGGCGTAGGCTTTGCCTTTGAATGAATGCTTTCCTTTGTTAGCACCGCGCTGTGATTGGTGCCCTTGTGGAAGAAGCTTTGAATGACGCGGACCTCCGAGCGTCCGATGTTGACGCGGTGGCCGTGTCGAACCGTCCGGGCCTCGTCATCTAGATGTGTATAAGAGACAGCAGTCCATCACCACCAAAAAAGGGGGACGGAGAGGAGGAGGGAGGATAAAGAGACGCGGACGTCGGTTGGATGAAGGGCGAGCTGAATGGGAAGGATTTGAGGAAGAGATACCACCACCACAGCCCCCCCCCCACTCCGCACCCGCACTCCTCTCCATGGAGAAAGTGCAAGGGCAAAATACGAATGAGCAGGGGTTATTACCCGTTATCCCCTAAGGGGTCAGTCAGTAATAGTTTTCCGTTTGTAAATTATAGGAAATCAATAAATTTGGTCGCCAACAGAATTGTATACCTATATATTCTGAGCATTAGAACTCGGACTTTTAAGACCTAAAAATGTCACGTTTTTGAAATTCCTAATTTTTTCGGACCGATTCAAAAAGCATATATATTTTAGTGAAGCATTTTCCGAAGACAAGAGGGAACGGGCGTACTGCGGGTTATTTTATGCTTTTGCCTTTCAGCAAGTAAGGAAATTGAAGAGTTGGACCGCCGATACACGGCAAAATGACGGATTCACACTTGAAAAGTACGCATTTGGGGAGTTGNCTCCCCCCCCCCCCCACTACTATTCTGAACAACCATTCCGTTCATGTTCAGTTGGTGTCGAGCATGCACTCGCTTTTTCCAGGTGTGGAGAGCAATCGAATTATTTAAACCGTTTTTATGGCATTTTTACGAATTTCGTTTTGGGTGCTTCCGCCGTCCCCTCGTCCCCGTCCACCATTTGCGCGCCCATTCTCTGGTCGCCCGTCTGCTGCACCCCCAAGTCGACTTCCCCTTCCTCACACTCCTCGCCTCCGGCGCCCATTGCCTCATTTGCACAGTTTCTGACCCAAACACTTTCCATGTGAGGGGTTGCTTGCTTCATTTATTCCGTCCGTTTCCCCCCCATTTCTCAAAAGGTTATGGCCGACTCCGCTGGGGGAAGTCCGGGCGAATGTCTGGATAAACTTGCACGTGAACTCGGACTTAGCCCGTACAAAGGATCTTTTGCCGCTGCATTGGAACAATTGGCCATAAAGTGGGCCAGCACAATTAAATGCCCTTTTTTGGCCTATCTCCAATGATAAGGTGTCCTCCGGATGAAATTGGGCGATTTGCTCTTCCCCCGTGGTCATTCGGAAAAGCATTGGAATTCGACACGGTCAAATGCCGTTATTTGCGGTTGTTACAACAACGGGGAGGATGGAGGGACAGTGAGGACGAGTTGGCCGTCTGGTGTGCCGGCATTCAGGTCAAAGCTGACGATTCGCTGCCATTGCCATCCTTTTCAATCATTTTGGGCATTTTCTTTAGCATTCCGTCACCGAAATGATTTGCCAGCATCTCGACCCGGCCTTGGCCTTTTTTGCTTCTACCAATTCGCGCAGTCAGTGCCATTTGGTCGTTGCCGGAGGCGTTGCTGCCAATGCTTACCTTCGACGGCGCGTTAGAAGCCTCGCTGAACAACGGCAATTTGCTGCTGCGGTTGTGTTGCCGCCGGAGTTGTGCACGGACAATGGCGTGATGGTGGCGTGGACGGGAGCGGAAATATTGGCACACCATAGGGAAGAAGGAACCAACGAGTGAGTGAAAAAGCAATGGCACTCATTTTGAGGCTTTCAGTCATTTGAAATATTCCCTTTTTTTACGGTCGGATAAACGGCCCGTCAAAGAACAAATTARCCCTGCCGACCCAACTTTTGTGGTCCCCAGATCGCCGATCGGTCCATCTCATGAACAGTACCAGAGAAGGCTTTCATTATCATAAAATTTCCCTGTAATTTTTGCTGTTCACATTTTTTTCCATTTTAAAGAGTATAAAAACGTACGAATCTTTCGATTAAAATGCAACTGCTGCTTTAATGATTTCCTAAACTTGGTGAAAAGCTGAGTAAATGGTCGGAGGCTTTTATGACCCGGTTGGTTTGTGAGGAACGGCTAAATCGGTGAATTCAAATCCACCCATTCATTAATTAGCATTTGTATAATCTCAATTTGGGGGGAAAAGCCCGCTTTCGTTTCCTTTTCGTCCCAATGTCCCCCGCCGCAATTGCCTTCTTCCCCCTGCTCTTTCCAACCATTTTGACTCAAAGTGGGCAAGAGTTATTCCCCAATCAGTCCAATACAATGGAGGAAACCAATGGAAGTGTTACTCAGCCCCCGTCGATGACCGCCGACCTGCCCGACTTTTGGCGAATGGACTCCGATGCCCAATCCGTTGAACAGGTCGAGGAATTGAATGATTCTCGTTTGTTCGTTTCATGAACTAAAACTCGGAAGGCCTAGCCGGAAAAGCTTCTTTCTAATCGGCCCCCCATACCCACAGAAAAGGAACAAATTGGTGGAGGAAGTGTTGGGAATGAAGAAATATGAGAAGATGAGAAGGGCACTGGAGATGATCAAAAAGTCTGAGGGGTCGCTGAACGTGTCGAAGACAGCGGACAATGTATTGGCGGAAGTTGAGGTGTGGGCATGCAAATTGGAAGCCTAAAATGGAAATTGGTTTTTGTATTTTATTCCATTTGTGGCAGCTCATGCAACAAGTGAATCGGATCGGTGCCCAACCGACGAATTCTTCCGATTTTGTGCCTCCCGACAGTGTGCCGACTTTGCAGCGTGTCAATTCTCCAATTGGCGAATTGCTTTTTCAGGCATTTATACAAATGCTTATAGCCCGGGGCATTTAAACGCCGCATTTGACTTTTGTACCTCAGGGGGACATTTTGCTGAACGAACACCAAGCGGACGAAATAATCTCTCAGCAGCAGCAGCAACAGCAAGCAGCAGACCGTCAGTAGTAACAGTCACTGAATGTGTTCAAAGTTTAACCCCTTAAGGGCTTGGGAAGAGAAGACGACGGCGACAAGTGCAAAAGGGACGGATATTTCCGCTGAACAAGGCAATTTGAAATTAATCACATCGAATGAAGTTCGAAGCGTTCATCGAATTCCTCCCCTCCAGTGGAACGTTTCCGAACCCATCGCCTATCGATTTGACGTCTCAATCAGTAAGAATCAATTCCAAAATTGGATTGGAATGTGTTTAAACATTCTTTGAGATGAGAACACGCGGCGTCTCGTGCGCTTAGCCGCCCAATTCTGGCAGGACAACAGCTGCGTGTCCTTTCAGGAGGACGGCCAGCGGCCGCCGAAAGTTCGAATATTTAAAGGCCAAGGATGTTACAGCCAAGTGGGCAGGGAAACCAACGCCGTGGAACAGGAAATGTCGTTGGGAGCCGGATGTGAAATGGTGCGGCAACAAATTGGAAAAATCCCGAGAGCCAAAAAGCCCCTGAGGGGTTAGCTAAATGAAATTGTTGAACATTTGCAGTTCGGCACCATCACTCACGAGTTCGGTCACCTTTTGGGTCGGTTTAACCGATTGGAGGAGCCTTTTCCGATCAATTTGCATTGACTGTTCAAGGGATGTTCCACCACCATGCGCGACAGGATCGGGACGAACAAATCCAAGTAATCACGGAGAACATCGAGCCGGGCTGGAAAGATCAAGTGAGTTAGCGATGGAAAGGCTTAAAAAAGAAGCAACTTTTTTGAAGTATCGCAAGGAAACAGCCGATCGCTCCGATCTGGAAGGCATTGGGTACAATTACGCCTCGAACATGCATTACGGGGGAAGTGCTGAGACTTTTTTTGTTTTAAAATTCTCATTAAAATTATGCCGCTAAAAGCTAATTCCGATTCCGTGACGGTGGTTATGGTGGCGAAGCACAAACATTTCCAACACACAATGGGGAACAACAAAGGCCCCGTGTTTCTCGACCTGGTCACTGTCAACAAATACTACAAATGTTTTGGTTGGAAATCGAAAATATTTAAATGCTTTAAGATCATTAATCTCCTTCAGATAAGTGCCCGTCCGGTGTAAACTGCCAAAACGATGGGTTTAGGAATCCGCGCAACTGTCAGAAGTGCATTTGCCCCGAGGGGTTGGCCACTGAATTTGTTGGAAAAACTGTTCTCTGTAAACGCCGTTTTGCATTTAGTTTTGGTGGTGATAACTGTGGAAAGCGGGCAGCATCGGACGCTGGAAGGATTGATGAACCCTGCGGGGAAACGGTTACGGTACCGTTGAAGAGGGAATACGGTGAAGGCAAAGTCAAAAATTGCAGGCAGAGAATTGGCCCAAAGTGTTGCGGGGGTCGGTGACGCCGAAGACGGAACCCGGACGGCTGCTGTCCGATCGGCAGGCCGTTTGCCATTATCACATTGAGGTCGTGAGTATTTGGTCATCCAAACTACCCCTTAAGCGCTTTCTGATTTAGGCACCGCCCGGAAGCCGAGTTCAGTTGGAGCTCATTTCTCTGAGTGGCACATGCACACCGGAATGTCCTCTCATAACCAATCCAATTTCCCCCCAGAAATACGACGTTTTTAGGTCATTTTGGTGCTGTGGAAATTAAGCTGGGCGACTTCAAAAAGGGAGGAATTCGGTGGGGTTAAGCGGGGAAAATCGAAATGAATGACAAAAAACAAAGGATTTGCTGTGAGAAGCATATCGCCGAATTGGGGGGAACGCTAGTGACCGAGGCACAGAGAGCCATTGTCAGCGTGTACAGCCAAAGGAACAACCGGACGTTCACTTTGACGCATAAAATCAGTCAGTTAAAATTTATGCATTTACAAAAAATGAACCGATTCTCGAATGGCGGCTATCTCTAATTGGTTGCAACGGCCATTTAATGCCCACATTTTTGAAATAAATGGGGCCAAAATGAACGGGGCCACAACTTCAAATAGAAAATTAAAATATTTATCTCCGCCATCACAGCGTCGGGTTCAGTGCCCGCCAACGACGACTTTCTCGGCAGCAGTCGTTCCCCATTTGCTTTGTTCCCGGACCCACCCTCTTCGCTTTCCATTCTGATCAACGCGCTCAGCGGACGGATGAACAACGACACCCCGTTGAAATGAAGCGATGTGGGGACATAAGCACAAAGAAAGCGCTGGGAGAATGCTTTAAAGTGACCGCCGCCCGAGGGCAAATTTCTGTTAACTAAACAATCCCCTCGAGTTACTATTTGGACCATGATCTGCCGTTGATACCTTCCATAAAACATTGGACAGACGTGCAGAACGAATTGCGGGTTGAGGATGAAAAGCAAATTAAACACAATGTCACGTTGCAATTCATTCATACGAATTTACTCCAAAAGTACTACCAAAAGCCGTAAAGAATGGAACAAATACGTGGGTTCTGACTTTTAAGTCACACAGAAAATGGAAGTCATTGTGAAAAGAGAGAAAAGGGACAAAACGTTTAAACAAATTACTGACGTCGTATTTGTCAATATATCCGTCGTCAACTTCAATCCATCACCATTTCAAAATTTCACCTCTCAATGCCGCAACAATTCATCATCAGGCATCGTCATTCAAAAGGACAGATGTGGAGTAGCAAAGGTCCCAGTAGTGCGCCACTCCATACTTTTCGAGCAGTTCACGGGCCTGTTTGTGGCTGGTTACCGGTATGAAGCGCGGCTCACCACCAAACCCTCGTTTTTGCACGACGCCCTCCCAAATCTGTGACGGGAAAGAATTAGCGACCAGCGGAATCAATCTCAATCACCCCTCCCCTCCGCCCCCTACTCATGTCCATCGGATTGTGTTCAAAACAAATTATGCCTTACCAAAACGCATTCGTTTCTTTTCCCTTCCGCTGACCCCTCCGCCCCCTCGTCCATGTCATTGTTGCGATTGTGCGCCCTGCGTTCGTGCTTTTGACCGGCAATTTCAGCTGACCATTTAATTCGATTGAGCATCAAATTTTTAAAGAACTTTTGCTGTTTGGGACCTGAATGAACGTGTTTTGCATTAAATCTTCCGCCTAATTTGGCAAGAAAACCGACCTCCCTCCATCACAACAACGTTTAAGTCATCCAGTGCTATGATCAGACCGCTCATTTGCAACTGTTTGGCGTTCATCATAACTTTGAACTTCTTCGCGGGGTTCGCAAACGATTTGATCCTAAAGAAGAGACATTTTCGAGAAATTGGAGATTCCAGTGTTAAGCTTCAAGTTCTGGTAGAAGAACCCAATTTGTTCATATCATTGTTTTGTTGTTCCTTCAAAAAAGAACCCACTTGAACACAGCGACATGCACTGCCAAAGTCGTGTCCTCGCCGATCTTCCGAATGGCTTTAGCTGCTTTCTCTTCTCGGGTCAGCTTTCGGTTTTTGTTGTCCTCTACGTGCTTTTGTGCCCGTTCAACCATTTGCTTTCGGACCTAATGAAAAAAGCGTTTGAGGGTAACAAATTCATTCAATTAATAGGGAAATTTCACACAAATAAAAAGCAAGAAAAGACATTCACACGAAATATGGTAACTCGATAGCATTTCTATTTCTGGCTTAAGGTCCCCAAAACGTTCGTGGTTTAGTACCGGACTTCCCCCTGTTAATATACGAGATTCTACTGACCAGGCACGTAGCCAGGATTTTTTTTCGGGGGGGGGGCAAAAAGTCGATTCTTAGGGGTGTGTTTTTTCGTTTTTATTGCATTTTTGTTAAGCAATTTTTCTCGATTTCTGGGGGTGCTTTTTCCTTTTACTCCATTTTTTGGGCGGCTCGGCGGTGCCGATAGGCGCCGCCGAGAAAATTTTGAACTTTTGACTCGATTTGTTAAGAAATTTTCAACCAAAATTTAAAAAATCGGCCCCTTTTTCGAAGTTTTTTAGGAAATGGGAGGGTCGGCGGTGCCGATAGGCGCCGCCGGGAAAATTTTTTTGATTTTTGATGGCAATTTGTTAAGAAAATTGGTCAAAAAATTGTAAAAGTGCAAAACAATAGGGTCCCCCCTATGGTTTTTTTTTTCTCAAATTTCATTTCGGGGGGGGGCATGCCCCCCGTGCCCCCCCCCTGGCTACGTGCCTGCTACTGACCTTAGCCTCCATTTTGGTCGGATCTTGAATTGCATCGGTGCCCAACACGCGCATTAAATTGCTGATTTTCAACTTCGGCTCCGGCGGTTTCTCCAGCCCGAGTCGAATCTTCTCAGCCCTTTCTTTCAAAGCCTCGCGACGATTTTGGCGACGTAATTTTTTCTGTTCTTTTTTTGTCAGAGAAGCCTAAAAAATTATAACAAATTGAAGATAAACTATTGATCTGCAACTTATTTTATACTCTAGGCTTCCCTCAGCTCTACTATCAATAGTAATATCACAGATCGTATCAGAGTGGTGCATGATTTCTCATCATCGGGAAAATTCGCCATATTCAAATTTTGTATGTTTTCCCCTGTTCACACAACCTTAATGTACTGCGGTTGCAGCGGCTCATCGGGCGGCTTTAGTTGGATGGGATGTTCCACCAAATCGGTGACGGAATCCGCGTAACGTTCAACCGGAGCCAACTCTTGAGAGGGCATTTCGTCGTAACTGAAGAGAACAAACAGTTCAAACATTTATCCCTTTTAATGGCCAACCACACAAAAGACCTTTTGCAGTTGTTGCCGAGCACGACCTCGTCCCACCACTCCACGTCGGGGATGTACTCGCCGGTGCTCGTCTCGGGCAGTCCGCTCGGCGTTACAATGGCCAATTTCACAGCGGAAGAGATGCCTGTCTGTTTGGCCGCTTTCTCAATCTCTGACTAAAAGAAAAAACCCATCAAAGTTTTGCAAAGCAAAAAAAAGGGACCTGAAGCCTCTCCAACTTGGCTTTGGACCGTTGCATCTTGGCCAACTTTTCGTACTCTCCAGGAAGTTTGAAGTCGAACTGTCGTTTCTGGCGAGTGGCCGGCTTCACGTGAATTCGCGGGTCCAAAAACTCCTGCAGAAGGGCGCTTGTGCTGGAGTCGGGCTCAGTCTGTTGTGCCATCGAAGAGGCGGAGGAAGACTTTTTCAGCTACAACGTGAAATTTGCCAAAATAAACAACAACAAAAAATGCAAAACCTCAATAGATGACTCCGCCTTTTCCAAAACCGGCTTGACCGAACCGGAGAACTCACGCTTGGCCACCATCTGCTTTTCGGCCGTAAGTGTGTCCAGAATCAACGACGGTGTCTTTAGGTTCAGTGCCGAAACGCCTTTAGAAACCCGACTTCTAACCTAAAATGCATGTTTCAGTTAGCAAATAGTAAAACGATTATTCTCTGATCCTAATTTGACTTTGTAATTTTAAGGAAATCCAATTTCTCAAGATCAAACCTCGTTGATTCGCTGTATTTTCTGCACTTTCTCCATGTGCAGCTGAGTGAAGGCACTCGCCTCCTCGGGCTTAAGCACTCCCTCTCTAAAGCGATCGCTGCTACTCGACCCCTTGGTGGGCGCGTGTTGGACTGGAAGACCGAGTTCCTTGAGCCGTTCGTGGATCTTCATCTTTGCTTCATAGATCAGCTCTTTGCTCTTCAGTTTTTCCGCCAGCGAATCTTGGGACAAGCCTCCGGGGAACGAAGCGAGTGGCGGCGGCTTAACATCAGAGTTAACGGCCGAACCGTCACTTGTCTTTGCACGATCGAGTAATTCCGAACGCGCGGACGACGACGAAATGGTGCCATTGGTAGACATTTTCTTATCACGGCGAGAGGAATCCCTTAAAGGAGGTAAAATCGGTTGTTTTCATATAAAACTAAAGCTCTATTGCAGTTTACACGACCATAGAAAAAAATACAAGACCATAAATATTGTGCTTTACTGCTATATTATTTGTTTGCTGGGTTTTTGGAACAAATTAGGATATTGATAGCGCTGCATTCTTAAAAGTAGGGTGTAGGTCTGGAGTGTGTTCCTGTGACAGTGTCCGTTATCGTTAGGCTTAGGCCTAAGCTTAATAAAGCCCAAGCCAGGGTGGCTTAGGCCTAAGCCTAACGATCCCTCTTGCTTATGGGGGAATTAGAAGTTTAAATCTGCAATTTCAACGCGAGTGGGTTAATAAGAAATCCGCTTATAATACGATTTTTAATTGTAATTTATTTATGGTTGTGTATTTGTTTTTATGGTCGTGTAAATATTTTATGGTCGTGTAACTTTTTTGAGGTCGTGTAATTTTTTATGGTCGTGTAAACTGCAATAGAGCCAAAACTAACGACGATTTCTTTGAATTGTCTTTGTCAGATCGGTCCAGCCGACTTCGGTTCCGCTTCCCATCTGTGCCATGTTCGGTAGGGGATCTGTGCCGTTTTCTGCCACCGCTTCCCTCATGTTCCACCACTGCTGTTGGCATAATTGCAGGAAACTGTAGCAACGCTTACCTCTCGACAAAACGCTCTGGATTGGAAGAGAGCGATACAACAACAACAACAATAACGGAAGAATGAAGTTCAATCGGCAAATATAAAATGTTTGAGACGATTTAGCTATTAACTTCTTAATAGATGTCTGCAGTACAACGCAAAGTGCGGGAGGAACTTTCGAACAGTATCAAAGACTTGGCGGCATGCGTCATTTTGCATTTTTATCGCATAACCATTTCGCCAATTTTATTGACACGAAATAAAGGTAAAGAAAAACCGCTAAATTCAAAAATTATACTAACGGATTTTTTCGCGCATTTTAATCAAAATTCTATAAAATTATGAACATTTTTGCCTATAATTCGTGAAAAAAAGTATTGGTTAAAAAAAGTATTCATTATTTTGTTTCCGGGATTCCAGACCCAAAAATCTCCGAAAAATAAAGTTTGAATGGGCGTCCGACAGCGCCGGCGGGAAATTTTTGACTCAATTTGTTAAGAGATTTGCAGCCAAAATGGAGAATGTCCGACGGTGCCGAGAGGCGCCGCCGGGGATTTGGTGACAGGAACCAACATGAGGATTTAGCTGAAAATTCCGCCCATCGACGAGATCAACGACGGCACATCCGCGGCAGCCTGCGCGGCGTTGCTCTCCTTGGCATTATAAGTTGGGTCAAAAAGCGGACTCTGGGACATTGTCTCCTGAAATACCGACCGGTTACTTGGTACCCTTCTCCCACCAAAGTCCGATCCCATTCTCCAGTTCCTGGTTCTGCCGATTACGATTGTATATTTGATCTGCAATCGGTTTCATTCTACATTTCACCGACTGACTGTGTTTATTGTTTTCCTTTCCCTTTTACCAGTTTCCTGTTGTTATTCTCAATCCATCCATTAATTAACACTTAATTTGTTGTCATCTTCTCTGCGGCAATGATCATCAGATCATTCCCTCGGGCCAAATATTTTGTACAATTTCGTCGCTCACCTTTTTCGGCGGCCTATTAAAGTGATGCTGCAAAACAAACTCAACCACTCATTCTTATTTCTTCAAAATAAAAAACACCCAAAATGAATGCTAAACTGTTACTGTTGTTGACCATCTCTCTGGCTATGCTTTCAGCCTCTCCATCAACAGCAGAAGAAGCCAATTTTGTATGGTCCGAGCTAACATTCCAAGACTAGAGTTGTCGGTTTCTGGGACTTCTTCGGTTAAGCGGAATCGAAAAATTCGGGGGTTCGGTTTGGTTTGGAACCGACAACTTTACTCGAGACCATTGCCTCTCTAACCCCAGATCCAGATCAGAACGCGCCGAAACCTTAGCTCGGCTTGCCACAACGAATGTGCCAAGGAATGCGTAAGACACCCCGGCTTCGAAGGTGAGCTTATTTGAACATCGGCAGCATAAGTTCGAATAAACACATTTAATTCATTTAATTTAAATTGCCTTTTAACCGTTCTTAAAAACATTGTTTTGAACAGGTGAATGTTGGCCCCACTGCATGAAGTACTGCACCGACTATGGGACAAAAGAAGGCCTTTTCAGCTAAATTTTTGTGTTTATTCGAAATGATAAAATGATTCAATTGGTCCTTTTTGTGACAGTTAGCGAATTTCGGAAGAATCACAAATGCGTAATTGGTAACGCAGCATTTCCCCCTCCGGCATCATTTCTTCAGTCGTTTAACTAATTCAGCCAATTTTAAATCGTCGATTTGCCTAGTCCATTCTGGTTGTTGGGTTGACATTGTCATCTGTGCCATTATTATTCGGATTTCGTCCACTTTGACTTAAAAAAGGACAGTGCGATGGGTAAAAAGTGCAACGGATCTTAACCTAACGCTGTCAGTTACCCACCCTGGTCCAATTTAATATCGACGGGTTGATGCCGAATGCGGTCCAAATCCGCTGTCGATGGTGGAGGAAGCAATGACAAATTGTTTGGTGTTGAATTTGTGGGGAGCCATTGGAGGGCTGCCGTTGTTGTTGTGGTGGAGGAAGTTGAAGACGTCTCTCCGTCGTCGTCGTCAGCAACGGAGGAGGGGAGGGGAAGGTAGCCGCAATACGGCGTTGAAACATTCTCTTCCTCCTCATCGTTTTGGCCATCGTCCGTCGTCACGTCAGAAGCTTCGTTGTTGTTGTCGTTGTTGCTATCTTACAATCAAAAAGGGAGTTATTTCGTTCACTAATTTATAAACACCTGCTGAGTCTGTTCGGGTGTCATCTTCAGCCCCACCACCGCCGCCTTCGCCGACGACAGCGACTCGCATTTCGACACCAAACCCAACGTGCCAACCCTCGGCCCTCAAACGCGCCATTTCATCTAAATGGCATGGGGGGGGGAATTCCCAATTTCCGTCTATCCAATAATTACCGTCATCACTTTCAATTGAATCAATTTTGATTGGATATGAAAAATTGTTCGATTTCTCGTTTGGTCCCATCTAAAAAAATTGCATAAATTTTGAGAATAAAAAAGAACAAATATTTTCAAATCTTCAATGAATTTCGAAAATATTTTAATTAAAATAAATGTTAAAGTTTGTGAAAGCAAAAAAAGAGGCAGAAATTAAATGATTTTTCCGTCCCATCTGTTCGAATCTTCTCAGCTTTCGTTTCGTCTACTCGTCACTTTTTGTTGTTCAGCGCCTTCATCAAAATACGCATCAGCGGTGATAATTCGAAGTTGTGGACTAAACTCGGAAATTTTAATTACAATATTTATATTATTCAAAAAAAGAAACCCCAAAAGTTTAAAATAAAACTAAAAAGGGACAAAGCAAAAATTTGTTTTATTTTTTTATTTACACAATTCTCTCTGGCGGCGCTTAGACTTTCCCGACCCCTTCCCCAATTGTTTCAATTTACAATACATTTCTCTTCTCATCATCAGCTCGCGGATTCGCCATCGTAGCGCCATTCGCTTTTGCTCGCCCGGCGGCGGATTTTTGCCCCATTCTCGTCGGTACTGCTCCAATTTGAGCTGCTTGTCGTGCTTGAATGGAAGTCTTCCCGGTTCAGGAC
>MEIZ01000005.1:493711-518378 GCA_001723225.1 Globodera ellingtonae | reverse complement strand
AAATCTCCGCATCCCCCGAGGCGGTTCCACTAAAAACGACAGATTGAATTACGGCACAAATTCTTCGTGGTCTCTCAACCAGCGGCCAAAAAAATTTGCGTAATTTTCCGACAGCAAAAATGTGGCGGTGAGGACTTTGACATTTTTTGAACGGAAAATAAATGGTAATCCCCCAAAGGGACAGAAAATTTGATGTCATCGCTCTAAGACGCAGTTATTATGTTAAAATGAGAGGGTTAATCTTAAAAATTTACATATTTTTAAAATATCTAAGATTAGTAATTTAATATTTGTTTAACAATTTTCGTGAATCAATTTTTTCCCTCTGAATGTAATATAATCGAAGGGAACAGCAATTTTTGTAATTGATTTGTTTGCACATCCAAAATTATGAACATAATATTGGCTAATATATCACAAAATGTGATTACATATGTCTTCATTTAATAGGTATATGGAAAGTGTGCAATGTAAGAGCCTGCAAAGCTAAATTAACATTAAAATTGTTTGTTATTAGAAAACGTTTATTTATGTATAAATTCAGCAAAAAATTAAAGTTTTGAAATTTAAAAATAATTTACATATTAACAGATTCAAAAGTACTCCGATCAAACCTAGGCTTCGACTTCAGAGTTATTTTTTGAGTAATAATTTAAACTAGGGATGTTCACGGGTATTCAGACATTATACAGGGTACAGTGGAAGGCCTAGGACGTTTGTATTTTTCCTGTACTTTTGTACGGTACAGGTACAACTGCTATTCCGAGTACAGTATGGGTACAGGTTTTTGAGTCTGTACTTTCTGTTTCTAGAAACAAAATGTGCCATTAATTTGCAATAGAGCCCGGTAAAAAAAATTCCTGGAGAGGGAAATGGTTTTGAACTTTTGGGGGCCTCCGGCGAAATTACCGAGAGCGGGAATCCGTAAAAATTCCGCTGGGCTGAAATTTAATGGCCAAGAATTCCTTCAAATAAATTCTCAATTTATCATAAAAGAAATTACCTATACAATATTGATACTGTGATTCTCGGTTATATTTTTGAAATAGTGGTAAAATGGCATAAATTTTGGCGTATTGTTTAATTTTGAAAAAGAACGAGTCAAGTTTGCAGAAAAGTTTTTTTTACATTGTAAATTTCAGTTAAATAAAAAACTAGAAAAACTGAGTTTTTTGAATCTCAAAAATGCTTGAAAACTGTCTACATAAATTAACTCTGTTTCGATCATTTCGGACTTCTAACTCGGATTTTAAAAGAAAACAAAGATAGGAGGCAAACTGCATAAGTCCATCAACTTTCACGTTTGGTCTAGGAATGACTTCTTGTAACCGATCAAATTCACCTATTCTTCAACGGTTAGAAGGGCAGGGTCGACGTCAGCGCGAGTTAGTAACGGACGATGAAAAGGTAATTAAAATCGTGCTGATAACAAAACAAGTTTTTAGTTTTCTATTAATATTGGTTTTTATTTAAAAAAATGTATAAAATCAGATTCATCGTATTGTGCTTGCGGGTTCCTCTGCAATTTGCAAGTTGGCTCAGATTCAGTCGCCTAACTGTATTTGGTTCAAACTGTACAATCACATAACTGAGCAACTGCAAATTTACCGACCGTAAATTTCAGTGCTTCTTTAAATATATTTAGTCATTCACATTAAGTGAGCCTTTGACCGCATTGGAATTGGTAAAGGCACCCGATGAGAGAAGTAAGAAAAGGAGGAACAAATCCGGCGAACCGCCTTCGAGTGATGATGATGATGTTGATGATGATGCTTCATCATCCTCTTTGCCCTTTTCTTCGGAACTTCAACTTTACAAATATGTGATGGCACCGCTTGAGGAAAATGTATATGCCCGAGGAAGAGTACGCCTATCAATAAGCATCCATCTTACCTGCCAAAAATCATTAAGATAATTCAATTGGTGGACATTGTGAATGCACGCAACGAGCGCAGTTACAAGTTCTCTTACATTCACTTTATTGATGAGGGATACGGAGCATGGATGAATGTGGTGATTTGATTCATCCCCAGCAGACTTCACCCTATCGGAATTGACTCATTGTGTTTTTAGGAGTGTTTGGCCAAAATGGATCCGGTACTGTATTGGCATCCGTGGCAGGCGTTTCCTATTGCGCTCTTTAAGCTCAACACTTTTCAGAACATAGCAAAGTAATTTGGTCAAAAAAATAGAATATATAAATAAGCAAAATGTTCATTTTCAGGGATAAAAATAATCAGTCAATATGGCCTGCTGGGCTAACAGATAAATTGGAATGCATCATGGCCGAATACGACACTTTCCGTGTTGATCCGGTGTGGGAAAGTCGACGCTATTGCGATCGTACTTATTGTGATTATGGGCGAGTAGGTTTTGGCATTCCTTTTCCAAATTTTGTTTTTTACAAAATTGAAGGCAAACGTTTACGGGATGTTGTCAGAGGATAATGAAGAAGGCATCGTTGATAATGGAAAGCGTAATGAAGAATCCATTGCTCATCGATTGGCACTCGAGTTCACTCATCACCAGTTGTACGTTCAAACGCTAGGGAGCTAGTCTTTCGTTTATTTTGGATTTATTATCTGTATCCTAGGGAATCTGAGACCAATGCTCGCAGTGGCATTCCTTCAACGTTGGTCGTACGGACCATCTTTGACGCCAGGCAACAGGCGTTGCTTTGTGAGCCCACCGAAGAGTTGACGGTAGTCGGGTTGCCCGCATGACATTACCCTAATGTAATTCATTTTAAGGACGATTTGTTGTCTGGCGGTATTCCGCGGTGGCGTTTTGTGAAGCCGAAGTTCACTTAATTTGTTGATTCGAAATTCTGGTTCTACCGCTTTTTGAAACATTTATTTTGTTAATGGCAGAAAGGCCAATGTTATGTGGTGCATATGAATGCTGAAATGCTTTTAATTATTTCGACGATTCGTTGAAATTGCAGTGGCAATATTGTTGAATTATTGTTCATTTGTCAGTGATATTCAATGTTTAGCTTTCTGCTTTTAAACAATGGTCAACCCAACAAAGGAGCCATCGGCTTTCGTCACGGGCAGTGATGAAAAATATGTTTTTGTTTGGTCGTCGGACCATCCGTTGGAAGAATTGCGTTTTCCACTAAAAATGGACTCAGAACGGGTTACTTTGTTTCTTTACTATTGGTTCTAACTGTCGTTTGTTTGCTTTTTCAGCCGCAACCAGGCCAAAAGGTACAGTACGTCTGCACGAGGCCTCTGTCAGAAGTTCAGTACGGCGGTGTGCTCAAGAAAGTTGACAATGCTTCACCAGCAATTATTCAACGCGATGCAGGCGATTTCTTGGTATTTTTTTGGAGGTCATTGGGCTGGTTCCTTGATGTTTCAACTGTTTATATACTTTATAATAAGCAATTTGGCCAGTTTAACCCTTTTCGCGTTTTACCGATTTTCCATGTTTAGGTGGTCGCTCACGTCGGTTTTCCGCCGCCGGGTTCGAACTATTGCCTCCGAGAATTGGCTGTGGCTGATGACTACCACATTCGAGTTTACTGTCACAGCGTCGAGTTGGGTACGGTCGTATCGTTTCGTAATTTGGACTCAGATTGGCAAAAGATCTACCAAGTTCATCTCAAAAGGTTGTCACTGATACGATAAAAGGCAACATTTTATCATCGTTTTTAGATTTCCTAAACATTGCGATTGGATGATTCCGAAAGTCTCCACAATGTGGCATATTTGTAATATGCAAGAAGTCACCGATTCTGCAAGGGCCGCTCAAATCTCCTCTCTGATGGTGAATTTAAGCATTTACAATCATGGACTTAAATTTTTACTAGCCGTGGAATAATAACTCCTTTTTTGACGATGGCTATGATATTGACGCAAATATGATTCCGTTGAAATCAATGGCGGGTCTGAGCGTTATGGACTCGGACTTTGACGAAGTAAGCATCAGGGAGAGGCAAAGATTTTGTTGGTTAACGACAGTTTCAATTCTTCAAAATTCAACCATTCTTAAGCAATCGACATCGCAGAGGCCATTTATGTCGTCTTCGGACTGTGCACTTCCTCAGAATCCGGCTAATCTTCATCAGTCAACATCACACATGACAATGTCTTCTGCTGAACGCTTTCCACTGATAAACATTGACGACAACAGTGCCCAGACCGGTGCGTCAAATTGCACTTTATCCGACCAGTGGTTGGCACCTGCCCCACAATGGGCCACGAATGCTGCGAACGTTCAGTCAACTGTGAAACAACAAACGAAACAAATCATCGATTTGGGTGACGCTGAGACATCCTCCTCTTGCAAAGAATTGAGCCGTCGCAACGGCACCAATGATTTTTCTGATTTGGTTTTGGATTTGAAACCAAGGGACGTAGTGCCAAACTTTGAAGTGGTGAGACAGTGCCAACCAGAACAGGAACGGACGAATACCATCCAAAGCGGAGCATCGTGCAGTGTCTTCCAAGAGAACAACGAAACGATTAATCTACCCCAAAGGAGTGGTTCTGCAGTGTTTTCCGAATTTGGTAGGAAATAAATTTTTGCATTGCTTTTTCTAACTGTTTTTGTGTTCAGGGTTGTTGATTGCGACGTTACTTTCTAAGACCCCTCAGAACAGAATTTGGGAAGCAGTGCAGCTGAAACGAACGATTTTCGAGATGTGCGCCAACTTGCAAAACGACTTGATGGGAGGAAATGTTTGATTATCCGATCGGCTTAAATTTACATTTTTTGTTTTGCATTGTTGTCAAATTTTAAAAAGGGTGGGCACTGATCAAATCCAGTACTGTCTTGTTTATTTTATTTTTTGCATACCATTCTCACGGCAGCTAACACCGATCAAGATTTTTTTATTTGAATGAACTTGCTTCAAAATGTGGGTGCAATTTATTATCCACTATTTTCTTATCTTCGTTGTAATATTTATTTAATTATATAGACAATTCTAAGTGCTTTTTGTTGACATATAATGCACGAACGAGTGCAACAGGATTTCCGTTCTAGCAAGGCAAATCCCCCAGTTGATAACTTGCGGTCATATGGAAAATTTACAGTTTTCAACCCGCTCCAATCAAAATGGGCACCCCGGAAATCGGAACCGTGACGGACGCATTGACAACGGACGGTTGTTCACACGGCGCAACGGCAGCTTGTCGTCAGACCCGTCAGGTCGACGGCCGTCATATTCCCGTCAACAGGACAGTGGCCGTGCATTCGTCCCATCAACTGCCGTTATACAGCGGCCAATCAGTCCAACTGGGACGGACAACGGCGGCATGTATCTGATGGTCGACCCATTTAATATCCCCAACACACTGGGGCCCCAGTAAGTTCAATGGTTTATGATACCGGAGTAATTATCAAACAAAACATCGCGTGGAACGGCTTATTTAACTACCATGTTCAGTATCCAAGTGTTTGATCTCCAAGAAGGTTAGCGTTTGTTTTGCTTTGGGTGGCATCCCGCGTGATCGTTCATCCGAGAATAATTATGTCAGTTGTGGTCGAAAATTTAGGCATCCGGCACATTATTGGCTACTGCATTCCGATGCGTTGTTGTGTGGGTCTTTTCAAGCACATCCAACCGTGCCGGGCCATCAAGTCGATGGACAGTCCGTCGATGGATGAACAGTTCGCGCACAAGTACAAATTCCATCCCAACCTTCCGTTGAGCGTGGTCCCGCTCCACGATGCGGAGTTCCATTCGATGATGTGCTCGCCGGCGATGCCGTTACGCGATGGCTACCACCAACGCAACCGATTCTTTGTGCGTCCCTCGTCTCCACGGTTGGCCCAGCAACAAAGACACGAGTTCGACGACACCGCAATGCATTTGTGGGTGAATGGTGAAGTTGTTGTCCGGGTGTCCGATAGGCTAAATTTGACAATCAAAGGGAAAACAATAATTGAAATCGTAGACACAGATTTTCTTAAAAATGAACAAATTTTGCCAAAGTAAAATTGTGCCTTGGACATCGGATTCGCATCTTCACAAACCCCAGAACAAGTTCCCCGACTTTTGGGTAAATTTAATTTCAATTTTATTAGTAATTCGAAGGGCGCTTAATCTATAATATAAAACATTTAGCGTGCAAGGCAAATTCAAGCTTCAGTGAGTTTATTCCATGCTATGTTTATTCTTTCATTTTGCCTTTTGTACCAGTTTGAATCAGCATCTCATCGCGTACAGACTGCCTGATGGCCTCGACTGTTACCTTCGTTTGGAACTCGCTTCACATTGTGAATTTTTTTCTGGGATTTAAAAGCTTAACAACTGGCCTCTGAGATTTTTATTCGTTTATTTTCCTTGTTTTGTTAAAATTGGCGTCGTTATTTTAGGCCAGAATGACGTCACTGCGCAGGATCACCCGGCCGAACATTCCGCACACGTTAATCAGTACCGCCGTTTCCGAAACAACAGCAGTTTGCGTGAGGAGGAACAGATGAATAGAAGGTACAGTGGGAGCAGTGGCGGGAGGGACAGCACACGATCGGGTTGAGTGCCAAGTGCCCGTGGAGGACTTTCGCCTTTGCCAATGCGCAGCAGAGACAAGAAAAAATTGACAAATTTTACTCAATTTGACGAAATCATCAATATTGAAGAAAGTATGCATGGCTCGATAAATTATATTTAAGGAGTTTTTTTTCGATATTTCGACCTTCTTATAAATGGGGATCAAAAACTTAAATTTGACATTAGCCTCCCCTCCCCTCTGATGAATAGACTGACTGACATGAGCGAGCCGGCTGGATGTTATTATTCTTTTGCATATTGTTTTCCAACGTTCGAGTTAATAAATATTGCTCTTTTAATTACATGGATTTTGCTTTTCATTGGATTTGGCCATAGCGCGACAATACATCCCATCTTAAAATTAGTCCATAAAATGCCATTTTTATGCGCAGGGAAAATTCGTCACAACCGAGAACGCATCGTTAATTGCTTTTATTTGAGCTTCTTTTGACTGCATTGCCTTAAAACTCACGGCATGTCTCCGTTTATCATCCCCAAATTCAATTCCTCAACCTCTACGTTTTGGCGTAAAATTTTGGACGCTCAGTGTAATTGGCTTCACAGACGCAGCTCAACAGTGAAAGTTGCGCCCAAAAAAATCGAGAGGTTTAATGGTAATGGCCTCAAATGTTCAAAAAAATGCTTTTTAGGGACATTTCCTATCAGAGCACGTCTTTGGATTCGGGCCTTCGGATTGCCACACTGCCAACTTATGGCCAATTTGCAACCATTGGCGGTACCGTGTTGTCGTAGAGAAAGTGTTTGCGATTCCGAACCGAATTCAGGCATTTGAAGTTTTTCTTCATTTGTAAACATTTGGTTTGCCAGATTGGCTAATCAATCTAAGCATTTCCGGCAATCGCGGACACTCCTCAAAATTGCTAGAAATTTATAAAATAATTTTGTAATCTTTTTAGTCGCAATTTCGGCCGGTTCTAGGAATGAAGTGCATTATCCAGCTGGCACTGCACATTTTCTGGAGAAAATATCTTTTTCGGTATAGCAATTTTTGTTTTATTTCCGTCACTTTTTTCAACGAACCTTTTTTTGGGAGTCCGAGTAAAAACTTTTGAAACATTTTGTTAGCATTTTTTTTACTCTTATGATTAAAAGCTCTGGTTTTCTTACCATTGTTTTAGTCGTCTCAACACTTTCCGGATAAAACGCACACTTTGGACCTTCTGGAAAAGCTTGGTGCTTTGGTCGACTGTCAGTCCACCCGCGACACTTTTGTATACGCCGCGTCATGTCGCATTGAGAACGCCTTTGACCTCTTGGCCATCATTGCTGACGCAGTTCAGCGGCCGAACATTTTGGACGAAGAGGCAAACGCCAATTTTATAATTTTCATTGTTTAAAGAAGTGAATTTCCCGTTGGAAATGAAAAATTCAGTTTTTTTTTCATAGGTGGAGTATTGTCGCGATGTCATTCTGTATGAGAACGACACGCTGTCCAGGCAGCCCGAATGTGAGCCTTTGCTCAACGATTGGATACACCAGGTGGGTGAGGCGGGACATCAACGCGCTAAACTTCCCCTTTAGGCCGCTTTCCGTTCGAATACGGTCGGTTTGCCCCGGTACTGTCCCAACGGACTTGTCGAAGCAGTACACTCCAAGCACATTCTGTCCTTCCTCAGCCAATATTACAAACCGCAAAGCATCGTTTTGGCGGGTGAGCTTATTCAAACCATTTGTTTACCTTTCACTCTGGTCAAGGCGTCGGAGTTGACCAAAGTTGGCTCGTCGACGTGGGCAAGGAACTGTTTGACCCTCGCAAAACCACGTGGAATGAATGTCCAGAACGTCTATTGACCGATCTGCCACCCGCGGACCAGTCGCTGGCCCAATACACCGGGGGAGAACTGCTTATTGAGAAGGACCTCAGTCAAATGGCACTCGGCCCAACTCCGTTTCCAAATTTGGCACACGTTGTCATCGGATTTGAGGTATTTTAACAATTTTGACTGAAACTTAGCTCAACCCCCCCCCCTTAAGGGTGTTAGTGTGGATGACGCAGATTTTGTCCCATTTTGTGTGCTCCAAAGTTTGATGGGCGGTGGTGGGAGTTTTAGTGCCGGCGGACCGGGCAAAGGCATGTACACGCGACTGTATGTGGACGTTCTAAACCAGTCAGTTGGCTTTTGACGGTTGTTCATCACACAATTATTTGATTAGTAACCATTGGATATACAATGCAACTGCATTCAACCATTCCTACAAGGACTGTGGCCTTTTTTGCATCCGTGCCAGTGCCGACCCATCAAAGGTTAAATTGCTGCTGTTAATTTAAAGAACCTATTGGTGAAGTTTAACAAAAATTAAGCTAAAAGATATGGTGGACGTCATTCTCGCGGAGTTCCGCCGCCTGTGTGCGGGTGTGCGGCAGGGCGAACTGGAGAGGGCCAAGGTCCAACTGAAGTCGCAACTGCTGATGAACTTGGAAATGCGCCCCGTCCAATTTGAGGACTTGGCCAGGCAGATGCTGGCTCATGGACAGCGAAAAACGGCGGATGAATACTCAGAATTAATCGGTCGGTTAATTGCATACAAATCATCAAAAATGTTTTAAAATTTCCCACAGACCGAGTTCAAGACAAGGACATTGTACGGATCGCGCACAAAATGCTGGACAGCCGACTTTCAATTGCTGGATATGGGGACTTACGGAAAATGCCAACCTACAAAAATATCCAATCTATGCTCTGATTATCCGAATATTTGTTTTTGTTAATTTGAAAAATTTATGCTACCTATATTGTGTCTAAGATATTTTAGAAAAAATGTCAGAATAATTTTTTATTTTCCAAGCGGTTCATATCCAGAGACAAAAAAAATCGTCTAGTACAAGTAATGGAAGGTACACATCGACTTTATCATCGATTTATCTGTCACTGCTGTCTCTTCTGCAGAACGGCAATTGATTTCTGCAGATAATCAATGGCTGTTTTCGGGTCCTCATAATCCATCGCACTTTGGGCATATTTCGCCAACTTTTTGGCTTCCAGATAATCCTGCAGCGTCAATCCTGCAAATATTCTCGGAGTCTTGTCTTGATTTCATCATTAGCTCTGGGAAATTGGGACCCAGTTACCGACCTGCCGACGTTTGGTGATGAGCAGTTGCGTCGGCCTGCGTTTGTTGATGCGCGGGTGGACTTTTCGGATGAAGATGTGGAGGGGAAGAAAATACACCCTGGTGTGTCGGTGATCCGTGTCCATGCACATTCGCGGGCACGCCTGCCGAAGATGTGCCGCGGAAAGGCTCTTGCAGTCCAGAAATGGGAAGTCGATGCGGCTGCTGTTGGGGGTGGTGTGCTGCTCCACCCTGCGGGTTGACACCAGCGAAAGATCCGATGCCAGCGGGATAGTGAACGGCACCGCTTGGTCCATATGGAGACGGAATTTGCCGTTGTTGAGACGGATGAGGCGGCATGGAATGAAACTAAGAGACCGAACTTTACGAAGAAGAGCACAAGAAGTAAACATTATCGGTGTTCAACAAAGACAATAAAAGAACAAAATTTTAATAAAATTTTGTCTACGTTAGCCTTTGGCTCGATTTTCTGGGGCTTAAGTGGGTACGACTTTGTATCCCGGTGCAGCACCTGTTGCTGATTAACAGAAGATGGCTGCGTCTGAGTCAAGGAAGCGTTCAAATCATTCAGCTCGGCCGAGAGTTTGTCGTTGATCTGAGCAGCAATATCATCCTGATCGTCGGAATCTGAACGAACGTTATAAGAAATAACAAATATTCAATAAGATCAAAATCAACCTTTTGCTCGTTGCATCATCTGCTGATCTTCTGCTGGTTTCGGTTGTTCGCCACGTTTCAGGCAGTTGTGGATGTCTATTGCTCGCCATTTTGCGTACTTTCGCGCCGACTAAATTATTTTAACTTATTTTGGAACGGGCAAAGTAAATAACGAATCTTCTTAGGAATAATAGGCGAATTTATACGTTTGATATGAGGACGTGAAAACCTGTATATTCTCGTCTAATTGTCCGAAGCAGGTCAACACGTCGAACTGAATTAAAAGAAAGGAATTAATTTTGTCACATTCAAATTTTAAAAAAAATCGAATTTTCCGTTCAATTTCTTACCAAATAACCCGCGGTGTAAAAAGCCTTTATAATCTTCTGCCCAAATTCGCCCTGCTGGTCTAATCCATAAGCGAATTGGAACAGCCGTTGGGCCTGGTCCTCGATGTGCGACTGCGCAACAATTTCCTGTACCATCGCATCGTTGTCCTTGTGCGTCTGCTTCAGCTAAAAATGAAAACCCTTTGTGTTTTCCATAGTAACATTTCCGTTTAAGCTATAACGCTTTGCAAATGGATTTCAAGAAGAATTCTGTGTCACTCATGGCTATTCAAAAGGAACTTAAATAATATTGATACTTATGTCAGCCTACATTTTCAAGGAGTGTCATCAGATTAAGCAAAAACTTCTTTGTGTCTGGGTCATTCCCGCTCTGCTTCATTCCTTCTTCCAGTGACTTCACAAGGCCTAAAAATTTGTTTTTACAAAAAGTTAAATTGAGAAACGTGTCTTACACCAATAATGAATGACGACATCCCTGGCCGCATATTCGTTGGCTATTTTTACAAAGTGCGCAATTGGTCGCATTGACTGAGGAATGTCAGACAAATTTATGGCAGAAGACATCTTTTACTGGACAATCTTCAGACAAAAAAAATGAAAATCATGACTAGGCCGGGATTTTTAGGCACTAAACCCCGTCAAAATAGGCTGGAAAATTCAGTAAAGACTAGAGATCGGAATTTTGAAAAATCCGGGCACGAAAAGAGGGACGATCGGTCGGGATTTTTACGGACGACCGGGATTTTCAGGACTAAAAATACACCAGCAGATGCGTCACCGAGCGTCTAAATTCGTATTTGTACAACAGATCGCCAATGACAGATCGCCAAACATAAGTCTTTTTGAACAAAAACATAAAATTCCAAAAATTTTCTCGCCATTGCCTTTTAAGCTTTTTTGGACAGTTTGGAATAGCATATTTTTGGGCTTTCGAGCTCACAATGGACAGGCATCCGCAACCGCTGTTTGGTCAGCCCCCATACTTCGCCGATTCATCAAATCCTCAACCGTTGAGCCAATTTCGTCCAGAAGAGAATCATTTTTTTCACAAACAGAACGCCGACCCATATGCAGAAATGCTGTATGTTTTAATAAAACATGCCCCTCAGACCTCCCATGGAGAGTTTCTCGTTTTCCTTTATTTTTAGGTTTCAGTCTGGTAACACGCGGTCTTTTTTCGGCCCCCATGTCGTCGACTCTTCTGCCAGCAGTGGTGGCAAACAAATCATTTAAAAATCGTAATTTTTATGTTCAGCCAACCCCGCTAACATTGACGGTGGGAGCGATGCTCTGCCGTCATTGATGAGCGTACGGCACAATTCTATTGGGGTGGGAGGCGGAGCTTCAACGTATGGCTTCTTTGATGCTCATTCACAAGGTTCACATTTCCCGGGATTTTCTATTTATTTAAATTAGAAAAAGTGTTTACGAGAGACAATGTTTTTGAATTCAGCTCGTCCTACAACCGGAGTCTCGGCTCCATATGGCAAGTTTTTCCATCATCCCGGCGGAGACGACTTCGCAAGCGCCCGTAGTTTCAACACCTTGCCGCAAAGGGGCCATTACTTCGCCAACTATGCACGTGGAGGTCGCGTTTTGACAACAAAATTTGTGCATTTTTTTTGTGTTCACAGGAAACAGTCGAATGGCGTCGCGCGATGAAGGACCAACTGATCTGATCGCGATGATGCTGAAGGAGGAAAGGCAGGAGGAGGAGGTTCAGGGACTTTCATTTTTCAGCAAACGCCAACAAATCATCCCATCACGAATTGCACGCGGTTTTGTTTACTTTGTTCTTTTAGCTTCTGATAAAATTCTTTTAAATTTTATGCCCTATTAATGGAATTTCTATGCCAATTTAGGCACGGACGGTATGCCCATTTACAACAGCAGTTATTGGAAGACTGGCGAACGACGTCAACCGTTTGAATTTGGCGGAGGACTGCAACAACAACAACAGCAGCCGATCCCTCGAATGATGCGACTCAACTCGGAAGGCGAATTTAACATCGTGGATTTTCGGAATAAGTTTCGACTGAAAAAGGTGTGTTTGGATGGGCTTAATTTTGATATTCTTGTTGAATTAGAACTGATCGGGAAATATAATCATTGGGTTCCGGGTGTTGTATCGTTTCTTGTACGCCCATAACTCCTCACTTCAGCTGCTGAGAATCCCGGAAGACAAGGAATTGTGGTTGGAGACCAAAACAGGCCAAGCGGTGGACTTTAACTCGGACGATTGGCATACGGCGGCTTTGGAAGGACGCACATATTTCTACAATCCTGTGACCTTTCGCATCTTTTTCGAACGGGTACCCGCTTCCCGTTGTATGGTTGTGCAGCAGACAGAGCTCCAGAAATTATTGGATGCGGTAAGTTTTTAAATGCTCAAAATATTTTTGGGGGTGAGAAAATGGCCAACCAAACATTGGGCCATTGATGCCGACGGATTGTGTCAGTGATTTGTTCAGACGACTCCTTCCACGCTGATTGTTGAGCGCATTTCCAGCCAGTTGACGGAACATTCGATTAACACCTTTTTCGAGCAGTACGGAAAGGTGGCGTTCAGCACAATTTGCCGATATGAGGACGTGAGTGTCTAAAGATAGCCTTGGCAAATGAAACAAATAGTTGTTTCCTTCAGTTGCTTTTGCAAAACTTTTATTCATTTTTTTCATTAAGATGGTCAAATCTGGCGATAGTCAGCCGAGCGATCATTACTGTTTGGCCTTTATTCGCATGGAATCTGTTGCGGCTCAAAGCAAAATTTTGGCAAAGCGTTTCCATCTCATCGATGGACTTGAGGCTGGTCAAGATTTTTGCAATTTTTAATGGGTTTTTTTTTGTCTTCGATAGGTCGAAGTTCGAATTCCGCCTAACCGCCTTTTCGTCGCCCGTCTACCAGAAAAAGTTTCCGCCCAAGACCTGGTGGCATATTTTTCGGAGGAAATTTTGAAAATCGACCCGACAGCCTATTGCGTTGATGGTTTGATTTAATTTTGAAAGATTTTAATCTAAAAAAAAGTCCAAATTTACTTTTAGCTTATTTTCCGGTTCCGTTCACACAATTTGCCTTTGTCACTTGTGGTGGACAACAAATTGCGGCTAAACTCGCCGTGTTCGTCGTATTTTATTTTGATAAGACGAAAAATTTTATTTTTTAGAAAAGCGGATTTGATATTCAAACATCAATCGATCACTGTCTCTTCATTGAATTTCGAAGAAGGAGGTCAGACAGAATTAAAATAGAAAACAAAAATGTTTAATTTGCAGGAAATATAGAAAAATTGTTCAATGACAAAATCCAAATGTTGACCAATCGAAACGAATTGGCCCGTGTCCGTTCGTTGCTGAACATTGGCGACGAAGTAAAACTTACATTGCAATTGCTGGCAAAGACGAGAAAATGTTTGTGTTTTTTTCTTCTTTTATTTATTTGTTTTTTAAAATTTAATACTTTTCAGTCACAAATCCAATGCTTTTGTTGAATGAAATAAACACAGAATTTTTAAAGTGCACTGAGGAGAAAATTCGCAATTATTTATATGTGCAAGAACACGTGTTGGACATTTGTAAAATTGTAGCGTTAAAAGAGGGCGTCGGAGGCGAAAATGGTGGAAATTCTCACTAAAATTTAAAAACTAATGATGCTTTTTCTTAAGATGGAACGCGGAAACGAAAGCGTAAAGCGTCGGATAGCGAAGAAACACTAAATGATGAGGAGGAAGTCGAAGAGGGAACGATGCAAAATGCCATTTTTGAAGACGACAACATCGGCAAGTATTTTAATAGCTTTGGTCATCTTACAATTTGAATTTTCTAAATGTTATCGCTTTCTTTTGCTTTTGAAATTTTAGCTCAAGCTGTTGTCGCCGATCGATCTTTCAAATCCGAATTAGTATAATTTTGAAGAAGCAGACAAACCCAGAATGTGATCGGATCGATCTTTGACTTAATTTGACAATTTTCATATTATTTTGTATTTTTTCACATTATTTTGTATTACGTATATTTCTTAAACTGATGCTTTTTTGCTCTTTTCCAAAATCTCTGGCTTTTACGATTATATTTCATGCTACAATGCATTGCAATGTTTATAATTCCGAGGTTCCGGGGGATTTTTTCATCATTTTGAATTACTCGGGTGATGGACCGTCGTCTCTTTTCCTACGAAGATTTTGTGTTGTTCGAAAGTGATGGTGAACATTTTTGCCTTTGTTTTTTTTTATTGAATTTTCTCAGCGCGTTCCCTGGCGAATGCTAATTGTTGGCTTACGGACAATGTTGTCAATTTTGCGGTCAGCTATCTGTACAATCAGAACGCCGAGCAGTACCCGCGAATTATAAATAGCGTAAAAAATAGAATGGAAAATGAACGCCGCCGACTCCTTTTTTGCTCTAAAGTTTGCTTTCTGGAAAGGTCTCCGTCGTTTCCGCCACTCTCTGTGAGCTGATCAAATACACCGAAGAAACTGAAATGGACGCACTGCTCCAATCAATCGGCGCGACACCACAAAAATGGCTTTTGTTTCTGTTCAATGACAGGTCATAGTTGGGAGCGAGTCCGATGGGCTCTCAACCCGTTTTTCGGGCCACAAGCTTCGCATCACCTCAAAATCAACCCTTTTTTTAAACTTAATAACCAATTGTCATCCAACAACAGCACGGAGCCGCAAATTGCACTGAGGTTTCTCGATAAGTACCATAATTTACATTTTTAAAATAATCAATTTAGCGGTACCCACTGGTCGCTGGTGTTGTTCAACCCGCATTGCAGACATTTCATTCTCTTCGATCCGATGTCCCAGTCACTGTCGTCGCGTGATGCCGGCAACGTTTACAAAGTGAGGCAAAATTGTTGTTTTATTCTTCTCATTTTTACCGCAAGGAACATTTTTTAATAATTATAATTTGATCAATTTTTCCACAGTTTGTCCTCAAACTGGCCACATCTTTTGGATGCCGTCGCTCTGTTGGAGAAGAACAGAAAGGAGGACACCAATTGTTGGTCTCTTCACTCGTCCATCCCATCATGCAAACGCCGGGCGACTGCGGCATTTTTGTAGTGGAATATTCACGGGCAATTTTGGAGGTAAAAAATATAAAAAATTAAAAAATGTTTAAATTTATAGGCTCTTTCTCGAAATGCACAGTCGGGGGCGGAGGTCGACTTCGATTTTAGTCACATAAACCCTGGCGATATGGGCTCAACACGACGACATTGGATGGAAATCATCCGGAAACAAGAACAAACAGCAATTAACAATCGATAATTATTGGAGAGTGATTATTCGGTTTTTAATTGGTTTGAGATTTAATTGTTTTAATATTTTCTGAAGAGAAATTATTGTAAATCGGTGCTGCTCATTTGTAAGTTTAAAATAGTTCCATTATATACAAACTATTCAATAAAAAAATGTTCGGATGGTTGTTCATGGACGGCAACAAAAAAAACGAATTAATGTTTTCAACGAATTGTTTAAGAATAAATCTTTGGCCTTCTGTCATTAAATAATATTAAATTTTGGCGTTCTGTCATTAATATAAATCTTTGGCGTTCTTTCAAATAATATTAAATTTTGGCGTTCTGTCATTATAAAATCGTTGGCGTTCTTTCAAATAATATTAAATCTTTGGCGTTCTGTCATTATATAAATCGTTGGCGTTCTTTTAAATAATATTAAATCTTTGGCGTTCTGTCATATAAAAAAAAAAAGTTACAATAAAACCGAGTTGGCCGCACATCGAACACAAGAATTTTTGATTAAGCCCACCGATTAGCCTAATTTTTTGCACAGAGCTTGCCCAACAAATTGTCTATAATACTGAGCATAATTTAATTGATACCGAGTTACGAAAAAAATTTTAGAGGGCAAAGAATGTCGGAAAATTTACCCAATTTGTTTTGATAACCGAAATAGCAATTTATTCAAAAAAGCTCCAAAATCCACCAAGCATCCTTTATTTTTGTGGCATGGCATTAATTGTAAATACGTATTTTAGCGCCTCAATGCTAGGCTTCAGCAATATAGTCTCGTCGTTTTTTATTGTTCACCTTTTTTGTGCATCTTACGCATTATATCTGGATCAGATCGGAAAATTTGACTGGTAAATTATTTGGCGCATTTCAAAGATCACATATTTATTTTCAGGTCAATAAGGCATTTGGGATGTCCACGTCAGACTTGGATTGGACGCATTCAAAATTTTGATGCTTTAATTTTAGTTTCAAAGAAAAATGTTGTCGGGTTACTCAATCTCGACACAGGAAATATTGGTAAGCAAAATGTAGCCAATCCCAATATTTAAAGTTTAGTTTCACCTTTTTAGTTTGGCGTCAAATCATTGACCCGAATGATTCGTCGATTGAACTAAGTTCTGTCGATTCTTCAACTGTACAAGTCCGATCAGAAAGCGGAACAGGCGGTTGGCATTGGACCTTCGACATTCACACTGGACTTTTGAAATCTCAGGTGCCCTACAACTCCCAGATGCTGACAATTAACTGACAATTAATCGGCATTCAGAGTAAAAAAGCGGTGTCAGAAAAGCGATCGACCGACAAAGATGGCGTCATCCTTCCAGTTCGTGTCGACCATCGGAGTGGACGGGTCGAATTCGAGACCGGTGAGGGCTCCAAAAATGCCGTAGACATTTTGGCTTCCGATGTGCCAATTGCGGAGCTAAAAATTTTGAAAACGAATAGCGCAACGGATGAGCAGCAGAATTACAAAGTTTGTGCCCCCCCCCCCCCACAAAAACATTTCAGAAATTTGTTTTTGTTAATTCAGATTTTTGTCTCCCGAGTCGACTGCACTTTGGAACTTTATGAACTTGCTACCGCCGACCACCAAAAAAATGAGCAGCCAAAACTTCTCTGGAGGCGTTTTGAGTCGTTGTCGGAGATTAGCGATGTCCAAATGGTCGACATGCCGTTGTCCGAAGCACAGGCACAAATTGAGACGGAGTTCAACTTGGACGGTATTTCCTGAAAAGTGTTATACTTTTCAGTGCCTCGAACCCAAATGTTGACTTTTATTGCATTTTATTTATTTTAGAGTCGGTTTGGCTTTCTTTTCTTCTGCGCATTCGCAGTCAATGCGAACAATTGCATCGCTTTTTTCTCTCCACCGCGGAGCGTTTTGTGCAAACGTTGGAAATGTTCGTCCGCGGAGAGTTTCGTTTCTCCGCCCTCCTTCGGCAGCTGTTGGACCTCGGACCCGCGGAGGGGGCGAAGGCTAGCGGCAAATTGGAGAGGGACTGTTTCAACCTGCGCAAAGTGATCGTTGTCAGCACACTTTCGGGTCCGTGTTTTAGTCTTTGGAGGAGAGCCTTAAATTTTCTCGGAGATTATTCTTCAAAGGCGAAACGGAACACTTTGGAGAATTGCTCCCATTGATTTGAGTTAAATTAAATCGTTTAGCGTTTGCTTAATGCTTCTGGTTTGTTTCCGGCGAGCAATTAGGGTGTTAAATGTTTGTTATCTGCAGCACTTTAGGCACTCTTTACGGCATTTCCAATGATGACGGCCATTTGCTTTGGTCTTTGTATTTGGGCGACCATTTTGAGCCTTACCGGAATAGACGGCATTTTGTTGCGACGGCGGAGGGAGGGAAAGTGCCGTTGTTAGTCCAACGCGGAACGACTTTTTACCAATGGCACAGTCAGGCAGCCACCGTATTTAATGTTAAAGTCGGTTTTATTTTTTAATTTTGTAAGAGTTGGAATTGCTTTGCCAAATGCCATTTTCCCAACTTACATTTATTTTACAATTTTAGAATTCAGAAGATTCCATTGTCTTATTCTTCAATCCAATAACGGGCGTTCAAGTTGAACAGCTTCGGGTTAGTTATGCTTTTATGAAAACATTAGTCTAATTTTTGAATTTCGTTAAATTTAAAAAAGCCGTCGATGGGACGAATTCTTTCCTCTTTCTTCAGATTCCGGGAGGTGTGTCGCGACTGGAACTTTGGCCCTTTCCCAATTCCGAGCAACTCCATCCGTTGCTTCTTTTGAGAAATTCCGACCCGAAAGTCGCGGAGTTTTGGCCACCATTTAAGTCAAATTATGTGCCGCCTAAGTCGGTCTATTTGTTAAGCGTTGGACAGGAAAAGGACGCTTTGGTAGGCTTTCTTGGGGATTTTTTCATAAATTTTCTTCAAACGCGTTTCAAAAAACAAATTCTAGCCAATTCCATAGGGTTTCGCTTTTTAGATAAAAATATTTTTAAGCTTGGCCATAAGGTTGAACTGTCTAATGACGGGACAGCTCGACTGAATGAACAATGGCTGACAGTGTTACCCGGAGATGGCTTCGAACCGATTTATGCAATTGTGGGAAAGTCTCCGAACGGTAAAAACAGTTTTTGATCGATCGAACTAACCAATTTTTATTATATTTTCCTTATTGAGAATGTCTAAACAATTTGAACTTTAAAAAAAAATTTCTTAGAGAAAATGCACAGTCAGGGCAAGGTGTTGGGTGACCGGGCGGTGCTGTACAAATACAACAACCCAAATTTGGTTGCTGTTTTGAGTGCCAATCCGTCCAATTCCCTCCTCCGATTGCATTTGGTCGACTCGGTCAGCGGACAATTGGTCTTCACTGGACACTATTCGAAAGCGACGCCGCCTTTTCACATTGTTCATTGCGAGAATTGGCTTGTGGTCTGTGATTTTTTACTCCTGAAATGTATATGTTAAAAAGATTGATATTTATTGAGATCATCGCATTGCCATTCAGATCAGTTATTGGAACGATAAGGCGCGTCGAACGGAAGTTGGCGTTGTTGAACTGTTCGAAGGTCTGCAGCAAACAAATGCCACCGTTTTCGACTCGTTGGCTGCACACAGTCGACCTGTTCAAGTCGCCATCAAAACTTATATTTTTCCACAAGGAATCAATGCGATGGCTGCTACCAGTACAGGTGATCAAACTTTTGGGGGGCAAGTCGAAATTCATTCCAAAATGATCGGGTTTGACTGACGGGCAATTGTTTAGAACAGGGCCTTACTTCACGAGCTGTGCTCGTCGCGCTGCCCTTTGGTGGCATTTTGGAAATTTCACGCCGTTTTTTGGATGCCCGACGTCCATTGGAGATGACAGCCGAATTGAGTGAAGAGATGATGATCCATTACATTCCGGAACTTCCGTTCGCAACCGAAGACCTGATCAACTACAACCAGACCACGCTTAATGTGCGCGGAATTCGGACAGCGTAAGCGATCAGAAATGAAGAGATCTTTTGGTTTAAGGAGTTTATTATTGCTTTGTGAAACATTCTGAAATATAAGTAGTAATTCAAATATTGTCTTTTTAGACCGTCCGGTCTCGAGTCCACTTCGCTTGTGTTTGCTTACGGAATTGACCTCTTCTACACCCGCGTAACACCAAGGTGAGTTTTTTTTTTTTGCTTTTGTTTTGCCATTCGCATATATTTGTGATTTTCCCGTAAAAATTCAGTGGCACCTTCGACATTTTGAAGGACGACTTCGACTACGTGTTCATCGCCGGGGTGACATTTTTGCTTTGTGCGGCAAGCGTAGTGTGCAAACGAATTTGGCGCTACCAAAGCATCCAACAAGCGTGGGCTTAAACAACATGGCACTTTATATTTGTCACTTTTTTTGGCTTTGCTATTCGAATTCACTCATTGCTCTTCTGTTGTTGGATCTCTCAACACTTTTCTTTAACCGATCCATCGTAAAAGTGAATATTATGTGTTTAGCATTCAAACCAACCCCCCGGGGGTGAAACGCGCGCACCGAAAAAGTCCCTTGACCGTTCCACCCCCCGGGCAAACAAATGAGGCGGACGGATTTTAGGCCGTTAAGTGAAATTTATCAGCGGCTTTTTGTGTTTAAGTGGTCTTTTAAAAACATTTAATGAGCGAGTCAATTTGAGCCCTCCTCTTTTGGCACGGCCACCTGTTGGAACAAAGTAAACTCTGTGCCCCCCCCCCTCCCTTTGCCTGTTTCTGTGGTAATTTCCTCCATTGTGTTTTACCATTCCCAAAATTTGAGTACGATTCTGATTGTGCCCGGTATGTTAGGCCTAAATTCGCTATTATTGTTGTTTAATAAAACTATCATTAGTTGTGTTTATTGTAGTTTAATTTGCTTTTAACTCAATAAACAACACACTTACTTCGATTTCGTGTTTATACAAACGAAGAAAACATTTTTGAAACGTCCGTCCCTATTTAAAAATGTTTTTTTTGTTCCGAGGCTCAAACATTTAGTTGAAAGATTGTCGTGGCATTGAATTTGTCGCTGCATCGGAATGTGTTAGATTTAACGCGGATGGGACGCGGGACGTGGGGGCTTTACGCTTTAAGCTTCCTCCTCCTCTGTTTTGCTTTTGCCCTTTTTTACGGCAAATGGTGGAGAAATTCGAGCTTTACCGAGCCGAGACAATGCGCAATGACGTACATGTGGCGTCGAATTTTCTATTTGGTGGGTTCCAAATTATAAACCCAAAATTTTAAAAAGCTCCGATTCAATCAATAAAATTTGATTCCAAATGCTACTCATTTGTCAGGACGTTGGACTTAAGCACAAGACCTATTCACTGTTTCTGTACGCCGAGGGATTGAACCGTGCGCAGAGATACGGGTTGGAGAGGGCGTACAAAATAATCGATGTTTCCATCGATTGGTTTAGCGAACTTGGCCGATTGGATGGCTTTCCGATCGTTTTTGTGCCGGGCAATGCCGGTTCGGGTCGACAAGTGCGTTCGTTGGGCTCGTTGTTGCAGAACAAAACTGAACGATTGGGCACGCCCTTCCAATTTGACACATTCGCGCTCGACTTCAACGAGGTGGGGCCGGCCATCACCCCAACCAAATTCATTCATTTTATTTTGGCAAAAATCAAATTATGGCACAGGAAATGACTGCGCTAAACTTCGATTACGTTGAAAGCCAAGCGCAATTTTTGTCCGATTCCATTGATCACATTTTGTCGTTGTATTCGTCGCCCCCCAAAATTGTGCTTATCGGACATTCCATGGGCGGAATTGTTATCCAAAAACTGTTGGCGACCGATTCCAAATTTGACAAAAGGCAAAACATTGCCTTCGTCGTCGCTTTTGCAACTCCTTTCGCACAGCCACGTAAATTTAAAAAGAGAAAAACTGCCGAATTTGTGGTGGATTTTTAGCGTTTATGTTCGACAAACGATTTTTGCGCTTTTGGAATTCCATGAATTCAATAATTGGGGAGGATAATCGTCGCCGGAGGGCGTTTCCGAACATTGTCTCAGTGAGTGGGGGCCTTTTGGACGAGTTCATTGACGAGGGCTGGACCTTTTCCCCCGCGGTGAATGTCCACGCTCACAGCGCAGCGATCGATCGCATTTGGGCGGAGGCCGACCATTTGTGCATTGTTTGGTGTAATGAACTTGTTCGGTACGTACTTTTGTGCACTTTGGGGGGTTCAGCTGCAGCAGATCAAACGAATAAATAGAAGCCCTTTAATTCTAGGCAAACTTCGCGCTTTCTTTTTGATTATGCCGCGGCCCCGACACATTTTCTGCAGAATTTCCACGACTTTGCGCATTTGCATTACCATTCCCTGGGGGTCCGACTCAGCCCGATCTCACCGGACTCGGCCAGTTTGAGTGATGTCGATATCAGTCTTTGCGTCCCTAAGGTTGGGCTTGATCGATCTATCCGATCATCACTAATTATATCATGCCGCCCCCTTTCAGTGTCCCCCAAATTCTGGACCGCAACAAATCGACCTTTTGTCCAACGACATTTCGTCCATCGGAAAACAACGCTTTTTGTTGGCCATCGCGCATTTGACTGATCGGAATCATTTGACCTCAAAATTCGACCTTTTGACATTGCCGAATTGTGGACAAAGTGTTGCCGCTCGCTTTTTGGACGCGGCCCATCTTTTTGCCTTTTTCAATTTGTCCAATTGCGTTGCGCAAGGAAAAGTTCTGATCGCGGGAGGGACCCATTTATGGGTGAAGAAGAGCTGATCAGATTGTTTTTATTGCATTTTTATTTTTAAGGTTTTTGACGATGACGCCATTCTTCTCCCGCAAGTCCATTTGTCTTTAATTCAATTCTTATGGAATGACAACAAATTTACGATGAACAATTTCTCAATGGAAATGCGACCATTGGCCATCGTTCCCATTCACTTTCCGCGCAAAGAAAACGAATTTGGCATTTTCAAAGTTCAAATTTGGAGAGGCAAATGCCGCGAAAGTACGTAGAAAGTTAAAGTCCAAATAAACATTGGCCAATTCAGAAAGCGTCGCCCGTCAGAGAATTATCTTTTTGGCTGACGGAGTGCCCAGACGATTTGACAAATTTGGCACGGATTCAAATTCGTCGGCACTTTTCATTTATCCGCCGACAAAGGGACGTCGGCCGAACTCCGAGGACGCCGGCGGCGGTCAGCACCACCAGCTGATGATCATTGACACGGCGCAATGTGCCGAATATTCCCTCGTCTTTTCAGTTGATCTCCACTTCTCCCTGATAAAGGTGGTCGTTACTGCGAATTCCTCCGAATTTAACACATTGTTAAAGCTTTTCCGGCGATCGCAACACTTTCTGCCCGCGTCGAGTGTCTTCACTTTGCTTTTGGTCCATTTTTATGTCAGCACGACGACGGGGAGACGTCATTTTATGAATTTATGTGCTGTTCCGGTTCTGATGTCCGCTGCAATTGCCTTTCTCGGGTAAAGTGATTTTGTTGCATTTTTTGTCCTAAGCCCAGAGGGGATGGCTTCTTCAATCAGATCGATCGATCGATCAGAACATATGCTCGGATTTGATCCGTTCGATCGCTTAGTTATCTTTTTGGCGTTTTTATTGGGCACCGTACGTAGTCGACTTTTATTGTTCAGCACCGACGTCTTTCTGTTGCTTCTCGCCGTCATCTCCGCCACGTTTTTGTTCTTCCATTTGCTGCTTCTGACCGTTTCTCCACTCGTTTTGGCTCTTTTCCGCCGGCCTTTTGGCCCCTTTGCCGCCGCCCATTTGCGCATCATTTTGTTCCTTTTGTTGGCTTTGTCCACGGCATTTACCAACAACAGTTTCCCCTTGGCGCTGTTTTGCGTTTGTCTTCACATATCCGTGAGGAATTCTTTTGCCCTTATTCTTTGAGAAAATCCCTTTAATTACAATCATAAATTCATTACAGTAATTATGATCATAAATCCATTACCGTATCATTACCGTATGCCGTATTTACCGTTCATCACTCCTTTTCTCCGCAGGCTCTCCACCGGCGTTTCGCCTCCGGCGGCAACGCTGTCGCTTTCTCCTCCGCGTCGCTTTTGCTGATTTTGCCCTCCGTCGTTTTTCAATTCGCGCACATTTTTACTTGCGCGTGGAACTTGGCCAAATTTGGCCAATTCCGCGCCCTCTCCGACCCCTTTTTGGCCACAAATTTAACACTGTCCCTCTTCACTTTAGCCTTCCGTTTCCGAACTCCGATAAAACTATTTGGGTCCGCCGCTTTTTTCTTTAAAAATATTATTTTCCTTTTTATTCTTTTAATTGTTTTTTACACATTCGAAAGTGCCGCCGTTAGTCCGATGAGTTTTGTTGTTCTCGACGATCTCTCCCTCCTAACCGTTTTAGCCTTTGCATTTACATCCGTCATTTACAGAATTTCCTAAAACCCCTCCGGCGAAATTATTGTTTTTTTGTTTTGTCCATTCCATCGCTTGTCATTATTTATAAATAAAACATATCATCCGTTTTGAAAAGCGGCTATACATATTTAAATGTGCTGTTTGACTTTGTTGTTGCGATATTCCCATAGCCCTGGGGGCGAGAAAAGCAAAAAGCCGAAAGTTCAGTCATCCTTAACACAAATTGCCGTAAAATACCCCCCCCCCATCGAATTCCCAAGTAATTGAACTTTTAATTGAGTTGCTTATAGCAAAAATGTTTTGAGCAAAAACATCGCAGCAGCGGAGAAAACGCCGGACAGGGGGAAAGTGACCACCCAGGCGATGAACACATTCCGGAAGAGGGGCCAATTGACGGGCACGGACCCCCGCACGGCCCCCACAGAGACGACACTGCCCACCTGAAG
>MEIZ01000005.1:469664-481172 GCA_001723225.1 Globodera ellingtonae | reverse complement strand
ACACGCCTAAAGAATATTTCCTGCTTTTTCAGCTGCTAAACCTGCTTTTTTTGGGTTTTGAACAAAAGAGTAAATAGAGCAATCAGTCGCATAAAATGTCGTGACATAACCCAAACAAACAATTTGAGAACGCGTGGGGGGGCAATTACCGGGACGCAAAAACTTTAACGGAATTTATGCACGTCACAATTACACAATCTCTCCCCTTTTCTTATTTTAAATCACTTTAAATAATTTTTAAAAGGTTTTAATACTTTTTCCAAACCGTAATTTTTCCCAATTTAAAAATTGTTCTCTTTTTCGTTTTGGCCAAATGAATTCGAATTCCGACGAGGGAAGGGAAACGGAAGCTAATCGAAATGCCGAAAAGCTCAATCAGCAGCCGTCGGTGAATGAAAAGAATGAGGTACGGCAATCTTCAAACTTTGGCAAATAAAATTGTTCGCGAAAAAGGACAACGACGCGACCGAAGAGCGGCAACGGAAAGGCGGCGGAGAAGCGTTTCCGTTGCCTGTGGACGAAAATATGGGCGGGAAGAACGCGTACAACTGCACCCACGAGTACACATTTGAAAGAAGCCCAAATATGGTCCATAAAATCCCAATTTCGGGCTGCCCCCCCCCCCCGACAATGTCTCGAAGGACTTAAAAATTAAAATTTAGCAAAACGCAACAATGCCCTTGGTCTGATAATTTGAAGGAAAAGGAATTTGATGATTAATTGGCACAATTTAACTGGGTCGCCGCGAGCGATTCCAACTGCTTTTTCCCCCATTTCATCATTTTCTTGCAGTTTCCTTTTCTTAACACTTTTTAAATTCTTTTTCTTGAATATTTTACCGATTTACACTTACAGTGAATTTTATTAATAATGTATGGCGTTGTTTTTACATTATTCTTTTAAAATGAAATAATAATTTAATTTGTTTCTTCAACGCTTCTCTTTTCTCAATTGTGCCAAAATTTGACTGAATGCGATAAAAAGAAGATGGTCACAACGGTCGAATACGCTCCGTTGCATAACCTTTGGAATGGTTCGTCGATGGTCAAAAATCTGTGGGAGGCGAATTATTTGAAGAAAAAGTGCGTTTTATTGGAGGACACCTGAAGTCTTTTCAAAATGTCGTCGATGACGGGGGGATTCCATTTGAATCTGAAAGAAATTCCCGTTAATTCCAATTAAATTCCGTTGATGACACCGACCTGTCGATGAATTGTATTTTCGGGTCCACGTCCCTTAAATATTTGGGCAATAATTAATAATATTCCAAAAATCAGAACCCACCATTCTTCGCAGACGTAAATTCGCTGGTCCCCTGCACTTTTGGGCATTTCCGCCCCGTCGTCCCTGCCCAAAGTGATTTGATCTCTCGGCGATTTTGTCAGTGCCGCGGAAGACGAAGACAATGGAAGAGGAAATCTCGAAAAAGTGTCCTGAAGAGAGAGATATATAAACAATTCGATTTTTGGTCCGGTCGCTTTAGTCTCGAGCATCGTTAGGAAAAACCTTTTGTTGTTGTTGTTTGTGGAGACCGTCAGTTTGAAGGTGAAGGTATGAGCGCAAAAGATCAGGAAGAAAGCCCAACTGAGCGTTGAACTCTGTGAATTGCAAAGGGCGGATGAATTCTGTTGATCCGTCACTTTTTATGCGATTAATTGGAGACAGTTGAGGACGGGAGAATATTCGGGAGGTCCCCGAGAGGAAAAATTGAATTTTTGATTTATTTTCATCCCGGGTTGGTGTAAAATCCCCCAACCGCCTCCAGCTCTACTCGAAGGTACCAACCAGTCTGTATTCGGACCGCATCGTTGAATTGGCATACAAATTTGCTGAAAACAGTTTGTAAGATGTCTTCCCGATCGGACTTTGCTTTAGTGTTATCCGCATCTTCCGATGATCCATCTTCAACTATCGGTTGATGCTGCAAATTCGTCAAAAGGGCGTCCAGAGCCGCGAATTGGAACAGTTGGAGCACATTGTGAGAGAGTTTAGCCGGTGAAACAACGGCAGATGATACTGATGTGGAAGTTGCTTCATTTACTTCGGATGCATTGGACGGCACTGTTCCTCCCACAACATCTCGCAACTGTGCCAACACATCGCCGATCAGTGCCGAAACGCAATGTTCGATTGGAGAATTGTGGCGCAACATTGACCCTCGTGAATACTGAAATTAACCAAAAACAGCATTAACTTTCACTTCTGCAAGACTTTGGGTACGACCTGTACTCGGCAAATGATTGCTTTACACTTTTCACTTCGGCTTTTGTCGTGCCCATCGTGAGCCCGTTGCTGAACATTTCCCAGTCGGAACTTGAATTTCTGCTGAAGGGCAATTCCAATTTGCTTTGCTGCCGAAGTATCCGCAGCCTTCGACGAGACAAATTCGTAATTGGCTCGAGATGAAATGCCAATGCCGGGTTCAACCATATGAAAGAGTGCCCAACTGAAAAAAAACAAGGAATATAAAAAAGCATTGAACGTACCCATTTATGTTCTACCAGTTTTTAAAAAATTTAAACATTAAAAGGCAAATGTAAAATCCCTTCAATTCGTGCTGTTCAAAACGTACACGGACGCATTTGTCGTGTCTCCGTCCATACACGCCAGCGAAATTCGTCGCGCCCAAAAGTTCAAGTCACCGCCCACGAGGGTAATTCCATCGTCAGCATCCGGAAGTGGTAAAAACTTGTGATGGAGTTGAATTTCGCTGAGTTGATCCAAAACGTCGTGCCAAAGGGTGCCCAAATCCGAGCCAACTGAAGAACTATTTGAGCCACCGCCCCCGGCAATTGAGGAGCCGTCGTCGTCTAAGTCGACGCCTCCGAATTGCTCCTCCCAAATGACGCGACTGTTATGGAGCTGATCCTATAAACGTGAATATAATCGAGGAATGTTCAGGGGGATCAAGAGATAGGACCTTAAAAAACAGTCTCAACTTCTGTCCAATTTTGACAAAATCTCCACTGGTTGTTCTTGTGATGATTAGATCCAAATCCGACCATGAGGCATCCATCTTCAGGAAACAATTTGCTTCTTTCACCTTAAAACATTTCTTTTTTGAATTTTATTGGCATTTTTACCTTCTCTTCATCTTCAGACTTTTTATAACTCCAATCGGTTGAAGCGTTCATTTTCTGATCAATTATTCTGACAATAAAAATTGATCGGCCCATCCATTCAATTTTACTCTGCAACAGCCCAACTTGGAGTTCGATGTTGTGTTCAGGCGCTTTCTGTAGCAAAAATTTTTTTTTTTTGGTTTTAAATCCCAAAAACCTCAACAAATTTTGAATATCTTGTCGAAATGGCAAGCGAATTAATGCTCATTTCTCCGGAGATGACGCCCCCATCGGCGACAATTTGGCTCGAGCCCAATTCAAAACGCAGTGCAAGCTCGCGATTCCGAGAAGAATCGAACTGTAATTTCAAAATAAAGTTTAGAAAACCACAAAATTTGACCCATTTTTAGCCCGAGTTGTTCCGGGAAAGTCTGATCCGATACCTTTCTTTTGTATACTTACCATAACCGCAACACTTGTTGAACCCTTTTTAGTTAGCCATGTCGTAAAACTAAAATTTAATTATTTCCAATAAAAGATCAATTCCGCTTTACCCCATCGTCGTTGACATTTGCGCGTTAACATTCATCTCCTCCCAATCAAACGTTACGTCCACCAATGCTTTCCAATTGGTACCAACGCCAGCGGACGAATGATTTTGATCACTTTTTTCCGAGTTTAAATTTCGACATCCCACGGATTGCTCCGTTGACATCGACAATTCTTTTCGTGTTGCAACAGTATTTGGCGCCTTTAGTGACTTTTGACCGAGAAAGAGGCGTTTGATCAGTTTCTTTCGGTACCACGCCTTCGGGAAGGAGATCAGTTCGTCCAACCGACGCATATCGTGCACAATCGCCGCTTTGCCAGCCTCAAATTTGAACACCAAACGGACATCGTTCGATGCGGCGGGATCGTCGGAATTCAGCGAGGAATTCCTCGTCCGCGAAGCGGTCACCCGCAGACGGTCCAAAGTAAGCGACAGAGCGTCATGAGCCGATGCTTGCTGTTCGAGTGAATTGGGAGTCAGGGCGTCAATTGTAAATGTTTGAATAAGTTTCTCCGAATTTGAGTTCGCATTTGAATGGACATGAAAATTTGAACCGATACGACACCTGATGAGGACTGTAAATGCTAAGTGAGAATGAATTGAGTTCCATCCATCCAAAAATGCACATCGTCGGACGATCCATCCCATCGCAACATTTTCGAGTGCATCCGTTCAATGTCAGGGATGGCAAAGTGAGCAGACAGTCGGCGGCAGAACTTTTCTTTAAGTGCAAAAATAGCTTAAGAATTTATTTAATATTGCGTTAAATTTATTTATAAATTTAGTAACCCCCGCACAAATCCAAAAATATGCACCTGTTGCCTCCCCTCAAATCGAAGACTGGAAGCTTGAACTGAAACATGCAAGATGAGGTCGAAGGAAAGGCCAAGACGATCAATGGCGATGAGTTCAACCGCCGGGTCCAGTTTTTTCCCGTCAAAACTTCCAATTCCACTCGAGGCCTTTTGAATGGAAGATTTGTCAAAAATGGTGTTTGTCAGAGGATCAAGGGTCTGATCAAGAAAATCGATCAGTGCTGGCGTGATCAGCGTTGTCAAGGGCATGCTGGCCAACTCGAGGGATGTGTAGAAGCACTTCTGGTTAAGCGATCGATATGATTTCATGAAGCCAAAATTTTCCTCCATTTGTTGGGGCAAAGGCATTTTCGCATCATCCGACGTGTATATAAAGCGTGCGTCCACACTCGGCAACGACAGTTGGGTGGTCGAGTCGACCGTCATCGATGTGGTCCCCGCCGAAAACTGACGACGGTGCCCCGGGAGGAAGCTGTTTTTGTCGAGCTGTTGCAGTTGTTTGGAAGGGTCAGCACGGAGGATACACTTTCCACACTCGATGTACACCTTAAAATTGGACAATGATCAATAATTGCGATAGATTGGCGATGGTTACATCTCTCAAATCAACAAAAAGCCCGTTTGCATTAAACTTTTGTTCAAACATTGCTACGCAGAAGCATCACCCACCTTGACGTCGATGTTCATGTCCAAAAGCTCCTTCACCACAGTGCTTCCCTGTTGGTTTTGCAGCTGGGCCCGTGGGGTCCCTCCGCCACTTGAACCGCCCGCCAATGACGAGCCCTCCAAAGAACGCGTCAACAAATTTCGCGACCTCGGCGTTGCCTTTCGCTGTTGTGGCTCCTCATTAGCGGATTTACGCTGTGAGTTGTGCTGCTTTGTGCTGCTGACATGGCCTTTCAATTTGGTGACCACCAATCGGCGAAACTCGCGCAGGTGGAGTTGTTCCAATTGTCGCAACTTCCGTCGCTCTGTCTCCAGTGTTAGCTCAGACACTCCACCGCAGTTTGCCAAGTCGGCCACTAGCATGGCGTGCTCGTGCATTTTTTTCTCAAGAGAGTGCACTCTGTGCCGAAATTGTTGAGCATCGTCTTCCACTTCGGCAACGGGTGGAGCGGAAAAGCGGTGCTGAACTGTGAAGCTCACCGGGTTCAGCAAGTTCGGGTCGCTGGAAGACACTGAAGACTGATTCAGCCCATCCTGTTCCTCTTCCGGCTCATCAGAAATTTCTTCCACATCTTCTTCTAACGAAGTAATTGATGATAATGTGTGGATCAATGATGATACAAACTTTCCGATATTCTAAAATTTAAATCCGTTTTAGAATAGAAACTATATAAAAGAGCCGTCACATTGTCTAGGTCCAAAGTCATCCCCTCCATTTTGGCCACGGTCGACAGCAACCATTTGGCATTAGCGTCATTCTGTGCCGAAATTGCGCTGGTGCTTAACTGATAAGACCCGTGGGGAAAGAAAAGGAAGTTGGAAGAACAAAATGCGGCATCCGATGACAGTGCCTCGAGCCGAGCCCACGGGTCTCCGTCCATCGAATCCTCTTCGAAACCGGACCCTTCGATAAAGCTGATTTTGAACTCGTCGAAATTGGCTTCGCAATGTATCTGCTGCTGGACATGCACTTGCACCTCCGTGTGGTGGAGGGACACCGCCAAAACTGTGGAGGAATCGTCGTGTGCTCCGAGCAGAGGCATGCACGCATGGAAGCCATCCTGGATGGACACGGACAGTTGGAACTCGAGGGCACTCGCCTTCAATGGGTAGGTTACATTGTGAGATTATGGACTCCCCATTTGAGACAATAGATGGATGAAATATGTTCAAAATTTCTCACCGTAATACTGCTATTGCTTCGCCTAATCGCCGCTTCCCCCTCCCCGACACTTCTTCTCCATGTCACTTCTTCGTCACGTTTTTCCTCTTTTCTTCCCGACATTTGGAGCAGTTTGTTCCGCTCCTCCTGCCAGCAGTTGTAAGTGTTTCTGTAGTTCAGCCAAAAAAGAATGGCTTTATCCAACGCCTTCGGTCTCATCATCAAAAACGGACGGATCAACGAAACAGAATAATTGTGGAGCCAATGTCGTCGTTCGGACGAAAAATTGTTATTTGACTGATTGAAGGGCATCTCGTTCTTGGCACTTATCTGAAAGATTTTTAATCAATTCAAAATGGGTTTTCCAAATTATTGTCGAATTGGAAGTCCCAAACTGGAGGAGGTCCCATACCCTGGCCCAAAATTCGAAAGTTGCGTTTGACCTGCGTTATAAACGTGGCGAATTCCCTTTGTTCCTCTTTTGTCTCTTCGTAAAGGGTCCATTTGTACGTTTGACTCAGTTTAAGGCTCAATTTCGCGACCGCTTGTGCCATTATGGACTCGTTGCTGGTCGATTTGTTGCCAATTTGAAAGTGCGTTTCTTGCAAAAGCAAAATGGCAGCGATTCCAGTGGGAGTTGTGGCCGCAATTTGGAGCCAATAATGCGTTGACTCGGATTCATTACAACGGACCTTGTAATAAATAGGAAACGAAATTATTTATAAATAAAATTATTTTATTTATTTACATCGATGCTGAAAAGCAGACGCGTCTCGCGTTGATCGACTGGCAGCAAATGTTGTTGATGAGGGTCGTTGTCTTTGCCCGTTCCCCACTTCTCATCCGCCAGTTTCTTCCACAAGAACATCAGCTCAGTCCGCAAAGTCTCCTGCGCCAGCAGCACTTGGTTAAGCAAGTCGGTTGAGAATGAGTGAACAATGGCACCTGAAAGGAAGGACGAGGACTCAAAGGAGGAATCCAAAATTTACTAAATTGAACAAACAAAACAAAATTAAAAAGAATAACATTTCCAATCTTATTCCGCTCCTGCGCTCAAATATTTCAAATGCCCCTCTCCTCTAGGAACTGACCAATTGAAATGGACACTTCAAACGACGGTCGGCGTCCACTTTTGTAAATTCCGGTTGAGTTCAACAACGGCAACGGAAGGCTGAAAGTGTCGGCGAACCGATCGCCGTCCTTGGCTGGTTGACCGCCAATTGAGTTGGAGGAAGTGACGACAAAGTGCAATTGGTGGGATCGAATGGCACTTTCAAAGTCGAAATTTGCCGCTTCACATTTTCCCTTGACAAGCGCTCCGTCCAATTTGTATTGGACCTCCAGAGATGGGAACAGCTGGGCACTCAGCTCAAATGTGACCAATTCCACGGACAAGTCCAGCGGCAATAAGCTTTCGAGAATTGAGGACTGATCATTCAGAGTTTGCACAACTTTCCCATTCAAAAATTCTTCATTGGCGTTTTGCTGATCACCCAGAAATTCGTTGAACAATGATGAGGACGGCAACTGCTCGACGATCGGCGACTCGGGTGTCGAAACAAAATTCCTGGTGGCASCCTCTTCTCTATTTTCTGGTGGTCTTTCTCGTCGAGTTTGWGAYTCCGTCAAATTCGGATGTTGAGGCCCGACAATCAAATGGAACTGCTGATTAAGTTGGCTCCCATGTCTCAACACAACCTTAATTTAAGTTATAAAAAGGAAAATGATCAAACAAATTAATTAAATCAGTAACCTCGTGAATGCTCTCGGCATGCATCGGCAACACGCCCTGAACGCCCCCAATCTTCACGGTCAGTTTCCGCTTATTCTGGCCAAGTTGTCCATCCAAAACACCTTCAAATACAGCTACAATTTCCTTCATCGAACAGTTCAGAATCTGTTGAGCTCTTGAGGTCGACCCTTTACTCGATGCCGTCGATGTTCGCTTCTGTCCTCCATCTTCGTGGATATTTTCGGCGATGATCAATGATATTTTCTGCACACGATTCTCAATCAGAAACGACCCGTTATCCGCTTCTTCTCCACCGTTTTCGGCTCCAATTCTGACACTTTTTTGAAGTTGCGTCGAGTTTTGCACACTGTGCGAAGTGAGTGAAACAAACAAATCCGTCAAAAGTCCCTCGCATGAAAACATTTCACAAGCGTTGTCAGAATCAAAAGTGAACTGAATGCTCTGGACGAATTTGTCATCCCTAAAATAAAGTCGGGTTCAAATCGCAAAATGTCGATTAACTAAAGCCATCACCAATCAACCCACCCGCTGTGGAGCCTCATTTTGATGTTCAGATCATCCGCCCACTGATCACCCAACGGATTTTCTTCTTCTGGCGCAAATGTCGTTGTAGCGTGGTTAACATCTTCATTTTTTGTGTGGATTAAATCGGTTTTGAGAATGCTTTGGAGACACTGCTTCAAATTGTTAATGAAATACAGAGACGGTATTGAAACTGAAAAGCGGATGTTTTGCACATCGGTGCATTGTTTGAGCCCAAATGTCGCACTAAATAAAACAATTGGATATAAATTGTGCATTTTAGTGACAATTCTACCGCGATGGTCTCATCCGATGGGCATCCATAAACAAATTGGAGTCCAATGCCGCGTTCCAGCGGAATTCGTCGATGATTATGAACGGGTTGACAGATAATGAAGGGAATTGGTGGCCAACACTTTTTCTATCGACAACAGAAACGGCAATTCTTCGAATTTTCGCAGAAATTTTTGACTCCTTCAGCAAATAAATTAATTTTCCGATAGCGTCCAGTGACGAACGGCCAAGTGAAAGTTCCTAAAATTGCGTTATTTATTATTTTAACAAATTTATTAATCGAAAGCATTCATTTGAACAAATGTAGCAACAAGACCGTGTTTAAAACCGGAATTTTGCAACCCGGTTTATGATTTTGTGCCCGGCTAACCAGCTTTTTTGATATGATCCAGTTTATTTTAAATGGAGAATTTAGAGTTTAATTAAATTTGAAACCCGGGTTTTATTAATTCTTGCATCCGGTTAATCAAAAACCGGTGTTGTCCACCCTAATTTTAACCTCAAAAAGTGAGTAGAAAAAGAGTGGGCATGGCAATTCCTCGGCCTTAAGATGATCGGTCGGCATTGTGCCAATTTTCCATTTTACTGCCAGCGTTTGCTGTCGACGGTATCGCCTCTCTTTGTACTCTTTGTGCGCTTGCAGAATTCGATGGTACAAATCGGCTACAAAATTGAATAAAATTAATAATATTTGCCATCATACTTTTATTCTATTCAAAATTTTTGCAATTCTCAGCGAGGAATGCCCTCATTGCCTTTATCCACAAAAAAAAAGAGACCCGAGGAGAATTTTACTTACGCTGTTCAGCCGCCGATTGTGAGTCGACTCCACCGCTTGGGGGTGCCTCAGCGGTTGTATTCGATGCCATCCGACGGTGTCCCATTTTGTGCTGTTGTTGTCGTTGTGCTGTTGCTGTTGAAAGTGTTTGTTCATCACCAGCAGATCCAGATGGAATCTCCCCTTTATGCTCTTCTTCGTCAATTGTTCTGATATATTTGCAAATCGTTGATTGGTCGATCAGCTTAAATTGAGAAGTCTGTGAAAGAATCTGATCATCGAAATTTGAGAAAAGAAGAACCTGAATTTGGGAACAGATCAATGGTTGCCAATGAGCAAACAAAGTTTCGAGTGCCAAATGACGTCGTTTCATGTCCCCAATTATCTGTCTCTCCTAACAAAAAGAATTATTAAATATTTTATGTTAACATCACAAATAAAATGTTTGTTTTTGTTGCCTTTTTCGTCGTTCCTCTTAAATTCTCCCTTCCGGCATTTGGATGTCTGTTGTGGAGGCTTAATAAGCTGTGGATCAGTTTGCAAGATGGGCACGAGTTCAGAAAGCGATTTGAAGACTTGACGCGTCCAATTTCCTGACCACCCATTGTGCAAACAATGCCATCCTGAACGCCATTTCCATTGCAGAAATGCGCCTCTCCTATTCACTTACCATCCATTCTTGGGTGTCCAACCCGGTCACCAACATTCTGATCAGTGTTAAATCGCGAGATTCTCCAAATGCAGATGACAGCTGCGCAAGCCGACTTCGAAAATTGCAGATGATTCGAAGCCATTCCGAGTAAATGAAAGCGATCGAACGGGCAAAAGTGTCATTCCGGTCATTGATGACTCCGGGCCTTTCTTAAATGTTCAGATGAGATTAGCGTTGATTATGGCGTCCATTTCAATTCCCAATCTTCTTACCATCAAATGGAGAAAGATTTAAAGAGCCAATCTTCAGGTTGATTTCAGAATAAAATGTTCCGTCCGTACGTTGAACAACGGAAAGGTCAAAGTGCGAATTTGTAACTTCAATGTCCAGCAAATATTGGGGACCAAACGGACAACAATTTGCCAGCGGAGCAATTTCATTCCAATTCGTATCAGAAAAATTGGCCTAAAGGGAATTGGGAAATCACTTTCTAAAAGAACAAAAAAATGTCAAAAACCCACCCGACCGTCCGGGACGATTTTCTTCCCGTCACAAATTGTCGGCGTTGTCCCAATGTTTGGACATTTTGGCATATTCCATTCCGTTATTTTAAATATTTTCAGCTGCCATTGCGAAATGTTGGCCGCAGAGAARACGCCCTCGTGGTTCCCTTTTKTGGAAATTGTCTCAACAGAAAATGGAGGCGATTTGCATAAAACCAACGAAGGCAAATTGGAACAATCGGCGATTTGMARCAGACAAACGTCAATGGAAGGCATCGCCAAATTGCCAGAAAAATTCAACGGAAATGAATCTGCAATAAATTTTGTATTAACGACCCCAAAACTAACAAAAATTACCCCCACTTTTGACTTTCGTTTCTGCTATTAATGGCTGTTGGTGTTGTTTCGAGCTGCATTTTGCGTAAATTCGTTGTAAAATCAGCGCAGAATGAGAATTCGTCTCAAATGCATAAACTTCCGTTGCAATTTTCTCCATGGCGTTAAGCAAAATTGGCGTTGTGAAAAGCTAAACATTTAAATCATTGTTTAATTGTAAATAAAACAAAACTTCGATGTTTTGGGCCAATTTCCCTCTCATTTTTGTGCATCGTGGTAATGTGTCAATTTGTTCCAATTAAAACAGTGCATACTAAACTCTGTCCCATTAAGCGTTCTGTCGACTGAAACTGACTTTGACAGTCCGTTTGAGGCCGAAAAGGTTTACCTAAAAATATATTTATCGATATTTTTA
>MEIZ01000005.1:379670-448017 GCA_001723225.1 Globodera ellingtonae | reverse complement strand
AAGGACAAGGACAAGGACAAGGACAAGGACAAGGACAAGGACAAGGACAAGTTGGCACTAGCGGCGGCGGGGCTGTGGCGTCGCCTGGCGGTGGTAGCACTGGATACGGCGGCTCCCGACTTCGTCGTCAATACGGTGCTGGTGGTGGTGGAGGTGGCGGAAGTGGTGGAGGTGCTGCAGGAGGCGGGCAATGTGTTGGACAGGTCGAAACCATTTTATCATCTTTATATTTTCAAAATATATTTTAGCCCGGACCAAAGGGACCTCCGGGCCCACCGGGAGGTCCGGGTCAGCCTGGACAGCCCGGCCAAGGTGGCGGTTCAGCTCCTTCCGGCCCTCCTGGACCCAGTGGGCCTCCCGGACCGCCTGGGCCTCCTGGCGGCGATGGACAGCCTGGCCAAGACGGAGAAGGCGGAACGACAAGCGGCGACGGCAAATAGTAAAAGAAAACAAATGTAAAAGAAAGCAAAATGATCTCAACTATCAGCTGTCCTTGCCCAAACCGCGCCTCGACAGGCGGTGGCGGAGCATCCGGAGGTGGCGGCGCTGCGGAGGTTCCTCCCAGCACTGGAGGCGCCACTGAGGGCGGCGCCGGCACCACCGGCGGCGGCGGCGGCACCACCGGCGGCGGCGGCACTGGCGGCAGTTACTTTGGCCAGTCAATGGCACTTCAGCTGAAGGCAGCAGCGCGCACCGCTCGCGGCATGAAACAGCCGGCAAAAGCACACGCAGCGACGGTGACCAATGGTGGGGAAATGGCGATGAACAGAGGCGGTGCCGGAATGATGATGGCACCGCAGCAGCCGACGATGGGAATGAAACAGGCGAAAACGCAAGCATAAAAGACGGAAACAATACCAAAATTGATCGAATAACGAAGGCATAAAATGTGTAAATCGCTTTTATTCAATTCAATGGCCGACTTGGGAAGAGATCGGCCCAACGCTATTTTAGCTGTTTAGGTAATTAATTTAATTTTATTAGCTGAATGAATATAAACAAAATAAATAGGTTAATACAAAATAAATTGCAAAATGCCATTGTCTGTCACTGTTCTTCTCGCAACTTCAGGGCGACAGTTACCGCCTTGGGGGTGAGCACAATTTGCCCGCAAAAGTCCAATTCCTTCTGAATGGGGGGGGGGGTCTTTTGAGTACAATTTGCCCCTCCATTCATTCCCTTTCGACCTCCGTGGCCTCACATGGGACGATGGAATATTTCCGCAAAATTCTGATCAGTGCCAATTTCTCCTCAATCATCGCCAATCGCATGCCAATACACACGCGGGGACCGCCCCCAAAAGAATACGCCGGCGGCAACTGACGGCCCTCCTCAAGCCATCTGAAAAATGCCAATGAATTTCAAAACAAATATTAATTTAAATTGCGCTTTCGACGACCTTTCTGGTCGAAACTGCTCCGCGTCTTCTCCCCACACGTTTTTGTCGCGATGCACTGAAAGTACGTCCACAACGACCACCGTGCCCTCCTCCACCGTGTGCTCACCCAACGTCGTGGTTTGGGAACAGATTCGATTCATAACACTGAAAATGGCATTTTTGTTACTAACAAATAAGCAACAGAAATATAAAAAAGTTGAAATTGAACGATTGCCTTGCGCCAAGGGGGCAAAGCCGCAGAGTTTCTTTGACAATCGCTTCAGTGTATTTCAGTTGACTCAGCTGTTCATACGTTGGGTCCTGTGGAGGGATTTTCCGTTTTTTGAATATTTTTCCGTTTTTTCAAAAACCTCGTCGATACAAATCGAGTCGATCTCTTGCTGGACCTTCGCTTGCACTTCCGGGTGAAAGGCCAAATTATGGCTGACCACACTCAACGAATTTGCTGTCGTGTCAAAGCTGAACGATTTGGAGGGTTTACCGAATGTTTTGGGGGAAGAAAGAATTTACCCGGCCAGCATAAAGGACTCCAGTTGCATAACAATCTCCTCCGAAGTGTTTTTCTTCTCAATCTGTTCAAAAAGCTGCTAAAAAACCTCCAAATTCTTTGGAACTCACTGAATGGCCGGATTTGTTGAACACTCCGTTGTGCTTCTGCACGGTCTGTTCCTCGGACTCCATCTCCAAAAACAGGTCGATGAAGTCCACGGATGCCTGGGGCTTTTGCCCCCGCTCCCTCTGCTGCTTGCGCTCCTGCACTTCCTTTAACAGCTGTTGCCTGAGAATTGCGAGCGGGTCGCTGCGCAAAAGTCCGCTCCACTCGATGAAAGGGTGCACAAAGTTCAGGCCGAACCACGGGAAAAGCCAGGCGACGTAGTCGAAGACGGTGCTGTTGATGCGCATCATGACCGCCATCGCCAACTGAGCCTTGTCTGTGCGAAACTGCCGCGAGTCGCGCTGACCCAACGCGACGCGCGAAATCACGTCGAAAGTCATTTCGACGAAATGTCTGTGAATAGGGGAAAAGAGTTGTGGGGGAGGGCATTCTGGCTGGGGGGACCTGTGAATGTTAATGGGCTTTCCCCCGTTGCGCGCCTCCTCCAGAAAATTGATGGCATTTTTGACCGAATCGTCTATAAGCAGCATGGCCTGAATTAGCAAATCAAAATTGCAATTAATCAAAAGTTATTTTCTCAAAAATCACCTTTTTTAGGTTTGTGACTGAAAATGCCGGGTTAGCGATCGTCCGGAGGCGCTTCCATCGGCCACCTCGGGCGAAGAACATATGGATCCATTTATATGAGTCGACATTGCCAATGATCGGAGAGAGCTGATCAGTCAGAATATACCGATTAATTCCAACTCCGACGCAAAACTTTGTACATTTCTTCCGTGGAAGTACTCAAATTTGGTGACCAACAGTTCGTGAACCATTGCAGCGTCAGAAATGACCAACGCATTGCGCCAACCGTACTGAATACCGTACACTTTGCCGAACTGAGCGGTCCAATCCCTAAATTGAAAGATGCCCGGACGGGAGACGAACAGCGCGTCGAAATTGCCACTGATCAGTTTGGGCGTCGGACTCGGAATGCCCCGGTTGAGCCAGTACTTGCGGTGTTTGAAGGCCACTCTGTTGGGGGCGTACTTTGGTCAAATTAAGTGCAAAATGCAATCGGCGATTGGGTCAGTCGAAAATCCCAAAAGCGATTGGACCAATCAGAACACTTACGCAACAAAAGTGACGACGAAACAGAGCAAAATCAGAGCAAATTGGAGAATAATTGGAACCATTTTTTGACAAACAAATCGAATAATTTCCAAGAATAGATCAAGCAAATTTTAATTAAATAAAGTCGATCGAAAAGGCAAATTTGTTCCTTTTAAAGGCCTTTTTCCGTTCCGTAGTTTGAGAGAATTTGTCACGTCCCCCAAAATGTACATTAAAATGGAGAGGAAATCCGTTCATTCTGTCGGCGAGTGTATTTCGTGATTTGTGTTGTTTGTGGTCACAGATTTTGGGGTTGAGAGGAAGTGAAAGAAGTGGCTGAAGGAAATGATATTGGATTGGAGGAAATTCGGTTGTGAAGAGATTTTGTAGAATGAATGTTTTGTGATATTGTCGTCTACATTAAATGTTTTTCTCCCTCAAAAGCCCTTTTTGTTGGCACAACTCGAGGCTGCTTATATTGCCCGTTAAGGAACGCAATTAGCATTTACAAGTGACTGGCAGCCAGGTTTAAGCGTGGCAATTATAATTATTATTTCTTTAAAAATATTTAATTATCTACCGATCACGTTTTGTTGGGAAAATTAGGGGCTGCTTATTGCCCGTTAAGGAATTCAATTAGCATTTATACCCTCGACGTATGCCGATTTAGGATTAGACAGGACGGAGGAATTTTTTCAGCTCAATTTATGGTCTGGAGTCCTTTTTTGAAGTTTGTCTAATTTGTAAGCGTTTAGTTTTTGCTTGAAGATAGCTTCTAATCAAAAATGTTTGAAGTTTCGAGGTTGAACGAATCGTCCTTCGCTCGGATGTGTTTTAAATTCAATGGTGCGTTAAGGACATTTTAGTGTGCCATAAGCAACTTTTGTAATTCTGTTCTAAAAACATCAATAAATCTTTTATCTTCAAAACCAAAAAATCGCTTCCTCTATTTGCAAATTTTATATACAAAACAGCAATTACAAATTTGCGACTGACAAGGATTATTTTTGACAAGATACATTAAGCACAATGAATGGATGGATGGTTGGGTGGTTGTGAAAGGAAAAATCACAAAATGAGAGAAAGAGATCGACCAAGCACAAAAATAGCTTGAGGCAAAAAGGTGAAAACAATTAAAAAAAACAAAAGCTGCTTTTTTGAACATTTCTAAAAGTGATATTTACGCTAAATAAATTGTTCGTCTGGGTGTTGAAGCTTCCATTTATTCAACGTCATGCGTTCAGTCCGCTGATAGAATCAAAAATATGCATTTCCGCCGCTGTTCCACCAATTTGGCTGAGTCGTCCGAGCACGCCACTCATCAGCTGGGAATTGGCAACTCCAATTGCTGCTGTCCTTCCGTCCTGACTCGGGTCGAGAAGAAACTGAAGCGCGGCAACACACAAAAATTAAATCTTTTTCTTTTTATCGCACTTTTTCGCCGTCGAAGAAAGTCGGCAGTCTCTCCAGCATTCCGTCAAAAGAGCGCCTCAACATTTGTTGGTACTCAATCCGTTCGCCGCCCATTGCCGCCTCATTCACCGCAAGAGCCTCGTTCAATTCGCCGATCAATGTCCTTATTTTTGTTAACCATTTGTGGAGTTAACAAATTAAATGCCGGATTTCACCTCAGCGCGGCAACTAATCGACAAATGCCCTCCTTTCCGTAGCGAAGCTTTTGGACGGGCGAAGTAAACGTCTCGGCATAAGCCAAAAGGCCGGCATTGACCTTGGGTAAAGGAAATCTCGATACTTTAGCATGCTTAACTGCAAGTGTAAAGTCAAATTTGTTAATCTCTGTTATATAAAGCGCTCCTTCCTTTGGCCCAAAGAAGGTAAGAATGGAATGGGGAAGTGCTAAGATCGCTAGAGCAAATTTTGGACAATTTGCACTAAACATTATCGTCCTGCTGATCTGCGAATACTTTCTACATGGTCAGAGTGCCCCCTGCAAAACAACAACTTACCGACGGACTGACGGAGCCCTGCAGGAACAATTGCAATTTCTTCAGATCAAGTTTTTTCAGTGCATCTTTGCCAACAGTTGTGCCGGTGTGCGAGTGGCACCCTCGGGGGATGTCCGCTGCCGAAAGAATGTGCCGAATTTGGGCCGTTTTGAAGAGCAAACATTCACATGCCAATTCCAAAGGATTGAGTACAGTTTCGTCCGCCTTCACAACCCGTTGACGCCGACGCGTGTCGGGAAACGCATTTTCCACTTAAATAAACGAGGGCAAAGCTGCTGTTTGATCATCAAAACTTATTACGAACCAGTCAAAGTCAGCCGACGGAGTGCCGTCCTGGCCAGTTCCGGAACATTCTCGGGCACTTCTTGTTCTACCAACCGCTCCTCTTGAATGAAAGTGCTGACGTTGGTGTGCAAATTGTAACCCATCGGGTCACTGTCCTCATTCACCCCATACTGAGGCCCGTCTTCTCCGTTGTTCATCGCCAAATTGCACCGTCCCTTCTCTCTGTTGTCTTTCTTCGCTGGCATAATGTTGTTATTGTTGTTGTTGTTCTGTTTGATCGGACTTCGACATGGCTCCACATGAGCGACTTTGATAAATGCCATTGTTGGGTCGTTCGGTTCATTTCGTTCGCTGGTCACTTGCACATGATCATGCCCAAGAGAATTACGGACCAACTGAACCATCCGATCGCAGGCTTCTGCCAACGAAGTGAGCTTGGGCTCTCGATAAACCCACTCAGTTGAATGCTCGGCCCTAAATCATTGAACATGGCCAAATTATGAACAATAAAAAAAAAGCGTCCACCCACCCAAAATGCGATTTTCCGTAGAATGTCACTTTGAAATAGGTTCCCAAGTGTCGTTTCCCGCTGACTTTTATCTCGGCCGCTCTTGAGCACGCCTGCTGGACTTCAGCATAAATGCCGACTAACGCCTTAAACAAAAGGAAATGTTATTGCTGATCAAAGCCTTCTGATCACTTTGAAGTCATTATTGTGCTCGAAGATTGGAATGATCAATCGACAGACGGGTCCGACGGCCTCATACCGCTCTGAGAGCAACAAAACACGAACCAACTCTTCGACCTTTCGTCTGAACTCCTCCTGAAAATAATAAAAATCGATTCGAAATTTAAGGGATATCAATTTATTATATGTTCATGTTTACCTCTGTGAATCCGCCTTGCTGAGTGCTACCCAAACTGTTTTCGTTGACTCCCTCAATTGCCGTAATCCGATCATTGAGGACGTTCAGCAGTGCCCAATCGGGTCTAATCAAACCACGACTTTTCAACTCCTTTCCGATGATCACCAGCGAATGGGCTTGGCATACAGCAGCTTCCGAATACCAAGCTGCAATCGAATTAAAAAGTCTAATAAAAGGTGCAAAAATAAAATCATTGCCTCCCGCAAGATGTTGTGCAGCCAATGCATCAAAGAACTCGGCTCGAAGTGCAGCCGAACCACGAAAACTGTTTGCCAATTGGATATGAAGATCAGCTAATTGAATCTAAAGGATATTTTATATATATTAAAAACAAAAACTGATCATTAACCGGGTCATTGATAGTGTCCGAAATAGCCTGTGTTGCCTCGAGCACACCACGAAGTTGTTTCACCAATTCCTGAGGAGTTGTTAGTGATTATTATTTGCATAACTTTGCTTAACGCATTACCAAGACGGCTTTGTCAAAGAGTGAAGTGAGCACAAGTGCGGAAGAGGCGGCATTGATGCCACCACCCTTTGTCGCCGGCCCACCACCGACAAGCGATTCCAAAGCGGACAGACCCCTCTCAAAACGAAAATTGTTCAGCGCAACGGCCTTTTCGCTAAGAAGACGAGCCAACACTGGCGAGATTTGAGCCCCGGGTCGACCAAGTCGTTCGGTGAGGAAAGTCTTCGGCCCGTCCGCAGCCGACAAGGGCATGAAGTCGGAGGGGTATTTCGCTGAAAGTATTTGGTACCAAATGTTTCAGATGTATTGGTGGATTAACGAATAAAAGTCGTACAACTTGTGGTCAGAGCGGTATCGTATCCAGACCGAAGAATCAAATGCAACAGAGCGGCTGTTGAATTTTGTACACGGACAATCCGACTGTTCAATTGGAGCAAAAGTGCTTTGATAAGAAGAGACAAGCAATCCAATGGGCCAGAGTTGAAAAAACGAGCGGAAAACTTTAATTAAAACAAAATCAAAATTAAAATTAAAAACTACGCAAACCAGGTTTACGAACACGGCAAGTGCGGATAGTGTGTGAAGTCGAACCGCCTCGGGCCAAGACTCACTGAGCAATTCAAGCTGTAAATGGAGAAGACGAAGGAAAACGGCATCGAAATTGCCGGAGGTGGAGTAACGCGTTTTTGCCTGAACCAAAGGTGTTTAATTATTAAATTGGTGGACGCCGGGGGGGGGGTCCGACGTGCGGTTAGAGGCCACAGAAAATTTTGTTTGAATCAAAAATATTGCCTATTTTCTCTTCAAAAAATTTTCTTGGGGGGGGGGCTGGGTACGCACACCCCTAGTGGAAACTTTACACACATACAGCTATTTGGTTGGCTATTGTCTGAACAGTTTCCAAAACAATGAGAGCAACTTCTTGGGCCAAATTGCAATCCATAAGAAAGCTTGTCGCTTCTGCATCTTTGCTTTCATCGTCGGTCATGCCTTTGGAGTCGTAAGTGTCTGTCGATAACATTTGCTATATTTAATTAGTTTAAAATTTTTTAAAATTTACCTCCAAAGCTCATATCGGTCAGCGTCGAGAACTTGCTGCTAACTCCAAAAGAATTCGACGCGTTTTGAAAATCGAATTTCCTCCCATTTGATGAATGAATTCTTTAAAAAAACAAAAATAATAAAAATAAAATCATATTGAAAAAGGCACCTTTTTGCTTGCAAAATAATATGGTGGGATCGTCCTCTGTATCGGAACAGCAAAAGCGCAATTTCCAAAAGTCGGACAAAGTCTACGAGCACATTTTGATGCTGTTGCTGCTGTTTGGATAATTCTTCCGATGAGTCATCAGGATTTGGCGAAGTTTTGGACGGTTGGATAGACTCTTGGGCATTCCAAAATGCGGCCAACATTTTTTTGGGAAGACCGTTCAGCGTGTAAAGGACGCTCAACATCAGATCGCGAACTTCGCTCTTAAGAAGAAACTTTTTTTTAAATTGTAAACAATATTTTACTAAAAAGTCAATTTCATGTTCAAAACGTACTTTTCTTCTTTTTTGGTTAACCAAATATTATATTGTTTTCGCAATTATTGAACCTTATCCAATTTCTCCACTAATACAGCCACAACAGCAGTGCCATTTTGTCCATTTGACGTTGGCCGAGAATTATTATTGTCGGTGGAAATGGTGCCATTTGTGTTGTTCATTGTTGGCATTGTAATCGTTGAAAGACGTGAGCTCGGCTGGGTGGTGGACAAACCACCGCTACAAATTGGGTCAATTACAATAAATAAACCAAAAGAAATTCGACAAATTCTCAAGTTGGCCATATTCCAATCCTCCCCCCAAACCTTTCCATGTGGCAGCGTCCCCATTCGGGTGTTGTCGTCAACATAGACAACCGACTTTGGCAATCTGCAATTGTTTATAAATACAAAAACGATCAATTCCAATGAACCTGTTATAGGCATTGGTGAATGGTTTGGGGAGTCAGCGGATGTACTCGTTGAGGCAACTTCTATTTCTCTAATATTTTCGATTGCCAATCGCAGCAGGGGCATGGTCAGCATTGCAATCCGACTTCTGGCCGACTGGAAACATTTTCCTATTTTTACCAACTACCGGCTCTCAAGCAGTAATTACCGTGTCTCCGTAACGCTCGTCCTGACTGTGTTTGGCGAGTAAATTGCGCACCAGCCGAATGACTTTACGCCTGTAGTCACGTGAATCCCGCAGGGATGCCACCAGTTCTTGAAGGAGTAGTCCGATAGGGAAGTGCATGGAACAATAGGTGGCGCTCATGTAAAAGTGCTCGGAATACAATGAAACTGAACAAAAAGTACAATGCGGATTGAGTTATATTGTATTAAGCATACATCCCTGATCTGATCAGAGATGGCAATTGTCTGTTATTAAATGTTACATTTTTCCACTTCGTTCGATTCCGATATGATCCCGTGAAATGGCGAAAATATCTGAGAAAACAGCTTGGCCAGCAAACCGGTCCCACCGCCATTCTTCGCCGTTTGTTGTTGCGCTTGTGCCGGTGGGCCTTAATTCTCAGCTGAACACAGTGAATTAATGACATTAGAGACAAAACCTTCTATTCTGAAATTGTCTCCTCGCATTACAATGCCAAACTTATCGGTCAACAACGGCAAACAAAGTGGGACCCAATGTTCATGACCGACCAAAAGTTGAAGCAGTTCGAATTTGTAAATACGAAATGACTAAAAATAATTGAGTTTTGACAAATCCTTTATAAATAAATATATTTACTTTTGATTCTATGACATCCATTTTCTTGACCACCGCATAAAGTTCCTTCATGATTTGGTGCCTGTCCATCAAGCTTAAGCAATGCTAAAAAGCTAACAAATAAGTAATTTAATCAGCGATCGAAGATTCACGATTAAAATTAATGATGCGATCGAAGATTCTCGATTAAAATTAATGATGGACGCATTTAATCGTACCTTTATAAAGTTTCCAAGAGCAGCATTGGCCATCCGACTTTCCAGATGGCATTCCTTTTGCATAAAAATGATTCTTTCGGTGAGCGTGTGGAACAACTCCTCCAGACAAAAATACAAATCAGTGGGAAATCGACTTCGTCTTGGTACGATGAGCAAATTGTGAAGGATAAGCCAATGTGCCATTGATTTGGCGGCACAATCGAGCAAAAACCACAACTGTCGAAACAATTTTACCAATATCAGCGTTCCTTCTTTGGAGGTTTGGGCTCGGTGGACCTGTAAAAGTGATCAATATGTTAATCGGGGAGTCTGATCAGATATTTACTAACCAATAAAGGAATACACTTGCAAATTGCACCATGAGTTGATTCTTCCGCATCACATTTAAGAAGTTGATTTTGGCATTTGAAATACAATCGGACATAATTTCGCAAAATGTCCCTCTTCGATTTCCGGTGCATAAACAATTGGTCAGCCAAACAAATGATGGCACTGAACACAATATTTTTTTTAATATTTAAATATAAGAAAATTGACAAAATATAATTTAAAACACCAACCCCAGAGCGCTGAGCATTACGTCTTCCGCTTTTGAAAGGGTAAGCAAACTAAAAAGGCGGTTCAAAACAATTTCGAAGAAAGGAATAAGTTGATCCAGGTCAATTGATGTTAATTTCTGAACCGAGTTTTAAGCAATTTAAATGCCAATTTCTGTATTACCTCAATGGATTCGACCAAATTATGCTCATTTGCAAAATGCCTTGGGGACAGACTGTGGTCTTGGATATCCGAAGCGGAACACCCGTTTTTAGAAGTGTTATTGTCGTGGAATTTCAAACTGGATGCTTGTTTAAAGTTAAGATTCGACGATGAATTGGACATTTGCACCGATGGCATTTTGTTCATTTTGGCAACGTTCGGATAAAGCTGTTGGCACAGTTGGAAGAAATTCTGAAGGCGTTCTTCCGTAGTGAATACCGACGAAACAAGCCGAAGACGTACACGAAACAGTGGGCGACCATTTTCAACAAATTTAATGTCCAAATTGGAAGAACTCTGTTTGGAAGTGAATTCTTAAAAGAAGAAAGGAACGGATAACATACTTCTTTTAAACCACAAGCGAATGGAGGCTTAAATTCGTGATACTTGGATGACAAGTTGGCGGCAACCGGCAGTTCGAACTCTTGACACTTTTCGGACATTACTAGTTGAGACAGGCCTCGAGCGTCCTTTCTGACCAGTGGAAGCCAGGCATAGCCCACCGGTGTCTCAATATGCTGAAATGTTTATTATAGTAAAATGAAAAACTAATTTTTTGACATTTCACAACAAAACTCCAAAAACCTGCCAATTTCGCAAGTCGCAAATAAATTTTGAACCATTTTCATTAAACATCGTTCTAAATTACTTTATTTTCACCTCTACAAACGGTTTGTTCTTGTTGGCAACGGCACTTGAAATGGAAATGTGATGAAAGGTGAAAAGAATGTGGTCGTTTTCGTCCAGGGCCACCGGCAGTTCCATTTTCACTTCCGTATTGAACTGCGGACTCTGCTCGTGGTATTGGACGTCACAGACAAAAGAATCGACAAACGGTCCGTTCAGATTGGTTCGGTTAAAAATGTGAGCGCCAGAGGGGTCGTTTTTGTCAATTTGTGTTGTTTTAATAGCAGACGAAGGCACATAACGCACTGTGCAAGAAATGTTCCGGGCTCGAGAGAATGTTTTTTGAGTTGAATAATTCAGCAAAATTGGGTACACCTAAAATTAGAGTGATTAGTGTAAAAATGACCAGCTTTATGGACCCATCCATACGTACATAAAGAAGATTGACCCGACCACGATGGGGTTCAGAATTGAGAGATTGGTCCAGGAACGATTGGAGCTCAAATGATGGTAATATGGGTGGTTTATTGGGTGAAAATGTTGGGCGTTTCCAGGGACGAAGAGGCAAATAGGAGGGTGAAATCCGCACTAAAAGAAGGGAATTATGAGCAAAAATCAGCAGCCAATAATGAACTTGGGAATTCGCAGAGAACGGACGTGACGTCCGTCTCGAGCACCAAAGCAGCGCTTGGAAAGGCTACCAATTTGGTCATTTTGTCGGCCTTTTGCATTTCCGTCAGCAGTTTCTGTAGGTCTCCGTCAGTAAGGCGGCCGCTTTCGCATTTGTACAGCGAACACTTTGCCAACGACGACTTGCCGACGCCGTCGACGACGGTGCCACCATTCTCGGACGGACTGATGCCGTTTTGCTGTTGAGAGGCGAAGGCACTGTTTAAGCAAAGCGATGGAAAAACGGGTCTAAAATGAAACTTTAAAGTAAGATGAAAGAAATTAAATTTTGCCTTGCTGTCCATGCGAACAAAGTTCGGAGATGTCGAAGCCGTTGGACGGACGCAGACAGAGATCTTTGGATTTTTGACGAATTCTTCGCGTCAATTGAATTGTTAGCCCTCAAGTAAATATCCGCTGACACATCCGAAAGGACCCGTTCCACCAAAACGATCAAAAACAAGTCAGGCCGGGGATTGTGAATGGAGCAAATAAGCTAAAACTTCTGAAGCTTTAACACTGATTTTCAGCAAGCACTTCTAGTTTTTGGCTTTACCTCCCCAGATCCCAATTATATGCTTAAGGCCAAAAAACTGTACCTTATTAGCATTTCTGATTTGCACCCAGCTGATTCCGTTGACTTTCTCAGCGGTCAAACTATCGGTGATTGAAAAAGACGAAGGAAAAGAAAACTCGGAGAATTTGGCGCCGGAAAGGCCATTTTGGCATAAAACTTCGCCATGTTGGAGCGGCAATGGGAAATCAACATGGAACTCCTCGGAGATACGCGTACCGAGACCGGCATCGTAGAGAAATGCTCGCGCGAAGAAGGGTTCAATCTTCGGAAGAATAAAGATTTTAAAACGCCATCCGTGCGTACTTAGTAGTAATTCCTTGTAGATAGAATTACCTGTTCGGAGTTTTCCTTTCCCGCCAGACGAATTCGAATGTCCAAGTGCCTGAGCTGAGCTGTGAACAGAATAGCCGGCTTCTCCCCAGCGAATTCGGATGTCGACGGTTCCGAACATTGGCTAAAGTCATCTCTGAGCATTCCATTCTGCAACTCCTCCACGGGTGGTGGTGCTTGGGGGGCCGTTCGTTTGCCACCAAATTTTGGCCGATTCATGGGATTTATCGCTGTCGATATACTGCTCGGAATTGGTGATGACCTCTCCGCGTTGCACTGTTCCGTCTCGCTCAGCTGCTCACCCAAAGTGCTGTTCCCGCACTCCGGTTCAGGCAAGGGCTAATTAATGTAACAATAAATTACCAAATAAAAGCAGATTTTTTCTAAAAAATACTTCCATGTCCCAATAAAGGGAAAAAAGGTTGCGCCTCTCCACAATAGGTGGCTGTAAGGCTCTGGCTGCTGCATTTCGACTTCTCCAAAAACCCGACGAGAAATCGCGAACTAAAGACAAAAATTTTAAACTCGAAATTCGAGAAACTATTAGTCCCAATCTAATAAACTCACTTGCCCCGCTGTCTTCGCTTGCCAAACTTTCCGAATCATGCATTGAGCAAGAGCCGAGCGGGAGGGAATTTTCACGTCCAGAAGAGTTCAAAGAGACGTTGTCTTCTTCAGAGGTGAGCATAGTCTCTGAAAAAAAGGCTTAAAAACGAATTTGTCGCCAGTTTCGACCTCTGTTATTCCAGTTTAGTGCTCGTTCAATTGAAAACAACCAAAATTGCAAATCCGTCTCATTTTCAGCAGAAAAAAGCAAGGCTCGCTTGTCGGATTCAGTCGATGACAACTAACAAAAATATTTTTTTGGTAAATCCGACATGCCATGGAAGAGAAGACCTGAAGAAGTTTGCCCTTTTTGGTGCTTTTTATGGACGCTGATTTGACGTCCATCTCCATGGTCGGCAGTTGCTGTTGTGCCAACGCCTGTTTGTACACTTCAATGTAAACCCGAGACTCATCCGCCGACTTTCGCAACACGCAATAGCGTTTCTTTTCGCTCTGTTGGGTGAAAAATGTTCGTAAATGACACAAATAAAATGGAATTTACGCGAAAACTGTCCACAATTCCATCGCCAGGCACAATGACCAAATTGCCCTCCTTGAGAATGTCCGATTGGGCAGCAAAAACAGAACACTGACCGGACATCGTCTAAATGTCTTTATTTTTTTAAAAATCGTAAAAAAAATCAGCAACCAGCTTCTCCTCGTCAGCAATCAAATCGCATTCAAACCGCAAAAAATTCAGTCCCTGCGGAGAGTCAAACCTTCAAAAAACGAAGTTTCTAAACTGCATTTCGGTAAAACCTTTTAAGCTCTCCACAAAATCGCGAATAGTTGAATTGGATCACTGTGTAAGGAGATGAATAATGTCGAATCGCGTCCATGGCCAACAGCCATTGGGCCTCATCAATGTCTCGTTGGCGCACCGAAGGCACTGCTGTTCGTTCACGCGGCCAAACTTCTACGCCCTAATTTGACAAATTTGAATACTTTTGGGTAAGGCCACATAAAAGTAAAATACTGAAACAAGTATTTTCAGTTATTAAAATTAGCTGCATACTGATATATCATCTCGTAAAAACAGCAACAAATCGCGGTCTTTGTCATGTTCAAGCAGGGCACTGTTCTCACCCACAAAATGTTCATAATCCAACGGCTCAGCAATTGGTGGAGATCGCTTCAAGTGGGAAAAACAAATGAAATAATTTCAACATGAATGAAAAATTTTAAAAAAATATCCTTCGCAAATTTTAACCTCCGAAATCGCAAAACTGAATCCCATTGTTTAAAAAAAGTTATTTTATCCTTCCAATATTGTGAATCCAAATGAATATACGAACCGAAGGATTGGCAGAACTGAGCACCTTTGAGATCGCCTCACGAGTTTCGCGCGCTTGGCCTGGCTTGCCTACCGCGGAGGTAAATCTGTCGTACAAAGAATGAGCATTTGGATAATCTTCAAATTGTGCCGGAATTATTTTTGAACCACTCGCCGGATGTTTATGTTCAATTTCAGTTTCAATAGTCAAAATAGAGGTCATATTCGTTTTTTTCTAACGCCTGTCTCTTATACACATCTAGATGTGTATAAGAGACAGCCCTATTGTTTTCCACTTTTACAAATTTTTGTGACTTATTTTCTTAACAAATTGTCATCAAAAATCAAAAAAATTTTCTCGGCGGCGCCTATCGGCACCGCCGACCCCCTCCCATGTCTAAAAAACTTCAAAAAAAAATGCCGATTTTTTTAAATTTGGTTGAAAATCTGTTGACAAATTGAGTCAAAAATTCAAAATTTTTCCCGGCGGCGCCTATCGGCACCGCTGACCCACCCGCGCCACCAAAAGCAGAATTCGCAAAAAAATTTGCTTTTTTGGAAAAAATTTTTAAGAAAAAATGTAATAAAACCAAAAACCTAAAAAAAATCCAACTTTTTTCCGCAAAAAATTGCTTAAGAAAAATGCAATAAAACCCAAAAATGCACCCCTAAGAATCGACTTTTTTTTGGTTTGCCCCCCCCCGAAAATTTTTTCTGGCTACGGCCCTGACACCAGAATAAAATTTTGTTTTCTTTTTTGGGAACTCTTGGCGCAACTAACCGCCGTAAATGTAGCTGCTCATTGGCGGAATTGGTTGTGTTACTTTTCAGGTGGTGGTAGAAGTGCTTTTGCGAAGCGGACTCAACCAACAAAGTGGAGCTGCCTCCGCTGGACGCTCCCGACAGAATAGTGCTCACATCCGCCTGCGTGTGAAGATGTGACTGAATTGTTGGTCCGGAAGAAAGCCGAGGCGATGGACTATAGTGGCGACTTGACATTAAGATGGGGCCTATTTGATCAACTATCAGTTATTGTTACCTATAAATTAGAATTGAATTTGTGGTTAGAATTCGGTGCAGCTAGCAGAGAAAACAGCTTGCAATTAAGGCTTCGGCAGCAGTGTTTTCCTGTTCCAAGGATTTTGAACCTGTTCCTGTTCCTGTTCTGTTCTCAAATTTTAGAACAGCCTATCTGTTCTGTTCCTGTTCCAAGGATTTTGAATCTGTTCCTGTTCCTGTGCTGTTCTAAATTCTAGAATAGAACAGGAACAGGAACAGAACAGGCCAAGCTGGAACAGGAAAACACTGTTCGGCAGTGCCGATAAGCGCCGTCGTTAAAATTTTTTGAATTTTCCAAAAACTTTTAACATTTCGCCAGGGAATTTTGAATTTTCCATGAGCGGGAATTCAAAATCTATAGAACGGGAATCCCGTACTTTTGAGAGTCTCGCTCTCGCTGGCCTCTACTTCATAGCCGTTATGAGTAACATTTTCCTCAATTTGATTTATTTTTAAGAAGCCATCTTTCACAGGCGGTGCCGATGAGAGAGAGGGTCGTTTTGTTCCCGCTGTTCCATCCCGAAACTCGATCCCATATTAAAGGGTTCGGGACTGAGACTCAAGAGTGGGGGTTTTGGTTTTAAAATTGGAAACGTCAATCTGCTTCAGTTTCTGGCACCAAAAATCGTTTTATACCATAAAACGCTGTCGCAAGCTTTTTTCTTGATTTTTTATACAAAATATTAAATTTCTATTTTCTGGAGCTTTGTTTAGTAACGATGTCCAGATTTTTTTATTCGATCGTCATTTTTTCAAATACAATGTGTACGTACATAACTGAAGTAAAAGCATAAACTGCAATCGGCGATGATCGAAAAAGAAAATGACAAAAAGGAAGGTCGATTTTTGTGTCGGTGTTGGCTTTTTAAATAGGAGAGAAACAGCGAAAAGAAGTCAAGAATACGCCCAAGCGTCAATTCATCGTATGCTGGCTACTTCTGACGGGCTCTGTACTGAGTCATTTCTAAAAAGATAAAAAATAAACATTGTACAAATTTTTGATATTTCTTGCCTTGCTCGTAGCGCTTTTTGTCGTCTCCCGCCTTCTGTTCCCAAAGTGTCTTATCCGATGGTGTCATGCGACCCCATTCCACGCCTTAATCAACTGATTGTTTTTCAATATTTTGTTGAAGTCGCAGACCTGCAGCCTTGGCAACCTCGGCCACACTCATCCCTGGCTTCTTTATCTTCTCTCTGTTAGCCAACATCCTAAAATCCCATAATTAACCGGACAATGTTTTAAACAACAAAGCCACCAGATGAAGTACGCGGACTGCGCACGCTTAGGCATGTTCGGGTCCTTGTTTTTCGACGCTTTCGGCATTGTTTGGAAAGAGTTTTAAATTCTAGATTGTTGACAACTGAAAAGGAGAGGTATTTTAGAAAAAATGCCATATTAGTGTCATCATAAAGACCATAAACGAAATTTATAATTTGGGAGGAAGGAGATGGCAATGCGGGTATAAAATGTATGTATGTGGAGAAAGGATCGTTGAAGAGAAATTCTTTTTTTCCTACATACATATTGAGAAGAATTGGTTGGTGGGGAGCAATGAGTGGAGATGAGATGGGGAGAAGGGCAGGGGACAGCAGCAGCAATGGGCGGCAATGGGGGCGACAGGGGAAGCGTTGGGTGGGGTGAGTGACTTGCTTGGTCTTGGTTGGGTTTATAGGAGAGGAGGGGGGAGGCACTGCGCCCAATGCTCTCTTCTTATTGAGGAGAGGTGAGCGAGTGTAGAGAGGAGGACGGATCGAAGGAGGAACGCGGGCGGCGAGTGAAGAGATATTGGAGAAGGGGAGAATGAAGGCAAGCGGAGGGCACAAATGGGAGAGGAGGGCTTATACTCGGTCGGAGGGCAATGACTCGCTCGCCATCTCCACCAACACAGCACAACAGTCTCTGCTCCACCATTCATTTCCATTCTCCCCTCCACTCTTCTGTCTCAACAGCATGCCCCCTACTATCGCCGCCCGCCATTCCCTCCTCTCCCTGGGGAAGCGCAGTGGCCGCCACACCACTCACTATGCATTGAAGGTGAAGGAAGATTCTTCCTTCCCATAGCTCACAACAACAGCCCACCAACCAACCAACCCACCCCATCCCCACATACACACAACCAACCATTCCACTATCGCCTCCCATCGCCTGCTCTGCTGACGACGAAGGGAAGGGAAAAGTAATGGGAAGTGGCTTGGCTGCCTCACGCCTTCACCCCCATCCATCCAATCCTCCGTTGTTGGGGAAGAAATCGCTGGTAGTGAGGGGACGGACGGCCGCTGGTTGGATTTTGCTGTGGTGTGTTGATGTTAGGGGAGGGGGGGGGGGTGACGAAGGGAGAGAAGGTGAAGGAAAAAGGGCTCACCATAAGAAAGGGGAAGTTGATGGGATGTGTTGGTGCAGAAAATTGAGAAAGAATTTTAGTAAAACGAATTTTAGAACAGAACAATGCTAGAAAAGAATCAGAACGGGACATTAGTTATATACAAAGGTTCTATCCAAGTAGCGATGTATGTATATAGGAAGTGAATTTTCGCTAAATTGGTACAGAGATTTATGTATATGACTAAAAAACGTGAAATAGATTAAAAATGAACTGAAAAATATGCTAAACCTGACCAATCCAGTCAATTTATGCGAGAAAATCTTCAAAATTCGTTAGTTATTACATTATCTTTAATAAAATATCAAAAATAAAAAATTTTCGGAAAGAACCGAGGGTTTAAAAAACATTTTTCAAGCGTACATTTTGTTTTTAGATTTTTTAAAAGAAATTTTCGGGAAATGACAGAATGCCAAAAATATGAATTTAATAAAGGAAATATTGATTTGTTCTCAAAAAGCCCGAAATCTTTATCTTGAGCCTCTTTATTCTTACCCTCGAAAGCCTTTTTGCTATTCTCGCTTTCTCTCTAATCATTATCACAAACGACAAAGCACAGCCTTTTCCTCCTACATATCTAAGCGTAAAAGCACACAGTGTAACGAGAAAAGTTTGTTAAGCTTAATTATTATTATTCCGTCAATATGATTTTTAGGCACAGATTTATAGACTAAAACGCGAAATATAGGCTAAAATGCTACACGGGGTAGCGAGTTGGGGTTCGTCCCCTAATTTTTAAGTGTGTTCCGAACCTACTGTAGCAAAAAGATTTCACAGGCACACCATATAGTAGCTTTCTTAATTTTAATTGTTTATAAATTCAAAGTTGCATTTTGCTACATTTTGTCACCGAAATTCTACTACAATTCTTGAATAGAGGAGATCTTATAAAAATGTCAATAAATAGGGTAAGTTTAGAAAGGCCGTTAAGAACGTTTATTTTTTTTTGTAGCAGGACCAGAATGTCGTTGAATATTTGTGCGGAAAAATCGGCTCAATTCTGATAGAAGACAGTTTTGATTATGTTGAACATTATGAGGAAATGTCTAATGCCGCGCTTCAAACGGTGTTTGATTTTTAGAATTATGAGTTATTTTTTAAACATTTTATTTCTCAGCTTACGGTAGGTCGAGGTCGAGAGCTTTACGTGAAACTGCGAGCTATGATAGACGAGCAACTTCAAAAAATGGTAAGTCACAAACAAAACAACGGAATTAAACGAATTTTTTGAAGCAGGGAGTACAGTTTTCATTAGACCCGACATTTGAAAAAGTCTGGATTGGTTTGAAATTTTACCGGATTCGTGATTTCCGGGATATTTAAAGTTAATTAATTAAAAAAAATTTTTTTTCAAAAGGTAAGAGAAGAGGACTTAGTTTAGTCTTTGTTTTCGAGTGGTGAAAAATCCCAAAACTTCAGGTTCGGGTAGCCGGGATTCGGCGGGCCGGGATTTTTTATTGAAGTTTATTGGATCGTGATTTCCGGGACTTAATTCTGAATATTCAGAAGTGTTTTTGTTTTGGTTTTCTTGGTATTTTTCTTTTGCCGGTCCGACGGGTTCTCAAGAATTTTAACTTTAAGCATCAGCAGTTCATTTCTTCTTTTACCAATGAGAATAAATCAATTGATGGAATCGATGACCGAATTTTGCAATTGCTTTGTCGTCAGTGGTTTGAATTCTCGGAAAAAATGGTCTGTTTTTGTACTTGTATATTTTACCACGATTTTTTTTAGTACCAAAGGCTTATTTTTGAGAAGACTTGTATCATGGGGTTTTCGGGATTCTGAACAAATGTCTCCGAAACTTCTTGAAACACTCTTTTTTTAACTTTTTAGTGACTACATATTTTGGCTATATTTTTGGTGACTCTGAAGTTTTAAATCGATATTTCCCGAACATTTTTAATATTATTATTTTTATAAAAAAGATAGTTTATTTACAACTGTAAGAGGGAAAATGACAAATTAAATTATTGTAATTGCAGATTATCGTCCGTCAAGTTCTTCTTTCTTCGGAGCGCGTCTTTGACAATTCCGTCGGTGAAGAGTCTCTCATCGTTTTTGCGTGGCGCATTTATCGTTCAATTTTGGAGCAGGATTCCGAGGATCTCCCAAAATTACTGGTGGGAATTGGAGAACCTTCACCGAATGACATTGTTGTTTGTTTAGCAGAATATTGTCGACGTCCGGACTCCGAATCGGAAAAAGTCTAATAGCAGCGTCAAAAAAATTCATACGAAATCAAAGGTCAATCAGAGGTAATTAATTAGGTGCTTATGTCCCAATGTTTTTAAAGTTTGCAATTGTCCGTTCAGCGTTCCCCGGCGTTCGCTGTTCTCCGACGACATTCTCTTTGACTTTTTCCGCTTCGTTGACACGGCATCCCTCGGCCTCTCTGTGGCCCTTTGTTGTCGCCGCTTTGCCAACTTTGCCGACTCCGTCCTCCGCGGTCGCACCCACTCGGACTGCGCTTTGATGCTTTGTGATGGCCAAAATGATTTATTTCCGCCACCACCAAAGTCGAAGAATCCAATTGGGGCTTTTGCCGTTCGCTTATGGAATGCCAACGGGGCCAAAGTGTACGGGAGAGGGGTCAGTTTGTCTTCAGAAAACAAATATTTTATTTCAGTTATTACTTCGTTTTTTATTTCAGTTTGGACGTCACATTTGCCATCATGGGATGCTTTTTTACCAGGTGATTGACCAATGGTTTTCCAACCCTCGTGAGCAACAACCGTTGGATTTGTCAGAAATTGAGATTCCTGAATGGATCACAGGGATGCGCTTTTTGTACATGCCTAGTAAGTGTCGCTTTCTTGTGCCCTTTGCAAATAATTTAATATTTAAAAGTTGAATTTTCAGTCGGCGTCACTCCGTCCGTGCTGTCCTTTTTGCAACTGATTTCGCCAATGTTGCAGAATTGCTGCCTGAAGTTTGAACTGGCTTCTCTCTGGCCAAAACTGCACACTTCTGGCCAACTTTTACCGTTTCTTTCACTTTTCAATCCGCTGACCTTTTCTCTTCAATTGACTTTCGATGAGCTCAATTTTTTCCGTGTCAACAATCACTTTTATAAGCTTCCTCTTTGGGCTACATTTCAGGTGCTGGAATTATTTGGATTATTCAACAATTTTACCAAACAAAGTTTGGGGCCAAGTCAGAAGTTGCACAAATACCTAACTATTTATGAAAACTAGAGATGGGACCTGTCCGTATTTTTCTATAGTCCGGATCCGGGTGACTTAAAAGCCCTGATTTTTTGACCCGGGATATCGGTCAAATATGGTCAAAGCCCAAACAAAGTTTTTTTTGGTTTATTTTTGTGCAAATATTTGAATGTACAAATTGAGTTGTCCAGTCTAATTATAATAGCACTAGTTTCAAGATTTAGTATTAGTCAAAATTGTACTAAGTTTTTTATTTTAGAGTATTTTCTTCCCGAATTGTTTCGACCTTTCCCTTCCGCTGAGTTTGCTTTCTTCGCGAGAAATTGGAATTGACGTGGCTACTTGGCTTCACAATGAGCGAAGCACTGTTGGACGACCGCGTCGTGTTGTGTTTTCCGATCAACCGAAAGAAATCAATTCGATGGGGCAGTCTTTTATGCCGGGAGTGAATGCGATGATCGGACTGATCAAACAGGTGAAAATCTGGACACAAAATCTAACACTTTTATTCAAAGAAAAACGAATATTATTATAATGTCACAATTATAAAATCTGTAAATGTTTTTTATAGAAATTCGCGGAAGGATCGGGAAAACGACATTTTGTTGTGGAGAGTTCGTCAAAGCTGTTGAATGAATGGGACGAGCGCCTCTTGCAGAATGGAAACAGCGAATGTCTTCTGGTCAGTCCGAAGCGAATTGTGCGCTGTTCCATTGGCGATGAACACACGGAGTTCGAGCAGTTCCACGACCATTTGCGTGGTGGCAAGGGGACTAAAGGGGTGCCAACAGTGCAAATTGGGACGAGCAGTTCTGTTCGTTGGTTGAAGGAAGTGATGGCACAAATGCCAAGGCAAACGAAAAAGGACTGAACGTAGTGGACGAAATTAAGGGAATTCGGAATGGAAGTGACCGTTACAATTATTGTGCTTTAAAGCAACAACAATTTGCCTATAACCATTTCATGGCTTTAACCCTTTTGTTTTTTGATATATTTTTTTTTGCGAGCATCATAAATATAGTACAATATATTGTGCGTTTTACGTTTTAAATTTATTTTAAATATTAGTGAAATGTCAAAAGAATAGTTTAGTATTTTCTATCCAAACAGCAGCACATAAATACAGCGGTGTGCTGTTTTGTTTGTGTTGTGTAAGAAAGAATCAATCAGTTAGTTCCACAGTTCTCTCAGCATTTCGAAGTGCTCTTCTTGCCGTTGTCCGGTGACCAGCCTTTCCCCGCTGAGAATGTTTGTCATCGCAATTCTTGTTACGCTATCGGCCGCAACATTTTCTGATATTCTTGACCGGAAAATGAAGCTGTTCATGAGATGGTCGAAGTCTCTTTTTAGGAAGGGATGGCATCTGAACACGAGGCGTCTGGCTTTATTTAAAGTAGTGGCTGGCGAAATCGGAAACCCCGGGAGATACGAAAATGAATCCAATTAATTACATAATTATGCTGATTTCGATCAACAAACTGCAAAATGAACTGAAAGTGGCGCAGGAGACCATCACGTAATCTGTGCCAGGAATTCCAAAAAAGTTCCAACTTGTGGTTAGCGTGCTGGACATAATGTTCAACGGATGGACAACCAGTGTGGGAATCAGCTGTTTGCCGATGCGAACGTTTTCAGACAACTGAAATGGGGGGGGGACGTTTTCAAAAAACTGAAATCCTCCAAACAACAACAACAATTGGTCAGACTTTAAGACCAAATTTTACCGCATTTTCTAAAAAGTTTTTCAATTTTCTAAATTTTAATTGACTGATCCGCTGGACCCAAGAGCAGTGCCCACCGGTGGTGTGCCTCCTACATGGGGGGGGGGTGGCTATGGTTTATTCATTCTGTTGGAACAGTTGCCAAATACTGTTGAACAATGAACAATTTACCGTACTTGGTATCGTTCGGACAAATGATGCCCTTCAGTGCTTTTCAACGATTGTTTGTATGCCCTCGAGCTGTACTTTCGAAGCAACGAAAATAAATATAATTCAATGGCCGCGGAGGAAAGCAAAGCGACGTTTGTCAACAAAATGCTCAGCTCTTTCATTCGGTAGCTTATCGAATTATAAAGAGACAGCGACAGCTGAAGGAATTCTTAAGCCATATTTTGTCCTCGCAATTTGCACTTAAATAAATTATAAAAATCTTTCAACCGACCAAAACGGCGAGCCAACCCAACGCAAAGTAAGGCTTTCTTTTCCGTTCATAACTTTTGACCATTAGTGTGGCCAACACGCGTTCAATGATCAAAACGTGGACCAAAGAATTGCGGTTGAAGACAAAGAACGAATAAACTGTCCCAATTGGCTCAAAGTATTCGCTGGCCATTGGACTTAACAATACAAATTTGAGAAAACAGGCGGTGAAGCGGCACATTCCCCTCTGAAATTGGTTAATTCGTCATTTAGTAAATGATTTATTTCGAATAAATCGCTAACCCCGAGAATACATGCGCTCTGGTAGAGGAGGATGTGTTTGAGGTTCGGATGGATGACCGATGTCTTGACGATGAGCAAAAAGTTGATGGCGGACACCGGGACGCACACCAGGTTGATCAGCAGTTCAACTACTGCCAGGGTGAAGATGTAGACGGGCTGGAGAACAGCGTCAAGCTCCATCCTAATTTGTTTGCCCTGGAGGCGTTTGGTGATAAAAAAGGAGGGAATTAATCCAATAATGATACAAATAAACACCAAACAAAAATGCTTTTTCTTTAATTTATTGAATTAAAATTAAAAATGACATTTATTTGTTAGAGAAATTGCAGTCTTAAATTTCTTTATTGTGGAAATTCTGCCCACCTGTCACTTTAAATGATAAGTGAGTTCCTTAACGGGCAATAAACAGTCTCTAATTGCCCCAACAAAAAAGGGCCTTGAGGGTATGAAATTTTTAAAAATAATTATAATTCCCGCGCTTATTTCTGTCCACCTGTCGCTTTAAATGATAAATGAGTTCCTTATCGGGCAACAAGCTGTCCGGTTTTCCAAAAATCCGGGTCCCAACCAACTCTAGTTAAGCCTAAATCAACAGCAAATGTGCCATTTATTGTAAATAGGCTAATTAGGTGGAGGAAAACTTTTAAAAGTGCAGGCAGCTGAAATGAAATGGCCGAACAAATAAAGCCCCGCCATCGTTTAGAGGTACTGAACCGAATGAATGTATATTCTCTTTTTAATTGGACCGCTTTTTGGTAGTTTTTACGGTAAGTCCGGAATTGTAGGAAAAACAAAATATGTAATTAATTGCTCATTGGACTCTCTCATTAATTTGCTGTTCACTTTTATTAAAATTGTTGTACATAAATATGAAAGAAAAGGAAGCGTAATTCGAAAGGTTGTGAAGCTCCCAAGACAAATTGCCAATGATTTGATAATATTGGATCAATTCAATTGAGATCACACTGGGCCTAAAATTAAATCCAGAATTTAATTGGAAGTTTTCGGTCAATAGTTTATAATAATTCCCTAAAGATTGTTCTTCGGAACTCCGATCACCAAAACTTGTGATTTGATATGGTCATAAAGCGAGAAGGTTATGAAAATGGCAATTCTTCCGCCTCCGTCGGCGGCACATTTATTCCGGCTGTCCACTCAAAAACAGGGCGACTCCCGCCAAAGTCCACAAATTTTTCGATGCCGGCGAACACGGCACTTTCACTTCAATCACCGGCGCCTCTCTTCGCTCCGCGTCGGCAAACAACGGCAAAAGCAGCTGATTTTCGGTTTCAGCCGACGCATTCGAATTTATCTTTTTGAGAAGCATTTTAAAGTAAATTCCCCCCCCCCCCAAAAAAACAAAAAACTTTGGCCCATAAAATGTGCAGTTGGGGGACTGGTGAGAAAGGCGCCGCGCTTGGAGTCACCGGGCGCAATTCGACGCCGTCAAACAGCGCCCCCTGGATACAAATTAAGCTCAGAGTCATTTTGGGTGCCGCGGCATTGTCCGCCATCTGCTGGACGGCGCCATGCCAATGTGTGCACAGCTCCAACTCGTCCAAACTGGCACCCAACTTTCTGGGGGATGCGGGTGATTATTGCCAGGCGATTGTCAGTGATCGGATCACCTGGCGGAATATTGCCGAAAAGCGTTCAGCAAAGTTGCGGGACGAAAAAGTTGGCCCAAACTGACGGGAACAGACAGCAATTGTTGGGATTTGGCTTGTGAAAGCAGAGTTTGGGTACTTCGAACTTTATAAATTAATTCTTCCAAATATTGCGCGGGCACTGACGGCCCCCCGCTCCAAAGAGCGTCCCAAGACGTCGGAATCTGACAAAGAATAAAATAAACAAATAAATTTAAATTAAATTATTTACTTGAAAATTGATCAGCGATTGGGCCAGTTCAATTGTGCACTTCTCCGGCAAATTTACGCCTTTGATTGCCCGACTTATGGCCGACAGGGACGAATGGATAAAGTGCAACATTTTCAGAGAGTACACAAATTCCAATTGAAGCATTTCGACCAACGGATCTTCTTCATGTCCGCTTACTGAAGGTGAAGCAATTTTGGAATTTATTTTTTAACAAAAGTTGCTTTATTCCGTTAAATACCCGAAAATGTTGCCTTTCTTAACTTTCCTACCGGTTGGGTGGGCTCTTTCCGATCGGCTAGCCGAAATCGGCCGTTGTTTTTGTTCTTCCTGTGCGTTTTGAAGGAGTTGGGGGTTCTGTTGGTTCAGCTTCTTCCAAAGTGACAAAATCGGGCCGAGCGAATCGTTCCACAAACGTTTTGAGAATATTTTTGTGTCCGACGATTCTTCGACGCTGGGGGCGATTTGTTGGGACAGCGCAACGGCAGTGAATAATCGCCGAAGTTTGGCAACGGCGGCATCACTTTGAACCAAATCCCACGAGAGCATTATGTTCCGGGGCAAAAACATTAGCTCCGGCCTGTCAGTTTCGGGAAGCGTTGACGAAATCCAATCCCCAAAGCCCTGAAAAGCATAATTCATTTGCATTTAGCTTACAAATTAGCGCAACGATCCGATCGATCGGATGGGAATTCGTTGTGCCCATTCGATCAAAGTTTGGTTCATTCTAGTGATGTGCTCTGTGCCATGTAACTGATTATCTCAATTTCTGGTCCTTTTGGACACCACAATTCTGTTTTCTATTTTTTGTGGCCAGAATTCTGATTTTTTGTGGCCAGAATCATTCAGATGAAATTACTTTTTGCTCTCCAAACAATGGCATTTTTAGTCCAGGCGCAAGTTCCCCTCCGGCGCCGTCGATCATGTTGAAGTTGAACAGTTCGAGTAGAAAAGCAAGCAGTACACGGTTGTCCAGTTCAACTTCGATTCGACCTCCATAAATGGCGTTAAGCATCAAGCCACGAAACATTTCCCAGTCAACGCCTTTTAAGTTGTTCTTTTCCACAATGCCAAACAGCGATTGTAACGTCATTTTGGCCGTTCTCAAATCCGCTTCAGAAAATTCGTAGGCTCTAAAAAAGGAAATAAAAAATAATTTTCCCTTTTCCAAAAGTCCGTGCGCGACTTCAGCCAGGCTTGCGGGATGAAGTTTCGCCGTTCTTGCATCACCGCGTGCAGCCAATGCAACACAAAAAGGGACTTGGCCTTGGACGCCTCGCCCGGCCCTCGCCGCGTCGCCGCCCTTTCGTCGGTCACTTCGACAAAATTGCGTTCCAAATTCTTTTTTAGGCCCGGCGGCGTTTCGTATGTCGCCTTAAGGCACGCCTGAAGGAAAACCACCGGCAATTGGTCGTCCGGCTCGGCGGTCAGCCAAAGTCGGAAGTTGGCATGCAATTTGCCGGAAAGCGAGCCAAGTTCGGTCATCAGACGGCCAACAACGGGAGGGTTAAGGTGGACATTGTACAGGCACAGCCAGTCGCCCCCGAGGGCGCTGTTTCGCAACAGTTCCATCGCAGTCGACTCAGCTTGACCCTCGCCCATGGCCAATTGGTGCAGTTTTTGCCCCGAGGAACTCTTAGCGAATTCCCCGTGGGCATAATCGGCAAGTTCGGCACTTAGGTCGGCACTGGAGCCTGGTGCGATCAGAAGCAGGATCGGCTGTTGCGGCACCGACTCTCTCTGGTGGATGCTGGCAAAATCCAAACTGGCGCCCCTGAGTGAGTCGACGCCAAGCAGTTTGGAGGTGAACCGCAACATTCCGACATGAAGCCGGTCCGGTCGAAGTGCCTGACGAACAAAAATAATATAAAAAGTAACAAAAAAACAATCGGACGGAGACTTGCAAAACGATCAGTCGTTGGAAGTCACTGAGCTTCGCATTCACTGAGGCCGGAAACGCATTTTCACATTCGACGGACTTCATGAAAGTGGCCCAGGTTGGCTGATCCCCAATTTGCAGGCATTGGAAAAGGGCGGGCAAATGCAATTGGACCCGTTCAATGGCGGCACGCCTTTCCCTGTCCAACCAGCCGAGATTGGCACTGCTCGTCGGCTCGCCCGGCGGCGGAAGAACTTTGGTGAACAATTCCCACTCATTTCGCCCGAACAGAGTGCCACTTCCGCCGGCATTTGAGGCGGTGGCATGCACAAATTGCATGCCAAAAGTGAGGCGGTCCTCCTTGAACAACGAGCGGGACACAAATTCGAAGAGGCGCAGTCGCAGACGACGGAACACTCTGCGCAAACTTTGATTGGGCTTTGATGTCTTAACCCTGTCACAAACCGATCAAGACGTTCTTGGCCTTCTGAAGCGTTTTGTCGTTCATTTGATTCAACAAAACATTTGCGAAACAATGCAACAGAATCGTTCACGCTGAACTGGTAGCAGTGCTTCACCGTGTGGAAGGGGCGAACGGCGAAGTACAGCTGGGCACAACGCTGCGCAAACGGTAGAAAAGTGTCGCGTTGGGAATCAGTCAGTGCCCGGAGGCGTTGCAAATCGGAAAGACCCTAAGGCAAATGGGACATTTTAATCGAATAAAGTAAATTTGAATTTGTCCGCACGTGTGACACTTTGTCCGCCTTCTCTTTGCTTTCGTTCAGTGATTCTAACAGCGAAGTGTTGTCCAGCAAAGAGCCGCCAGAGACGGCAAGCTGTTCGAGCAGCACTTGCTCCAAGCTGTCCATCTCCAGCTTCAGCCCTTCCATCTGAGAACTCAATTGTGCCGAACTCTGTTCCAACTCGGGCTTTTCCAATTCGATTGCCAATGAAAGTAGTTGGGAGGCGAGGCCGGATCGAGTGATGGAGAAGTTGATCTCGGCAACGACGGAACTGACGTGGGAGGCCAAGTGGCAGTGTTCGTTACGCGTGCAGAGGAACAGCCGAAACTGATCGTTGAAATCGACCTAATTAGTAAGTTAATGATCGTTAATGAGTGTTGGGTTGCCTGCTTCTCGCCCAGCTGTACGGCGAGTCGGGCGCCGATTGTGTGGAAGTCCCTTCGCAGGAGAGGAACCAGCGCCGGTTCGACCAGTTCGTCCATTTCATCAATTATCAGCGTTTTGCCAAACCGTACTCCCAACTCGACCTTAACAAAGCGTACAACATGACGAACGTTAGCATCCCCGGGGGCTTCAAACTTGAGTCATCAAATCCGACTGATTCGCTCGCAAAACTTCCGTGGAGCTGCCCTTAAAGTGATTGGCCAGAAAAGTGCACACCGTGCCGCTGGGGTCCACAATAAACGGAGAGTTTTTGGCGCCGAACAAAATGGCACCGTTCTCCAGTGCCAAATTATTGGTCAACAGCCCCTCCAACTTCCACCGAAGCTGATCAGTTTCCGAGGCCAGAAAATTGAGAAGATCGAACTCGGCGGGCAATTGGCACACTCCGCGCCAATGGCCCATCGTTTGGGCGCGCGTTTCCTCAGAGGCACCGCCCAGAAAAGTGATGAAAGCGGCACCTAAAGCATTGAGTTGGTCGGGGGAATCGGGATTTTTGGCAAAAAACAGGGGCCGGGATTGACTGGCATCGTGAAAGCCGGGATCGGGATTCCAAAAACCGGGATAAATCCCGACCGATCCTGACTATCTCTGGTTTGTACAAATGTTCGGATAAATCGCTAAGCCAAACCGACCAATCAGACAACAATTCTCCACCGTTCTCAGCTCGTCTTCCAGCACTTTCTGTTGCTGTTGCCAGCGCGAGTACTCTCCGCCCAGCCTTTCGACCAATTTGCCGGCCACCACAATGGTCGCCTGCTCCCTGTCCAGCTCGATCTTGATCTCCGTGGCTTCCTTCATGCAACTCTCGAAGTTCGTCTTCAGCCCCGTCACTTTCTTGTCCAGCGACTTCAGTCCCTTCGACAGCCGCTCCATTTGATGTTCAGCGGCGTCCAAATTCTTCACCAAAGACTCTTTCTTTTGCTCAAGCGGCGCTATTTTCTCCAAAATCAGTGCGTATTGAAGGTTAGCCGTCACCCAGGCGGCCAGCGGAGCGATCGCTAAGTTTTTTTGGAAATTTTTTAGAAATCTTTCGCCTTTAGGGCACCCCTTGCCAATTTCCAATTTCCCGATTTAAATAGGTAAGCGATTAGCGGAGAGTTTTATTGGAATTTTTTTTAGAAATCTTTCGCCTTTAGGGCACCCCTTGCCGATTTCCAATTTCCCGATTTAAATAGCGGAAAGTTTTATGTATTGGAATATATAAAATTTGCATTTTACCAGCGGATGCATTTTTGGCATTTATCGGATCGAAGGAGGCGGCCTTCGACTTAACCAAAGTGCCGACTTTTTTGGCGGTCGAAGGAGTGATTCGACGGACGTCGAAGTTGATGACCTCCTCCTTGACGCCGCTTTTGGCCAAAAAGCGTCGCATCGACTCCCAGGAAGTGTCCAAAATGCCCATAAAGAGGAGCACCGCCTCCAAAATGTCGCGGATGGAAGTGGCCGGCGAGCGGAGAGAGCGCACCTCCGACAAATGTTCGGACTTCAGCGACCCGACGGCCTTCCGAGCCTCGTTCAGTAAAGGCTCAACCTAAAATAGCCAAAAAATCAAATCTTTTTTCAAAATTCCACGCTATACGTCCGCCAATTGCTGCTCGATCAGCTTCTTCTGCTCCTCAATCTTGACATTCTCTGCTTCCGTGGCGCTCTTCAGCTTCTCCATGTCCTCCTTCTGCTCGGTGGCCCCGCTCATACTTTGAGTGATTTGCCCCAGGGCGCTGTTGGCCTCCGCCTGCTTCTCCGCCAACAGCTTGGACTTCTTCGCGGCCTTCTTCTGCAGTTTGGCCACCGAATTTCGCGTCTCCGTCAGTTTGTCGACGCCCGCCCTCAGCCGTGCCAATCGCTTCTCAACAGCCGCCCGCTTGGAGTTGAGCAAATTGTGAAAAGTGTCGACGAAACCCGAAAATTTTGCGGGGCTTCGGCACTCCGCGGGTGCCCGTACAAAAAGTTGGACAAAGGCTGAGAGAAGCGAATTCGGCGGCTGTTCAACGCCATTTTGCTTCAGAGAGAGGGAGGCAATTTGGGACAGCGTCTCCGGCGACCACGACTCGTGCCAAATCTGCGAAAATTCGATGAATAAATGTGCCAGAATGAGTAAATATTGTGTTAAGCACATGCCATTATGCAACGTTTGTACAGTGCCGGGTTGGACAAAATGCGCGGCACAAATTTGGGATGTGCCACGTCCATCAGCAGCGCCAAGTGCAAGTTGCTTCGAACTCGGTGTGCAAAATAGGCATGCAAACTGCCCGCCCCGCTGAAGCCGTCCTCCATTGACGATTCTCTGCGGAGGGCACAGGACAACAGTCAGAAACAATTCGTTTTTGTAAATATTTTAGATTTTACCGTAATCTGCCCAAAATCAGATCCAATTCTTGTTGCGTGCCGTAAAGGCCGGGCACGTATCCGTCAGAGAGGAGGGCATTGATCAGTTGGAGAAAGGACTCCTCCAGCAACTGATAGTCCTCCACCAGAAGAACGACCTGTTCGGCGTCAACGCATGCACTGTAGATGGCCTCCTTCAAGTCTTGGGCAAAATTGCGCGACGTGTAGGAGGAAGAGACTCGCAGTGTGTGCAGTCTGTGGCAGGCAAAGTTATTTTTGTGATGGATGCCGCCAGCCCATTTCTACCGCATTTGATGCATTTGTGCCACAAATGTGACAGCCGCACGTCTGCCCATCCCCGCCCTTCCGGCCAACAGAACGGCGCCTCCGGGGCAAGTGATGGCGCGGTCCACCGACAGGCACATGTCCACAAAGGCATTGCTCAACTGCTGCACTGGACAGTGCTGCTCGTGCTTCAGACGGTTGATGACCTTCTCCAATTGTCCCATGTACTGAACAGAATGGCCTTTATGTAAATGTTTTTTTAATTTTATCCGACATCTTCGCGTGAAATCGGAAGCATTGTCCTTCCATCCAATTCTTTGGCCAAAATTGGACCCGGTAACGGCGCAAAATTTGATGCCGAACGGACGGGAAAATGTTCTTGGAGAACGTTTTGGAAATGTTGGCGATGTTCGGCACTGACCAGACGGTCGCCGAAAATTCGTTGGCATTCAAAGTTAATGAAACTATACAAAGCAGAAGAATCTGAACAAATGTTAATTATTGAAAAACAAATTGAATATAATTGGTGGCCAATTTGCCGGAAAATATAAATGCGACCCCAAAACTAAATGAGTCCAATTTGCAACCGACCTGTCCCAACTCCGTAACGGAGCAGTCCGTTAGTCCAATTGGTCAGGTCGGACGGCGTGAAGACGTAATGGAACTGTTCGTTGGGCGTGAACACTTTGGTCAGCTCGACGAAAACATTGGTCAAAGAGCCGGCCAAAGAATCCGCAGCTTTTGCTTGGCTATTCATCGGCTGTTTGCCCAAAATGGGGGCCAAATAGGCGGCATAAATTGTCTTCAATTCCGTCTCCGAAGGGCCGTCCATCGACAGGACGCGAAGTTTTGAGGTGAATCTGTCAGAAGACGAACCTTTGAGGCAGGCAATTAACCCCAATTAATGACAAAAATTGATTGAGGTTCGTTAAGAAAAATTTTGCGGTGTTTTGTATGAATTTCTCTGATTTTTTTACACCTTTCGGGAAGAGCAAAACGTTCGGCACTAAAGGTATTGGAGATGCTGATCACCAATTGGACATTGTCCAGTCCGATCCACTCCAAAGAACGGTCGTAGAAGCCGCGGTATTCGACCATTTGTTCCAGAAAGGCAATTAGCTGAGAAGTGCCGTACTGGTCGGGACGTGCCAGATTTGGCCCCTTCAGGTGCAGCACCAATTGTTCATTCTCTCGCGGCTTCAAACAGCGTCCGCTGGGCCCACTCACTTGGACACAATGTTCGTAAAGCTAAATGGTAAGTTTATCTCTAATTAAAATCCAAAATCGGTCATTAAGAGACTCATAAATTTAGAGAATTTAAATGGACGAATTTGAGCGTCCACCGGTTGTGCGTCCGATGGACGGACATATAAGTACCAGCTGTTCCAGATGATGTGCTGTTGTGTTTGCACTGCAGTGCATGCTCAGCAGCAGTTTTTGCGCCTGCATGCCGGCGCCTTCAAAGCATTCGCGCAGCAGCGACTGCTTCCCGCAGCCTTCGGGGCCCAACAACAAAATTGGCTCCAAATGTCCGGCATTGGCCGGCGGTCTTTCGCGGCTTTTGGGACGCAGCCATTCCATCAGAATGTCGCGCACAATTTGCATGCGAACGGACAGCACGACGGGGGGCCGTCGACGGAATTCGTCCAATTGAATGGGCAGCCCTTAACAACGGACGGCGGCCAAATCATTTAAATTAAGTTGAATAATCGTTTTGACAATTTCAACTTTAATTTGGCTAATTTTAATTTAACCACAAACGTTTTTTACCAATGTCATCCGAATAGCTGAGCAAAGTGTCCGTCCGCGCGTCACAGTACACATTTAACGGTGTTTTCGGGTCGGGTACGGTAGCGCCTTGGAAAATGACCCCCTGGCACAATTCCCTGCGGGCATCCGGCTCCACAAAAGGGGCAAATGCACGCAAAAGCCCGACAAGAAATTGATTTTTCGTTTTGGCGTTTTGCACTAGCGACAGAGCGTTTTTCAAAATGCCTTTAAAACTTGCAAAAATTAAATTAAATTAAAATTAATTTAACCAATTTGGCTGCACGCAAATTCTCGCGTTTGGTGCATAATCGTCCAATTCAACGTGGGCACCAAATTTTGGTTCAGCCAATTAACAAATTGGGCCGGTAATTCCTTTTCGTTGCGATAAATAAACCTTAAATTTGTTAATTAAATTCAATTTGAATTGCCGGGGGAGGGGGTTTCTGTTCAACGATCGATCAAATTGCTTTTCCCTTTGCTTTACCTGTCAATTAGTGTCTGTACTTCCAAATCTTCATGGCTCAGCAAAATCATTCCCATGCGCGAAATTGTTGCTGGTGAGGCGTAAGTCAAATCGACGCATTCGAACAGAAAGTTGACATTTGGGCCGAATTGAATGCGTTCCCCGGAGGGAAGTGTCAGCAATTTGTTGTCGTCCAACACCGAATTAAGCGATTCGATCCATCTGAAGCCAAAAGGGTTTAAGCTTTCATTTTCCCGATGCTTGTTGATCTCCTGATACTCATTAAGCTTAAAGCAGTACTTACTCGGGGTCCACATCCCCGTCGCAGACAATCCATGCCGGCTTGTTCGGGTCTTTGGTGGCCAAACGCGCCGCCTGGGTCAGCGTGCCGTCCGTCCATTCGCGCGTGTCCAAGTCCAAATGGCCTAACAATCGGCCGCGAGGCATCGCTTTTGGGTCCATACTGCAAAAATTGAAGGCCAAAAATGTGTAAATTCGAACAATTTACCTGTACACGTCCACAGTCTGTGCTCCATTCAACGAAAGTGTCTTTTGCAGGAGTCGCCACAACGTCGACTTGCCGGATCCGGGCGGACCAACAATTATAACGCCAATCCGCTGACGAAGCTGTTCGTACAGTTCGGACAGTTTCTGCAATTGAACGTCCGTTGTCTGAAGCTGAAGCAGTTCCGAAGCCTTTTGAATATGTTCAAGAAGTTCATCAAATTGTGTCTATAACAAAAGGTAAAGCATTATTCAACTTAGTTTCACATTATGTGCTTTACCGTTTCCCTTTTGGTTCCCGGGAAAATGCCGTCCAACAAAACTCGAAAGCGACGTGAATCCGCGAAGGTCAGCTTGGACAGAGTGTTCAGCTGCAGGTTCTGCACCACCAGCTCCATCTCTTCCTGTTCGCCGAGTCTCTGCCGCGTCTTCTGCCGCTGCTTGCCAATTGCGTCCGCGCATCCCTTCAACACCGTCTTCAACGCCCTCAGCCCCCAGTCGTAGTGCTGCTGGGCGCTCAGCATTTCCTTGGCCAACCCAAAGGCGGTCACCAGCTTTTTGGCCAATAGTTTTGCTTGGCCAAAGCCTTCGGCGAAGAGCAAAGTTTCGGAGATTTGCTGATTGTCCGGCACAGACATTGCCACCGGCCGGAACAGTTGCTTTAAGTTGTCCGGTAAACGTTGTCGGCCGCCGTAGCCTTTGCCCGCCGGATTTAACGTGACGAAAATAGCCGAATTGAAGTCCACTGGGACGGAAACGTCGCCGATTTGACAGTGAGACATCTTGGTCCGGACGGCCTCCTGGATCAGCTGCACTTGGGAGGAAACTGCGGACAGAACGCCCCGTCCGAGACGGTTGAATTCGTCGAAGCAGCCCCAGGCACCGCATTGGATAAGGCCGACGAAAATGCGAACGATTGCCTGCACATCGATGCCTTCATCGCAGTTAAAGACTAGCACCTTTAAGACAACATTTTCAAGCTGTTCACTCAATTATCCGTCCGTCCACCTGTCGGCCCAACAGTCCGGCCAGTGACTTCACTGATTCAGTTTTGCCGGTGCCGGCCGGTCCGTACGGGTTACCGCCCAGCCCCATGCCCAACGCCTGGGTCAGCGTCAGATAGCATTTGTCCGTCAGCGGCGTGTGCACCAACTTGGCACTGTTGCCCTGTGTAAATGAAATGGATATTTGTTGGCATTATGTCAGACGGCACCTGGTACTCATACGTGTAGACAAACTCGTACTCCGCCTGACGAACGACCACCAGTCCGGAGACCAAATAGAAGCGGAGCTGACGCTGCCAGGCCCAGCAGCCGATATAGCCGTTGTTGTCCGTCCGGAGCAGCTGCTCCACGACTCCAACGTGGTGGGTCACATCAAAGACAAGCGACTTAAGCTTCAGCCGTACGATCGCCTCCTCCGCATTGGCACTGTTCAGTTGCTCGAGCTGTCCGATCAGCTGACGTCGGTAGGCTGCCAACTGATCGCCGGGAGTGCCGGCAATCGATGCCATGCACTTCTCCACGTCGGAGCAGAAGCGAATTTGCTCCGTCAGACAGAGGACTTGGGACGGAAAGCGGGCGGGGTCCAGGGACTTTTCCTGCAGACAATCGACCACCAATCGCTTCAGCGTATTTCGCATCTCCTCGCTGAGGGCACTAAGCCATTGCTCCACCCGTGGGACAATTTGTACCGGCTTCAGCATTTGAACGATTTCGCCTTCTGCGGAGACTATTGCGCGGATGCTTTGCTGTTCAGCATCGAACACAACGCGATTAATGCCCTGGACCAGAAAGTTTTTGTTAATGCTCAACAATTATTAATCTCATGAGACCTGAAACAGTTTCTTCAGGTGGGATTGGATGACCGCCGGATTTGTGGACTGTCCAACAATTTCGAGCAGGTCGTCGTCGCCGAGGAAGTAAAAGCGTGGGAATGCGGTGCGTTTCTCCTCCAAAAAGCTGCTCAGCGCACGCTGACAACGGCCAAGCTGGTCCACCTGAGTTGGACAATTATTCCACCGTAAATTTTTGAATTTGTGCGCACCAATTGTTCCAAAGTTCGTCCCAAAGACGCATTTTTGGCATTTAGTGCCATAATTCTGTTGTCTGCGGCTATGTCGTTCAGAATGGCACGAAATTCCGCGTCGATTCGATTGAATCGTGCCGTCTCCGATGGCAACGCGCCACGGCTAAAAATGGGTTCCAAGTACACCCATCGCCGTTGGATGTCGTTCAGCGCGTGCAGCTGCAGGTCCAAGTCCGTCACTCGTCGCTCCCACAAGTGCACTTGCTCGCGAAACTGGACGTAATAAGGCGAACTCCGCAGAGACTGCAGCAGTGCATGGTTGTCCCGCACTTGGTTCAGCACCGTCTTCCATTCCTTGACCACCTTCAACGCTGTCCCGTCCGCGTGGCGATAGTCGGCCAATACGAACTCTGCCTGTGCCGCCCACATCTCCAACTCCTGGATGGCCTCCCGAATGCTGACCTCACCATGAGCTCGAGCGTTCATTTCCTTCAACAGAACCAATTTTATTTGGATTTTGTTGATGAATTTGCCTTCAACTTCTCCACGTTGTTCAACACAGTCTGCTGGCAGTTCAGCAGTTCACCGAAGGTCAGTCGTTCCAAGCTCGTCCCGCGTGGCAATTTCAACAGTCGGAACATTTCCAACCAATGGTCGGCGCTGAACACTTCGCCCCTGCAGAACTTCAAGCTGTTGCTGAACTCGCGCATTTGCTCAATATCCTTGCGGAGACGAACCGCGACATTACTTCCGGAAGTTTCCTTCAGCTTCTCCAGCCATTTTTGCAGAAACTCATCGAAAAGGTACGTTTTGCTGCGGAATAGAACCCATTCTTGCTCAGCCAACGGTTGCAATTCATTGCTAAAGTCTTCGTACAGCAAATAATTGGACTCGTACTGCTCCAAATCCTCATTTAACTCCACGAAAAGAGGCCATTCCGACTGCTCCAACTCGAACTGCTCGCACTCCATGCGCACTTTGTGCATTCTCTTTACTATCGCGTCGAATTCCTGACGCTTTCCACGGATGAACTCAACCGCTTTAACCAACGCCATCCGATCGTCCTGCAATTAAAATAAATGAACTGCTTGAAGTTCTTTAACCAAATGACCTGTGAGGTGAATATCTCCGACCGAGGCTTGAACTGGTTCCACAGCGAGTGCAACTTCTCCAGGTCGTCGCCCAACTTCTGCAGCGATTCCCTCACCTTCTCCTTCATTACATTCACCTGGTCCCTCATCACCAGTTCGTGCCCTTCGAGAAGACTCAGAAAATGTGTGAACTGATCTTTGGTTGCTGGAACGGAATCCACGCCTTGATCACTGCCGAACAATGATCTGACAAAAAATGAAAGTTTTTATGCCAAAAGAAATAAATTGCCTCAAAAGCTGATCTTTCTCTTCAATAGTGTAAATTTTGGTGCGGATCACTTTGGAACTCTTCGCAAGCGACGATTGGGTGTAATTGGCCTCCGCAACTTCTTCGAGCGATTCGGGCAATTTGGACAGTTTGTCCACGCCATGGCTCAAAGTCTGTTCGACAGACTGAAGCTCCGTCCGAATGGAATGGCGAAGTGTCCATGAAAGGGCGTCATGGAATCTGAGCAAATGAAGTTGGGCGAGTACATTTCGTATTTTGTATGAGTAATAATTTTTTGTACCTTTTGAGTAAGTCCAAAGCAAATGTCCGGACCCCCGCGGTGGACACGCGAACGCAGTCGACCCGAATTTCGTTGGGAATTCTCTCCACCAATCGCTGTTTCTGTTTCAACAAATTCAGCTGATGCTCCCAATCCGAAGCATTATGCAAATTCTGCTCCAACAAATCCTCCAAATTCACCTACACAAATCGCATTAATTAATTTTTTCAAATTTTGATTTATTTTTTTCGACCTGTGCCAGTGCCACCCATTCGTCAAAGTTTCTGTCGATCGTTCGCAGTTTTTCGAACATTTCCTCGGAGCGTAAATATAATTGGTGGAATCGACTGGCATTTCTGGCGACAATGCGTCCGAACAGCTCCATCTCCCGTGTGTTGTTCTGCACTCCCCGCAGCCGTTGTGGGGTGGACAGCAACTTGCGCAGTCCCTTGTAGTACTGCTGACGCAACTCCTCCAACGGAGGACGGAATTGGAGCCGTTGGTCACGAAACACCTTCAAAAACCCACCAAAGCCATGGAGTTTTAGCCAAAAATTTGGTTTTTTGCCTGACCAATTGCGCGTTCAAAGTTGGTATTTGGCTGTCAATGTCTTCCATGGCCCAGCGGAACTGCAACTGGAGCACTTTGTACAGCTGCCGATTCCAATGGTTGGCCCACGGCTGCATGTTCGACTTGACCGCCACGAAGCGCTCCTCGTCCACAAACTTTTGCCGTATTTCAATTAGTTTGGCCGACCATTTCTCCTCCTCCCGCAACAAATCCACGTGGCCCAATTCGGCCACAATTTGCGTAATTTCGGCATGCGCCTCAATTAATTACAAAAATAATTAAGGCCCATTCCTAACACAAATCTTTCAGCCACCTTTCTGAGTCGTCTGTTGTGGTTAGTCAAGTTGAAAGCGGCCTCGCGCAACTTGTTGATGTACTGCTTCAACTTCTCAGGGTTCTCCCATGTGATATTGACTGCAGCAGCGCCCCTTTCCTCCCTTTGTTTCCCCCCCGGCGACGGCAAAACCAGCCTTTCGAAGGCTAACGCCTCGTCCAGCAACATCGCTTGCTGACATGGCAGCATTTGCTGCTCGATGGTGTTGTAAAAATGGGCGACCTTTAGCAGTTTTTCAAATAAATTTTATGAATTTAATTTGATGCCTGTTTGAGAAGAACCCCGTACTGGTAGAACTTCTCGCCCTGCTTGACGCATTGTATGATTTTTGCGGGCACTTTCAGTCCCATCGCCTGCAGTTGTGCCACCTCGCGCAGCAACCGTGCCAACCGGTCGCTGTAACTAACGTTCAACACGCCGCGATCACGTTCCAGCACCATCAGACGGCCCGTCGTCTGCAGAGAGATGGAATCCCCGCCGGGGTCGTCCACATGCGCTAACATATCGCGGCACCTTAAAACGTCAAAGATTGACGAAAGTTTATTGCTTAAATAAGCCTAACCAAGCATCGAACTGTTCCTGTTCGGCCGTCTTCAACTCTTCGGCCAGAGAAAGCAGCGACTGCTCAAATGACGCGTAAATTGGCAAATCGTTGAAAAATTTTGAGGACGCTTTGCTCAGTTTGTCGACCTAAAAATTTAATAAAAAATTATTTTTTTATGCATTTTTTGCAATTTTCCAATTTCACCTGGACGCTGTTATTCCGAATCCATGCGATTTTTGCAGCAATTTCGGTCAGAAATTTGCCGGTTGGGATGGCTGCTGAAGCAAATCTTTCAATTTCGCGTCGCCGGAGGCGAAGTTGTTCGGACAATTGAGTAATTAGCACCTCACTAATCAACGGGCAAAGTTTACGCATAATTTGGCGCTTAAACCGTCGGAATGTTACCGTTCAGTCTGAAGCTTGGCCTTCACTTGTTTTCGAGCCAAAAAGTGTCGGTAACGGTGCAATTCGTCCAATATCTAAATGTTTAAAATATGAATAGTTTCTTCTGCTAATTGCAAAATGACCCTCCGGGAATGTGCCATAAACATTAATCCGGAAGCTGAATTACCAATTCCCAACCAACGCTGGGCTGGAACTGGAGTTGTGCCCTCAATGTTGGCACAATTTGTTCAATGAAAGAGTCCAACGCGCGTCCCGCGGCCTCTAAACGTTCCGTCCATTGTTCCCCCGCCGCCGCCGTCCCGAACGGAGTCGAGTCGCGCATTGCCCCTTCAATGGAGCAAAAAATACGCTCGCGCACCTGCGAGTCGCCACGTCGGTCTGACAATTGGACAATTTGTTCGCCCAAAGTGGCCAGAGAGTGGGCCTAAATTCGATAGGTAATAAAAATGTAATTTAATCGGTGGAAATCGAACCAACAAACACCGCTATCCCGATCTGATCAGATTTAGAGCATCAAAAATCTGATCAGATTTAAGAGCATCAAATATCTGATCAGATTTAAGAGCATCAAATATCTGATCAGATTTAAGAGCATCAAAAATCTGATCAGAGTTAAGAGCATCAAATATCTGATCAGAGTTAAGAGCATCAAATATCTGATCAGAGTTAAAGCAATCACTCTCCCATCGTCCACGTCCATTGTACCTCTTCAACTCTTTTTCTGAATCGTTGGAATATCTCCAGACCGATGGGCTCGCCTTCCCATTGGTGAAGAGCGTTCTGTGCCCAACTTCGTCCCGTCATCAGCTCAACCAAATCGCACCAGTGAGTGGCCAAATTCAGTGCCAGTCGAAGCGTCTCCGACGATCGAAACAGCGCCGACGGCGAAATATTTGAGGCAACGCGATGAGAAATGGCCCTTTGGAGGGAAGCGGCTGAATTTGGCCAATAATAATTATTAAATTAATTATTATTGTTTTTATAATTTAGTTTATTTAAGTTTTATAAATTAGTTTATTTAAGTTTTATAAATTAGTTTATTTAAGTTTTATAAATTAGTTTATTTAAGTTTTATAAATTAGTTTATTTAAGTTTTGAATTGGACCGATGCAAATGATCAATTGGCGCATTCGCCTTTGGGGGTAGGGGTCGTCCAGAACATTCCAAAGCCCCTCCGCACTCTCTTCAGCCGCTTCACAAACTTCGTACAATTCGTCCAGAGGCCCTTCGCCCTTACAAATTAAATCAAAATATTATAAATTAAATTAAAATATTCACCATTTAAATTAAATCATATTCACAATTTAAATTAAATCAATATATTCACAATTTAAATTAAATCAAATTTCACAATTTAAATTAAAAAATACACAATTTAATTAAATTAAAATATTCACAATTTAAATTAAATCAAAATTCACAATTTAAAATATATCAAAAAAGTTGCCTCGAGCATTGCCAATTTATCGGCTAATGGTTCCAACGCTTCGCTGTAACTTTGGGCCGGTTCCGTCGCCTTTTGGGCTTTTTTTCGCCACAATTCTATTTCGGAACGAACGGATTGAACGCCTGAGGGGATTATTTTAATTTTAAAATTATAAAATTTTATCGCCTCCGGCGGAGTCCTCCGTTCCGTCCTCTCCGAAATTGTTTTGCAGCGTTCCCTCCAATTCGCTGACCAGTGAAGCCAATTGGGAAGCATTTCCGTCGGCCCGTCCCAATTGATCTTCGGCCAAAAACCGAGAAAATACCTTCAAAATTAATTTGTTTTTTTTAATATTTTTGAATTAATTAATTAATTTTGCCTGTTTGAGGGTGCCCAACAAAGTTTGGCCCGCATTTTCGTGCATACTCAGCACCGAGACTTTCTGTTTGTAGTCGTCCAAAGCCAGCGGCTGGTTTCTGTTTTTGTAGAACACAACGCGCAACATCGCCGACCGTTTGATTTCAATCGAAAAAATGCAAAAAGATTTTCAATTTTAAATGGATTTTTTATAAATTGCTGCTGCTGCCTGCAACTGCTAACTGACTGACCTCGTTGCTAACATCGACATGGCCCTTCTGCAAGCGAATAATATATAAATAGCGGCTAACTGAACGACTGAACGACCTGGTCTCGTCGGGAGATGACCAAAAGAGGCGCCTCCGAGTCGCAAAAGGCGTTCAGCGCCGTCGCATTGGGCAGGCGCTCTTCCGTAAGATTCAGCGAAAGAATATGCGACGCGACCTTTGCAATTTGAATTTAATCGACGCGACCTTTTGCCCCCGACCCGCTCCAAAACCTTGAGGAGGTACGCCTTGCGTTGGTCGGGGCCGCCGCCCGTCGCATTTTCTCGACGGGACATCTCCCGCAAATATTACACTTTAAAATTTTGTGGAAAATACAAACGCTGAACTCATTTTTGGTGTTGTTGTTGATAGGTAACCATGACAACAAAATTGAGAGAATAAAAAGATTGAATTGTGAATTTGTTAAGGAGACACAAATTGTGCCATCAAAGAATTGTGAATCATTTTATGGCCTTAGGTATATGGTTTTGTTCATTTGGGACAGTTACAATAATACAAATTTGCATAATGCCAATGCTAAAATGGCGATAAAAGATTTTAATTCGCGCTTTCTTCCTCTACTCTCTCCAACGGCACACTTGGCCTCTTCAAAATCGCTTTTCCTCCAAGCGAATCCGCCGGCACAAATTGCCCTTCCATTAAATTTGCCGGCAAAATTGTCGCCCGCCGTTTCGGCACATTAAACGGCGGCTGTTGTGGCGACTGATTTTTGGTTGGTTGCAGCACAAAAACTGCCGGCTGAACGGTGCTGCTTTGACTTGCCGAGGAGAATAAAAGCGACGAAATGTTTTGGCATTGTTTTTTGAAAGCCTTTCGGTACTCACTGCTGAAATGTGCCATAAGCATTTGGAGGAATTATGCCAATAATGTTCGTTTGCCGGGCGGGGGCTTTACCTCGTCATAAAAAGAATTGGCGCGTTGGACGCCCCGCACAAATTGGCCGGAATTGAGAGGGCCATTCGGACGTTCCACAAAACGGCCGATTGGCCGTTCAACGACGACATAAACACGTAGAACATGGAGATCAAATAATACCCGCCAACATTAAACAGAACGATGACCAAAAGAGAAAAGAAAATGCGGCGGTGGTGGCTGCTGACGGCGGACGAATTCGATTCTGAAAAAGACTCAAAAAGTGCCAAAGTCTGATGAAATTCGGCAAATTACGCACTTTGTCGGGCACGGATTACACAGGCCACGACAATGTAGACCAACATGGTGGCCGACGTACAGCCCAACTTTGCATTTCTGTACACAGAATAGGCGTACCCGCCCTGCAAAAAAAAAAAATTGGAAAAACAATTTTCCGAAAACTTTTGGCACCCTCAAAATCAAATCGCCAATACTTCCGGTGACTTGCATTGTTGGCATTTGTTCGCTTATTTGCCAATACAAAAAGAGCAAATAAACGCTTGGGACGGTGCAAAGAAGAAGCCCAGTGACAATGTAAAGGCAAAAATTGATGTGATTATATCTAAAATAAAATTGAATAATAAATCATTTATTTAAATTTTTCCAATTTTTCCGACTTCATTGGGAATAGCACACAATAAAAGCGGTCAAAACCGGTGAAAAGCATCGAAAGGGTCGAAGCACAGAGTCCAAACAGCGAAAGTGCCAAAACGCGAAAGGCATTTCGATAGGACACAAAACAATTGCCGGAAAGGGCGGTGGCCAGGAAGAAAAAGTGCCCGAATTCGTGCAGCACTTCGAAGGCCGAGGTCAGTGCCAAGAAAACATTGGCAGTGCCGTGCAACGACCTTCACAAAAAAGTAAAGCAATTGGAATTTGTTTTTAATTTTAAGTTTTAAAAAACTCGCTTTGTTCGGGCAGTTACAAAAATGAGAAAAGAGTTGAGAAAGATTCCGACAACGGAAATTGAGGCCATTACAATGGCACTGGCGATGATGGGCCACCACGGGCACAAGTCTTTGTAGTTCAGGAAGAACTGAACGGCCAAAATCTTTTACTCGCATCGAATTTGTCAATTATCGGGAAGGACCTGTATAATAATCTTGACGATAATTTGATTGGGAATTCGTTCTTCCTCAGTTACCGTATTAAGTCAATGCTAATTACCGTATTGGCAATGCCAATTACCGTATTAAGTCAATGCCAATTACCGTATTAAGTCAATACTAATGACCGTATTAAGTCAATGCCAATTACCGTATTGTCAATGTTTTCGGATGGCCCTGCGCTATTTTGCTGTTCCATAGGCAACGAATAAAAAAGCAAAATATTTGTTGCGATATGAAAGAAAGGTTTTTTAATGCTAATTAATTTAATTATTAGCCCCCCCCCAACATTGGCACTTTGTCAATGCCCAAAACATTGGCGGCGTCTACAATTAGACTCATCAGTTATTACGGCATTAATTTAATACAAATTAATTAGCAATTATAAACTAATTTAACTGATTTAATGCGTTGCGTACATTTTTATAGCGATGGGAATGGGCAAATACATTTCGCTTTTTTCTTATTTATTCCATTTTCCCACCATTTAAATTGCCTTTTGCGTTAATTTTATCGTTAATTAATTTCGAGAAAGAAAATGCCGAAAAATTCGAGTGGCCAATGAATCGAAACAATTGAGTCGAATAATGAAAGTTTTGGCTTCCAGTTTTATATTTGGACGAATTGAATTAAAAAGTGAAGAAATAAGCGCAGGAAAATTAATTTAAAAAATTCATTTTAATTTTAGGAAAGTATTAACAATTAAAATAAGCCAATTTCATAGCATGCAATCAATCAAATTCAATTTAATCTACTGGAAAATGATAAAATAAGGAAAAGATTTTAAAATTAAATTAATTATGCCATACATTCAAAATAAACGTATAAATAATAATAAATAAAATTGGTAACGAATTATTTTAGGTAATAAAATCCTAAAAATGACCAATCAAAGCATCGCACTTCTTGACGACGAATCGTAGTGATTGAGAAGTTATCATAGCCGTTGTTCGAACATATCAATTCTTCGAAAATTTTAAATAAATAATAAATAATTTCATTAATATTTCCACATTTTCTTTTCTAAAAAAACAATTTTTGCTTTTATTATCCGGGTTCGGTGTTCGACCCCTGTCTCTTATACACATCTAGATGTGTATAAGAGACAGCAATTTCATAGCATGCAATCAATCAAATTCAATTTAATCTACTGGAAAATGATAAAATAAGGAAAAGATTTTAAAATTAAATTAATTATGCCATACATTCAAAATAAACGTATAAATAATAATAAATAAAATTGGTAACGAATTATTTTAGGTAATAAAATCCTAAAAATGACCAATCAAAGCATCGCACTTCTTGACACCTGTCTCTTATACACATCTAGATGTGTATAAGAGACAGGCCCCGACCGGCTCCATCCCGTCCCATCCCCTCCCAAAACACCAAATCCGGCATCCCATTCCAATTGTATCCCATGGATTAATAACATCCCCCCCCCCAATTTTTAAATTCCCTTTTTGCTTTGATCGTTGACATTCACTTTGTCGTATGTTTGCATAGCATCTGCCAATTACCCGTTCAAATTTGCCTTTACGGATTGAATTGTTTTGCCAATTTAAAGCTTATAAACTCAAAAGGGGGGAGAAAGCAAATGAAGTGATTGGAAGGTTACGGCAACGACAGACAATTCGAACTTACCAAAATTCGGAAAGGCTTCTTCAGCTTCTTCAGAAAATGCCGTGGGACGGTCGAAGGCCGAACATTTTGCCGTCGTCGTCTTTCGCAATTTTATTTATGTTCATTTTACTAGCGACCAGCAGAGACTCTGGAGGTGGGCGTTTTTATATTTACAATTTCCGTTTTTTTGTTGGAAATAATGAATTAACAGCACAGAGTCCGTCGTCCTTTCCATCCCCCAAATTTGCGTTAAATTACGCGGCCCCCCCGGCGGATGGGACAAAAGTGCCGGCCTCGGAGCGGGAGTTGGCCCAGTTGGCCATCCAGGAACTGCTCCAACTCCAAAGGGAGCAGCAACAAACTTTGGGCACGGAGAAGAGCACCGATCGGCAAAAAACGACCGGAATTTGGCCATATTCGCTGTACGAGCAGCAAATGGCCAAAATATTCGGAGAGCGGAAAAAGGGAGCGACAAAAGAAGTGGGCGGGCGTTTAACGCAATATTTTATTCCCAAAAAGTCATTAGCTAATTGAGGGAGCGTCTAATTATTAATAATAAATTATGAATAAATTAAGAAAAAAAACAAAAATTTCAGGAAGACTTTTTGAAGTCGAACACGCCGGTGATCATCCATCTGCCGGCTTACAGAAGCACTGCCGCCAATGGTGGAAACGGCGCTGGAGGGGCGTCGACTTGGACAAGGTCAATTCATTAATTCAATTTAATTAATTCATTCATTAAGTGTCATTTTTTGTTTTGAATGTTCAAGAGGAGGCGCTGCTGACCTCGAAAATCGAATGTTTCCATTTATTTGATTCTTTTCTCCGTTTTTGGGTCAACAACTTCGCTTTGAAATAATTTAAATAACCGATTTTGGAACACATTTTGTTGGATGCTCCCATAAATTACTTCATTTCCACCCAATTTTATTTATTTGGGTCCGATAATTGACCGGCCGACCGACCCTTTCACAACATTAAATTGCTTCCAAAAAATTTCGCAAAATGTGTTAACGAAAATTGAATAGGCTTCGGCAACGTTTGAAGATTTAAATGGAATTTGAAAATTAAAATTATATTTATTAAGTTTAACTATGATGTACCATAAGAGGTTCTTTCCATTAACAGCCAAGGCATCAAATCAAAATTTGCTCGTGTCGGATCAAATCGATCATCGCAGGGATCAAACAACAATCCGATCAGACCCCAATCCAATCGATGGCACCGACCGTCCAATGGAGAGGAAGAAAAAGTCGGGGGTTCAGCTTACAGTTCGGTATTCGGAGCACAACCAAAAGGGGAAAACAGGTCAATTGAATGGACAATCAATTCAAGCAAAAGTGCCATTGGTTCATTCATTTAGGCTTTCCAATGCCAACCGAATCGCCAACCGGTTGAAGTCCTCGTCCGCGGAGCATTTATTGATCACCCGACCCGAGGCGATGTTCACGCCGTTACATGCCCACCGTAACGGCGGCCATCGGCCTGCCCAACTGCGCCCAATTGAGCCGATCAACAATTCACCCTCCGGCCATCACCAAAAGCAACAGCAACAATTGTTCATCAAAAACATTATGCCTTCCGGGGCTTTAATGCCCAATGCTAATGCCTTCACTGACGGCAACGAAAACGCAATAATTGATCAGTTGGGACGGACGGACTCGGAGGGAGGGAACAAAAGGTATGTTTTGGCCGGGAATTTATCGAAGATTATGCAATTGTTGTTAGACTTTCGCCTCCGAATTCGGCCTTCGTCCCCGGCGGCGGGGGGGCACTGTCCTCCTCCGCGTCGGTGTCCTCCTCCAACTTGGCCTCCTCCAACTTGGCCTCCTCCAACTTGGCCTCCTCCAACTTGGCCTCCTCCAACTTGGCCTCCCCCAATTTGGCCTCCCCCCTCGCCGCCGCCCAACCTCCGGCGCCCCTCGCCGGCTCTCCATTCGACCTATTGGCCTCATCGATGTCAAATTCCGGTGCTGTCCAGCCAAATGCGCTCCTTTCCCAGCTGCCGAATCCTCTCCAACTTCTCTCCCAGGGCTCCACTCTCGAACAGATCACCAGTTTGGCACGGAACCTCATTCAAATGTCCAATGGCAAAAATGATCTGTAAGAATTGGACCACGCCTTCAAGTTGATCGACCATTAGCAAAAATTCTCATTAGTCTTTCATCGCTGTCAAAAGCCATTGGGTCGCCCGCGTCTGCTGCCGATAGTGCCGCCTCCAAATTGACCAGCACTGCCGTGCAGTCCATTGCCAAGTCGGCCTCAAAAGTGGCGGCACAAGGCGAAAGAACGGCGGTAGTGGGCACAAACAACGGAGGAGACGTATTGAAGACGTTGTTTTCATCGTCTGCCACAAATGGGACGACGGGGACGGAGCAGGAACAGAAAGAGCTGGTGTTGAACGGTAGGGACAGCAGAAGAGGCGTATAAATGTGAAACTTTCTTAAATTTGTATTGAATTTAGAGAAAGCTTTAATCGATGAAAATAGAGACAAAATCCATGCTTAATTTCTCTCTTTTTGAGGTACTTCTTCCGACCTTTTCAACGGTCTTCCGGCTGAACAACGCATTCTTTTGGAAGCGGCGATGAAAAACGGCGAATTGGACTTGCCTCAGACAGCGAAGTGAGTGAAGAAGGCTTGCGAATTGTGTGACAATAATTCGTTTTTCATTTTCTGGGCTTTGGCCGGAGAATTGAACAGTTCAAAGACTGAACTGGACGAGGAGACAGTCGGCGAGGCGTTCAGGACGAAATTGGTGAACTCGGAGAGTCGGCTGATGGAATGGATCCAACAGAACCGGCCTCGGCCTCCGTCTGAACAGCAAAGCCCCCAGGCCATCTTCCCCGATAAAACTGTGGCCATTAGTGCAGTTGAAAAGCTACCGTATTATGGAAAATACTGTGGCCATTTCGTTGAACAGGCAAATGAAACAAAACATATTCAATGAAACGATAATTCTTTTATGCTTTGACATCTTTCGAAATTAACGAGTTGAAACAATTTTAAGATTCACTGCCGGTGGGCAATGAATTCTAAAATTTAAAAGAAATTCAATTCAAATTTGTCTATTCGAAATATCGAAGCCCTAAAATGTACGAAATTTTTTGAAAATTTCTCCAAATTTTCAGACTAATTTGAGCAGACAGCATAATGTTGCGGGCGCCGTTTGGGCTATCGATGAGCGGCGATTGCTAATCTCGAACTTTCATTTTCAGCCATTTGAGCATTCTGGTGAGAATTTAATAATAAAAAAAAAGAAAAATTTCAAATAAAATAATGCTTCTCAAAGAAAACGTCACATTTTGGGCCGGTCCGGCAAAACACACGGGGACCAGCCAGGACTTTTTCCCCAGCGAAAACGGCTTTTTCCTGCCTCCGACAAAATTGGACGCGAATACTTTTGCGCTTTGGCCTGCGCAGGTTTTTAAAATCGAAAAATAAAAGAATTTAAAATTAATTGAATTTTCAGAAAAGGCCCGCGCATACGCGAGCACCAATTTTGCCAATTAACGGGAAAGATTATTACGGAATTAACGGGACGACGGGAACGGGCAAAACGGCGGAGGAAGAAGAGGAAGAGACGGCGGGGGCCAACCGGATTGGCCGACGGAAGCGTAATTTGTACAGCGAACTTTACGAACAAATGGCGCCTGAAGGCACAACATCAACGACGACAACGACAACAGCACGTTCAGTTGCAGCAACGGGCGGCTTCTTCGGGGGCACAACCGCTGCCACCGGTGGTGCTGTTGTGCCCGTACACTTTGACGGAATGCCACATAATTTTCACATAAATTTGGGCGGCCCGGCAAGACGAAACCACCAACAACAACAAAAAGGGGGAACAACAAATGACAACAACGGATTGGCCATAGACCCTGCGGCAGAAGAGGTGCATCTTCACGAGGAACGCCATTGGGGCTCGTTGGGATGGCACGGAGGAAATCATCACATTTTGCTAACACTTCCGGACAACAGTCTGATCAAAACGTTAAATTGGCTCTCAATTTGGGACCATTCTCAAAAAGTTTCCATCACTTTTAAGCCGATAATTAACCTTAAATGTTCAGCAAACGGTTGCCCTCGTGTTAATTCCCTCTTCCGCCGCCGGCGCAACTTTCCAACCGCCTTCATCGGTCCAACTTCGGCCACTTCTCCCGCCAAATGTGTCAACCGGAAAGCGCGTTCAGTCGGGGCCAATTCGGGTGATTGGACAGTGTCCGCGAATATCCCCCGAGGGGTTATTAACATTTAAGCCCTTTTAATATTAGGTTTTGAACACAAAAACTATCGAGTTGACTGAGTTTTCACTGAGCACGGAAGGTCTGCCGATGTGGTTTATGGTCGGCAAAGAAATTGTGCCGAACCGGAATGGGCACATTGTGCCCATCTTCAACCGGTTAGTTGACTTTCGAAAAGACAAAAATTTGACGATTTATTCGTTTGTAGGACCACCCGAAGTTTCGACTGCGATTCATTGCGCGACTTTCACAACGAAACGGTCGCACCCGTAAATTCTTTTGGATCGATCGAAAATTGCCAATTTTAGGTTACCCTGCGGCTATCTGACCCTTTGGACATTAAAGACGTCTTTTGGTTTTCGGTACATTTTCGAATTGTTACAAAATTTAATTGAATAACCCCCAAAGGTTTATTCCATCCCGCGAAGTCAGTCGCTCGCCCACATTTACATCCCATATGTAAGCATTGATTGAGTTGGTTAACGGCTTCTTTGTTGTTTAGAATGATATGCAACTTCCGCCCGATCTGTTAGCATTGCCTGTGGGTATATTTTGTTAAAATTGAAATGCCTATTCCATTCTTTTTAGACCCCCCAATGCGTTTGGACTCCGCCATCTCCTGGATAGAAGAAAATTATTATTAACTTTTTATTTTTTTTCACAAAAGTTTAATTTTTCATTTAAATTTTTATGGCATCATTTTTATTCTCAAAATGCCAATGTAATGGATGAATTGTGCCAATTTGAAAAATGTTTCAATCGGTTGAATGGTTGTCGGATGCGTCTTATCATGATCGCTTGCTTTCTTTTGTTCAATCACACTTTGACACGGCTTCGACGAGCGAAAACGCTGGTGCGAGGTGGACAAGGACAGTAAGCACCGTCGTGGCCAGGCTGGCCAGATGAGCCCGCGTTTCCGGGCTGTCCAGGGCCTCCTGGCTGTCCAGGTCCTCCTGGCTGACCAGCAGGTCCGGGAGGTCCCTGTCCTCCGGGCTGTCCGGGTTGACCAGGACCACCGGGCTGTCCGTTTCCTCCTGGTTGTCCAGGGGGTCCGGGGGGACCAGGCGATGAAGAGCTTAAATTAAACAAATATTGACGCATTTTTATAGACAGTTTTCTGACCTTTTTGTTCCGGGAGCTCCTGGCTGTCCTGGCTGACCTGGTCCTCCAGGCTGTCCAGCGTTTCCTCCAGGCCCCGGGGGTCCAGGCGGACCAGGTGGTCCCTGACCGCCGCCTTGTCCAGGCTGTCCGGGTTGGCCATCGCCTCCAGGGGGCCCAGGCGGTCCCTGGCCTCCTGGCTGTCCAGGCTGACCAGCAGGGCACGTGGGGCATGCGGCGGAAGCAGCGGGGCATGGGGGAGGCTGTTGGCCAGGTTGTCCGGGGCCTCCGGGCTGTCCAGGTCCTCCGGGCTGCCCCGAGGGTCCGGGTGGGCCAGGGGGTCCAGGAGTTCCAGGCGGACACTGGGGCTGCTGCAATTGGCACACACACTGAGAGGGCAATCCACCGCTACGCTTTTGGCGCAAAAAGATGGAGTTGAACGGGTTTTCGCGGGGACGGCTTGGCGGTGTGACGCTAATCTGCACGTCCATCAGCTCAGTCCAGGCCGAGTCGGTGTTCACACGGAAGGCCTGCAGAAATGCGTTGCCATTGGTCTTTTGGCAAATTGTTCACCTGAACACCGTCGAAGACGCGCGAGTTCACCTCGTTGATCTGTTGGTACAGCTGAGGCACAACGACCAGTGTGGCCAAAATGGCCGCAATGGAACACAGTGAAGCAATGCCAATAATGATTTTGGTCTCCGACATTTTTGCCCTTAAACTTAAATTGTTTCAAACAAACAAAAAAAGATTGGAATCGGTGAAAGGCGAGTGGAATGGTTGGTTTTGCATTATGCTGAGGGACTGAACTGCTTGCTGAATTGGAAGCTGCTGTTGTGCGTATTTATACTGAATTAGCGTTGTCCTTTTAAGAAAGTGTGACCGTTACACAAATTCCTGTCGTTTATTCCTGTCATTTTGTGCTTTATGTGTGACCCCCCGGGGGAAGAGAAAGAACCATTAATTAATTAACTGTGCCTGGAGGAGTAACACCGCCCGAGGCAAAATGCGTAACCCATCGAAAAAAGGGAAATAAGTCACCCGAAGCTACCGATTTGGTCTGGTCTTTTCCCCACGATGTAATCGGCGGGTTGGAATGCTTGCGGACAATGGAAATTGGTCAACAATTATTACATTCTGCCGCTAAAAAACTCAGCATTTCTCGTCCTCCATAGTCAATGGAGGGGGTAGCCATTGAAATTGTAAATTTGCCTGTTCAGAGTTGAAAGTTACTGTACCGGTTTATTTTTAGAACAAATTGTTTTTCTGTTAATGATGAAAAAGGTGTAAATCCAAATTAAATTTGACGCTAATTTGTAAGCTACAATTTTAGTCAATTAGTTTTGAGTTGTAACACTTCAAGCATGCCGTGCCGGTCTCGGCTGTTTCGACGCCAACAAGTTTAAAACTTCAAAGGAGCGCTTTATCTCTGGCACCAAACTTCTACATATAGTGGTTTACGTATCGGTTATCATTAAATTCGGCACAAAAAAAGGTGAACGACCCGATTTACAAATGGTGAGTTAATTAGGTGTGAAATGTCCGGCTGGATAGAAGCCACTCTCGTGTGAAGTCGGTTCCAAATTTGGTGCCAATGAAGATGTTCGGAAGATCCGTTTAAAACATTTTTTTGGATTAAAAGGCCAGAGAAAATAATTTTAATTTAAATCATTTAAAAAAACTTTGCTTAAAAAAAGAAAGTAATTTAAACAGACTAAAATCTACTCATCTCATATACTCTTTAATCGTTTTCCTTTCTTTCTTTTTTTGTTCACCATTAGTGAGCTGCAACTGCTGAGAATCATTAACCATTTTTATTTTCCAGTTTTTATGCATTAAATGTATTGATTTGAATAATAAAATGACTGACAATGTAAAATTGGGGATTTGTGTGGTTTCGGGAAGGACTGGCGGTGACCGGATGGTGCCTCCAAGTGCTCGGCCGACGCGACTGTTCACCCTCATATGGAATCAAACGGAGGGTCTGGTTGCGTTGCTTGGCCAAAAAGTTGTTTTTTTAAATAAAAAGACGGGTCCACGTGGCTTTTTGAAAATTTTAGCATTTTTTTTAACAAAAAACTTGCGGTGGAGCTCACCCTACGCTTCAAAAAGGCCTAAAAAAGCACTAAAAGCAAAAAATAAATAAAATTTTTAACTAATCCTCAAAAAAAGACAAACCAACTTATTTCCATGGTCAACAAATGGTTTTTTAATCTTGTTTTATAAACTTCAGATCAGTGGCGTAGCCAGGGGGGGGGTGGGGGGGGAATTCCCCCCCCCCGAAATGAAATTTGACAAAAAAAAAACAAGAGGGGGGACCCTTTTGTTTTTCACTTTTACAATTTTTTGGCCAATTTTCTTAACAAATTGTCATCAAAAATCCAAAAAATTTTCTCGGCGGCGCCTATCAGCACCGCCGACCCCTTCCATAAAAATTCGCAAAAAAATTTGCATTTTTGAAAAAATGCACCCCCTAAAATCGAACATTTTTTGGAAAAATTCCTTAACAAAAATGCAATAAAAAGGAAAAAATACACCCCTAAGAATCGACTTTTTTCCCCCCCCCGAAAATTTTTCCTGGCTACGCCCCTGCTTCAGATGGAAAGAGGCACTTGGGTTCTGTTCACACTGTCCACACAAACTGTGCATGTACATTTTGTTGATCGGAAAATGGTGGACAATGTGTCGAAAACGTTTGATCGCCGCCTGACATCAGTCGACAAAAACATTCAGGTTGAATTTTTTATTTCAAAAATGCTTTTGTGGCTTAACATTGTCAACGATTTCGAAACCAACGGAGAAATTTTGCTTCCCCTAAATTTCTTAAAAATTTGTCTATTTAATGGACGAATAGAAACGGTTAAATTAATCGGAGACGTGCATTTTATGTGATGTCCTTCGTCCGTTCCTTCCAACGGTACAACGATTACTTTCGTATTGGCATGGACGAACTGCTCGGGTGGGTGTTGGTGTCAGAAGATTATTTCGTCAGAAAGCTTATCCGTTACGTGGATGTTCAGGCACAGGTCCGTCTCTCTTTTTCTCCCCAAAAATACACAAAACCATGCAGCACATTCTAGCTGGCCACCATCTACAGGGAGGACTGCGTTCGAGGCTTCAATTGGGTAGCCATTGCAGTCAATGAACGCCTTCAGAACGGGGTCGACTGTTACAGAAAGGTGGCATTTTGAAAAATCCCAGATCAGCAACCACATTTGCTAGGACAAAAATCAAAGTTTTCACGACCCCCCCCCCCTTGACCCCTGCTATTTCATGTATGGTTGCTTTCATAAAAAAATGGTGTCCTGCAAAACCCTGATCGGAGTCCGGACGCTCTCGTCAAAACATTCATAATGTCACATCCTTCAGATCGACTGTTTACCTCGTTTCCTGGACGCCATTGCCTCTGAATATTACATTTCACGAGAAAAACAATTCGCCGAACGTCGCCAATTGCGAAACCCTTTATCGCCGATGTTCATCTCTGAGCATGGACACAATCCGACGATAAAAACTGTAATAATAATAATGAGAGAAGTAAATAAATAAATGGCAACTCAAATTTGGACAGATGCTGAGCAACGAGTACGCGCTCGGACTGCTCTATGCATTTGAGAAGGATTACGAACGCGACATCAATGCAGCTGAAATGGTAAGAAAAGGGGACGCCACACTCGACTTGACTCATTTTGTCGCGTTACGCACTTTCATTATGGTATCGAGTCGGCATAATTGTAGACCCAGCTCGATATCCTTGGAAAGCGGCGTACCAAGTCAAAGTACGAGTTGGGTAAATACCGGGGAAACAGTGAGAGGGTTCGGCATCCGAAAAAAATTGAAAAAAAGTCTCCGAATGTTTTGCAGATGCTGACGTGTATGGTCGTTTTCAAATGTGACAGGGCGGCGTTGGTGTACAACAAGGAGCTACACATTGGGGTGGTCAGAAGCTGCGACTTTGACAGGCATTTTTGTTTTCTTGCCCACTTTTTTCAATTTAAATTTTAGTCATGAAGCTTTTGAAGCCGTCTGCCAATTAGGAAATTGGGTGGTCGGCAAATTCACGAGGCCATATCTTGCCAGGCAATTTCAACTCGAATACAAGTTGGCCTTAGGGGCAAATTAACTTTTTTTATATTATTTTAATTGCCTTCCCGCTCATTTTACAGCTTGATGCTGGCCAAAAATCATCGGCTACGTGCAACTCAACCGCCCAATGGGCTCCTAACACGGATTCGCCATTTTCGAGAAACTGTCAGAACAAAGGAAAATGCGCGCTTCCGTAACAAAACCAAAACCGACGACGAAACATACAAAATTGTCATGGTCAATGTTTGAACATATTTTTTTATTGGGAGGTTTGGGGGCTTTTTCGACATTGACGATCAACAAAAATGTTCTTCCCGCCCACAGGTCCATGTTCCCGTTCATTTTACGTCGGAAAACGTGTGGAAAGTCCGGCGCAGAAAAAGTAAGGGCAGTGCCGGAATGCTGGTGAAGACCGTTTGGGGCAACATTTTCATCGATACGGTCGTCTATTCTTATTGTAAGTTTTTATTTTATTTTATTATTGTCTTTAATCGAATATTTATCTTAAATCACAAATTTCGTACGCACATTTTCAGATAATTTTGATGGACAACACCTCGCCTTATGGGTTTCTTGTCTGCCACAACGAATCACTACGCTATCTCATCACAAATGCTTCTGGTACTTTGTGGGCGAGCTGAGAGCCGACCCGTTCAACCCGACTGTGAGAGAAAAATGGAGATAATTTAATCCTTAAACTTTGTTTGCTTTTTTCTCATGTTTGTCATGTAAGCCTTCGATACTCGTTTGAACATAATTTATTATTATTTGTCGCATTTGTTGCAACTTGACTAATAACGGTAAAATGTAATATAACCCCTTAAAGTCATCTTGGAGCGCTTTTGTTACGTCCCGAAAAAAAATAGCTCAATCTGCAGTTGTTATAAACTCTTGCAAAAAAAACGACACAACTGCTGGGTTTTTTTGCCAGTGAAAATCTGGCTTTCAAAATATATTTAATAGGGGCCGGACTCCGGCCGCATTTTTCCGGAGTTTTTTGACCATTCCGGGTTGGGATTTTTTCGGATACCGGTTTAAATGCTCGTCCGGTTTTGAGTGACTTTAAGCCTGGGAGCTCAGGATTTATATTTTCGGGCGAGTTTATTTCGTGATTTGTGTTGTTTGGTCACAAATTTTGGGGTTGAGAGGAAGTGAAAAAAGTGGATTTTCGGATCCGAAAAAAATACTCCTAATCGAAGCTACTTAAAAATTTTCATTACCCTCAAAGCCCTTTTGGTTGGAACAACTCGAGACTGCTTCATGCCCATTAAGGAACGCAATTAGCATTTACAAGTGACCTAAATTTAATGAAAAAAGAAAAATAAACGCTCATTTTTATTTTCAGGGATACAATAAGTAATGTACGCAGATTCCAATATTCATACAGCAAATGAGGGGAAGCGACAATTATAATCAATTATTTCCGTTCGAATTTCCTCTATCAAATTGCCTCCGTCCGTCCATTCACTCGTTGGGCTCATCGTCGCCGATGTCCATGTCGTTGAAGTCAATGGTTATGCGATTCCATTGATGGTCCCATTCCCACTCAGACTCCCCCTCTTCTGCCAACTCCCATTTGTCGTCTTCGTTAAGGCGTCGAAATGTCAATCGCTCCCGCATATCCTCGTCGATGTCAAATGGGTCATGGACATACAAAAGTGAACGCAGACGGGCGATGAAATTGACCGGCGCAGAAGCATTGACAAATGACTAAAACGAAGGGAATAATTACTCCCAAACTGACTCGAAGAATGAGAAATTACCCCTTTGAGTCCCTCCATTCTTCCCGAATAAAAGTCACAATGAAGCATCTTCGGAAGTTCATCTTCACGAGAAGTGCGCAACCATTTGGCAACTGCTTGGCGGGAAGACGCGTCGACGATTTGTTCGGAAAAGCAGCCACTGATCAAAGGCCAAATCTTTTGCCGAATAATTTCCCAACTGCGGCTTTGGTCGTCGAAGGTAGCAATTGCACCAGTGGTCTCGGAAGAGTCGAAAAGACGGCGAATGCGTTGAAGAAAATCGATGACGGTTTGGTCGACGTACCTGTAAGTTCAAAAACATTTAAATTTTGTAAACTTTTTAAAAGGAAAATGACCGGATTTCAATGGATTCGAAGGCGATCACTTTGTCTGGCATCGGTCCATGAGGAATTGGCAGCCGTTCACCGGAGCTTGTGACAATTTCTGCGCCATTCCTTCTGAACGCGGGAAGAATTTGCAGCGTGCCCAAGGACCATTTCCTCGTCTTGAAGTGCTCGTCCACCAAACGGTCGAAGCGGACACTGATCAGCGCCATTTTCAGCCCGAGCTCAGCAGGGTCAATGAAGGCGAAGACTTCGAGCCAAACATCGGCACAAATCCAACTGAAATTTGGGAATTTATGGCTTTTGTTGATTCATAAGGAAACAAACTCACATTTCCTGCATTTGCTGTTGCTGCTCTTCATCGCTTACGTTGTCCGACATTTTGTAGAAAATCCACTTATTAAGGTTGTAGAACAAATAGAATGAGAAGAAATTGACGGAAATAAAGAAGCGGTTACATACTTCCGGCCAAAAATGGAACATTTTGAATTTAAAAAATTTGGCGTAACGTTTTTAATTATTTTAATCCTAACATTATTTTTTCTTTCAATAATATTTGTTTTTCTATAAACCGGTCTTGCTTTTCTTTTCTGTTACTATCCGGTTTTCGGGTCCGATGATTTCGAAATTCCGTTCTCAGAAAAAAACCGCTTAGGAAATTTTGAAAATATGGCGGCATTCTGCTTGTACTCAAAAATTTAGAACTAAAGCTGATTTTTGGAATATTGAATTTTCCAAAAGCACTTTCTAGCGGTTGGTGCGCCGTTAGGCGCGCCTAAACCGCTAGTGTAAGTATAAATTTCTGGGTTTTTCTCTAAAAAATCGCAAAACAGAATTCCGTTGCCCAAATGACCAGTAATTATGATAATCCGTAAACAGAACAGAGCAAATCCCTGCACTGGTATTCGAAGAATAAATAATTTTGCATTCATTTTTTCAGATTGGGTTCAATGAATAACGTAGATGATGATGATGATGTCTCAGTTGAATTTGATAATGTATCAACTGCGTCCGTTGACAGAGATGAAGAATTTGTTGTTTCCAATTCGACCGATGAAAGCGACGATTCGTTGGAGGCTTACGATGGCTGTGTAAATTCGCCAGGAACGTCCGCTCAGACGAGCAGCCACAAACAGAAGCACAACACGGTGAAAGCGAACAGACGGGAAACTATCAAAGCTGTGAAGGATGACGGGGATGAGGCCAATTTCCCGCAAAGAATTAGGCTTGTATTTTAAAGATTTTGTTCCTTACTTGGACGATTAAATATTTTAAGAGAGCATCGAGCTGTTCAAGAATTGGCTAAGCTAAAGGGCGAAGCCTTTGATGATCCCGCCGACTTTCACACACTGAGCAATGACTGCCACATTTCAAATTTTGTTTGGAATAGGCTGTACAGGTCACTTTGGTTAAATAAAGCCTTTTGGGAACGGGGGGAAATGAATCCTTGGAAAAAAGTACTCAATCAATTTTTAGTTTTGAAATGGAATCCCTCCCTCCCCCGCGGGGTTTTCTGTTAAATTGCACGTCGTGGCTTTAGGTATCAAAAAACGGGCGTTCGGTGGCTCTATGAATTGCACTTTCAATATGTCGGAGGGTAAATAGGCGCTGCTTCTTTTCACTCTTTCATAGACATTGTTTAAGCATTTTGGCTGATGAAATGGGACTCGGGAAAACCATCCAACTTTGTGTCTTTCTTCGCTCCCTCTCGGAGAGTCGGGCAATTTCGAAGATTTTCAGGTGCTTTTCACGGGAAAATATAAAATAATCTTTTTTTGCAGGTATGAAGGCCTTGGCCCTTCTCTGATTGTTTGTCCGGCAACTCTCCTCCACCAATGGGTCCGGGAGCTGAATATTTGGTTTCCATTGTGCAAAGTCGCCGTTTTGCACTCCAGTGGCTCTTTTTCGGGATCCAAGGCCAATTTGATCAAGAAGATCGGCTTACATCGAGGGTATATTTGCTGATATTTACGAACAATAATGGCTTTTTTCGTTTGACACGGAATCGATAATTTATTAATTAACAATAAAAAACCGTTTTCATGCTCTACAAAATGCAATACAATAATTATAATTTTTAAACCCAAAATGAATTTAAGGGATGGATCGATTCTCGTCACTTCATATTCAACTTTTATTTTGAGCTGTAAGCAAATTATGGCGATCAATTGGCACTATTTTATTCTGGACGAAGGCCATAAAATACGAAATCCTGAGGCAAAGGTAAAACAATTTACGGTAATCGTTAAACGAAGGAGTTTTGGGGTGCTTGACCACGAAACTGACTCAGGTCACCGGAGTCAGATTTTACTTTATCAGACTGATCCAACCAATTCTCACTTTGATTGACTTTTTGCAGATCACTTTGGCGTTGAAAGAGCTGCGAACTCCGCATCGTCTGATTTTGAGCGGGTCGCCCATGCAGAACAATTTTCGGGAGCTTTGGTCGCTCATCGACTTTATTTACCCGGGAAGGCTCGGCTCACTCAAAGAGTTCATGGAAAAGTTCTCTGTGCCAATCACCCAGGGCGGTTATGCAAATGCCAGCGCTGTCCAAGTCCGAACCGCCTTTAAAACGGCGTGTGTACTGCGGGACGCGATCAGTCCGTACTTGTTGCGAAGGATGAAGAAGGACGTCCAAATGGTGCTGCAACTGCCCGAGAAGTCTGAGCAGGTCTGTGGAGAGAGCCAAAATTCAAGTACTTACAACTCTGGGAAAATGTGTAGTAGTTGGGGACGACGCCGTTCTAGCAGTACCTTATCTTTTAAATTGTTGCAGATTCTTTTTTGTGACATCACAAATGAGCAGCGTCGGCTGTACCTTCAATACATTGAATCGAAGACGTGCGAAGACATTGTGACCGGCAAGCAAATTCCATTCGCGGGTTTGATGTTTCTGCGTAAGCTGTGCAATCATCCAGACTTGGTCTACGGTGGACCTAACAGATTTGGTTGGTTTTTCTGAAAATTTTGTTTTTTTTATAATTGCAATTTTTATATGTTTTGTGCTTTAGGCGATTTTGATGTCAAAGGACAGCCCGACATGGAATTCGGCTTTTACCAGCGCAGTGGAAAAATGATCGTTCTCCGTGCACTTTTGCGACTTTGGCGTGAACAGTGCCATAAAGTGCTACTGTTTTCGCAAAGTCGTCAGATGCTTTCGATCATTGAAAGTCTGATCATTTCAGAAGGGTAAATTGAAAAGCAAAGTCTTTTATGTGTGAATCAATGAAAAAGAATTATTTCAGTTACACCTATCTTCGCATGGACGGCACAACGGCCATTGGATGTCGTCAGAGCCTTGTTGAGAAATTTAACAAAGTTTTTGATTGCTCTTTTTTTAATTCGAACCCATTTTAAAATTTTATTTGTTTAGGACGACAATCTTTTCGTATTTTTGTTGACAACAAAAGTTGGTGGCCTTGGCATAAATTTGACTGGGGCTAATCGCGTGTTGATATTTGACCCGGACTGGAATCCGTCCACGGATGCGCAGGTCGATTTTTTTTTGTTCTTTTTTATATTTTGCGTTTTTAGGCTCGCGAGAGGGCCTGGCGAATTGGACAGAATAGGGCGGTCACAATATACAGATTGTGAGAGTTGTCAAATATCTCGAACTCGCTGAAAACCCCGTTAAGATTGACGAGTGGAACGATTGAGGAGAAAATCTATCAAAGGCAAATATTCAAACTCTTTTTGGCTAATCGCGTGCTCGACAACCCAAAGCAGCAACGCTTTTTTAAGACTAACGAACTGCACGAACTGTTCACTTTGGGCTCGTCCAAAAGTGACCGAAAATACGGCACAGGTCAACCAACAGCAATAAAAGAGTTGCGATTGTTTTTATTGTAAAAAAACTGATATTTTTTTTCTCAATTTTGTTTTTGCCACGGCTTTTAATCTCAGATTTTACTTTGAGTTCACTTCAGAAACGGCTGTGATATTTACCGCGAATGGCACAGAAGTCAACAAAAAGACACTGAAAAGGACGAAAAAATTGGAGGAGGGAATTGTCGGACGGACGGCCGAAGCTGTTCAAAACACTGTCAACGGTTGCGATAATGCGAATGGATTGTCGGACGAGGCACGCGAACGGATTCGAAAAGTCGCAAAACGGCTTGCAGCGTAAACGTTTTGCTCATAAAGTGTTTGTTACTGTTGTTGAATATTTTTTTTAGCAATTTTGGTAAAACGGACGGCGACAAACCGGAGAACGGGCGAAAGAAGCGCAAAAAAGTGCTGTTTGAGGGCAAATACAAAGTTCCCCTGTTGAGGAGGCAAGTCCAAGTTGAGCAGAAGCGAGAGGAAGCGGACCAACAAATCGCTCAGAGTGCAACGGCTTCGGACAGCAAAGAACAGGTGGAGTTCGTTAGGCTTTTCATTCAATATAAATTCAATGTTTCAGTCTGAGTCGATTTATTTTTATGTTATAGGGTAGAATTTAGTGGTTGGGATATGGAATTGGTTGTTGTAAAAATGATAATTACATAAAATCAGGACGATTATGTGTTGAGCAAGCTGCTCAGCAAGAAGGTCGGCGTCCATTCGGCACTTCAACATGACAAGATTATTAGGGGGTACATGTCAACTCGCCGACGCCGACTCGCCGATGGTCGACTCGCCGACGCCGACTCGCCGACATGTCAACTCGCCGACGTGTCAACTCGCCGACGGTTGACTCGCCGATGGTTCGACTCGCCGACGGTCGACTCGCCGATAATAGTTCAATTCCTGTTTTTATCTATCTTGAATTTAAAAAGTTAGATTTGTAAAAATCTCAATCTAGCTCTGGAAAAAAATTGCGGCAATCATGAATAATTGGGATCCCTACCGAAACAATGTTAAAAATTTAGATGTTTATACCTAATTTATTTCCCAAATTTCTTTAAAAATGCATGTTTTCTAGGGTAAATATAAGCTTAGGGCACGAATCCGAGCTCGGCCTCGGCTCGGTTTTGTTTCAGCAAAACGAATTAGTCCGGCCATCAATGAAATAAGGAGAAATATCAAGAAAATAAATGCTCGAGAATGACCACAAAACCATTTTTCCATTACTCCTTATCTTTCGACGGTCAAATAAACTGAATGACCTCTAAGCAATAAGAGCAAACAAAACTGATCAGTTTGCACAATATCGTTATTTTGTTTCTCACATAAAAATTCATTGCTTTTTCCCGAATTTGTATAATACTATTGCCATTTGACAAATCACACTTGATTCTTTATCTTTTTATCACTAGTATTTAATTAATCTTTAATTCTCGAAATCAGTCACTGTCGAAATCTGTCGCTGTCGAAAAAGTCTGAAAAAGAGCAAAAGGAGGCGAAATAGTTCACTGTCGAAATCAGTCACTGTNGACTCGCCGACGGTCGACTCGCCGATAATAGTTCAATTCCCGTTTTTATCTATCAACTCAAATTTTTGAATTTAAAAAGTTAGATTTGTAAAAATCTCAATCAGGTTCAGGGTGGAAAATATGCCGGAATTAAAAAATTAGTCAAACCAAAAAAAGGAATTGTTTTTGAATATTGAAAAACGTTCGAATTTGGGTTTGGGGTTCGACATTCGCAAACCGAGCTCGGATTCGTGCCCTAAGCTTAAATTTACCCTAGAAAACATGCATTTTTAAAGAAATTTTGGAAAATAAATTAGGTATAAACACCTAAATTTTTAACATTGTTTCGGTAGGGATCCCAATTCTTCATGATTGCCGCAATTTTTTTCCCAGAACTAGATTGAGATTTTTACAAATCTACTTTTTAAATTCAAGATAGATAAAAACGGGAATTGAACTATTATCGGCGAGTCGACCGTCGGCGAGTCGAACCATCGGCGAGTCAACCGTCGGCGAGTTGACACGTCGGCGAGTTGACATGTCGGCGAGTCGGCGTCGGCGAGTCGACCATCGGCGAGTCGGCGTCGGCGAGTTGAACTGTTCCCTTATTAGGAATGGGTCCGCCGCCGACATTCAGTTGGTTGAGGACGAGGCGAACGCTGTAGCGAAGAGGGCCGCCGAGGTGCTGAAGAGATCGCGACGGTTGGATTGATTATTTTTTTTTGTTGTAAAATATGCCAAATTTTGGTGCCATTTAAGGCGGCATCTTGAATTTCTTGCGAATGCGTCTGAGTTCGGGCCAATTCCGGCAAAAAAATCGCTGTTTGGTCGAAAGAGGGCGGCCGGTTTCAATAACGAAATGGACGGAGTAAATTTGAGCGAAACCGGACGATTGGAACGGAAAATTGAAAAGGATGACGAGGAGGACGAGGACCAAAGTGGGGGGGGGGGAGAAAATGCCGAAAATAAAGAAAAATGAATTATTCAAAATTTAGGCTCTGAAAAGCCTTTTGATGGCAGTGAAATGTTGCGGAAAATACGTGGCAAATCCAACGGAAGTGGGGCTGAACTTCTCAGCTCGATAAGGCAACGAAAAGAGCGCCAATTGGACATTGACGGCGAAGGGGGCGACGGAGGACTGTCGGTGGACAACGACGACGATGACGTAAAACCATTCCATTTTAATTTGGGCTTTTTTCGATATGTCCAATAAAAGATAAATAAAAATATTGGTTTTTCATTTGTGGCTTAAACGACGAAATTCAGGCCAATTACCCATCGCTCTCCGCGCAATCTCGGCCAAATTCGCTTCCATTTGGCGACAAATACGAAAAGCTTGCCGATGAAATTCGCAATTTCTTGGCAGTGAACAACGGAAGGGCGAACACCAACGAAATATTGACGCGGTTTCAGGTATTTTTTTTGATGGATGACAATTTGAAATAGTTGTTTTTAATTGTTTTTTTGTTTGTTCAGAACCGAGTCCATCCTTCGGAATCGTTTGTGTTTCGCTCCATTCTCAAACATTTGTGCAAATTGCTCCCAAATTCACAATGGATTTTGCGCGATGAATTCGTTTGAAGTTTTGCCGCCGATTGTTTATGGCTTTTAGCACCACAAAAGTTCTCCCAATTTTATCAATTTTTATTTCGCGTTTTGTTTATACACTGACAACGATTACCCATTTTATTGTTTATGTTGTTACACTAGAACTGGTGGTAAAGCGTAATCGGAGATATATTTTTGTATTTTGGACATTATGATAAATGAACTTTTTATTTTACGCTCTATTCGATTGATTTGTTTGAAAAAATTACAATAAAAATATTTGTAATTAGCTACGAATTGTCTTAATTCAACCCCTCGGGGCTAAGATGGTCGCTAAGCGATTTCGTATTCGTGCTAAAGGCTCGTCGCGGAGTTCAATTGCCAAAGGCGGCAGGTACTTCGACAAATAAAAAACAATATTTTTATGCAATTTTAAAAAGTTCGGCGAGTAACGCCAAACGCACGCGGCATCGCGACGCGGCACGCGTTCAACGCGAGGCGGCCGCATATCCAATGGTTGCCGTAGATGAACGCCAACAGATGCAGTCGGAGGCGGCACTTTTGGACAATGTGCCAATGGTTTGGAAATTTGTCGCTTTTCAATGCTCATATATTAATTGGCTTTTAGGGCAGCATTTCGCTCAAAACAAGCGGCAAAAAGTTAGGCATTTCGTCCGACAGGACGGGCGGCACTGTCAAAAAGTCTTCAATTGCCAGTGCCACGTCGACCATTCTTGACCAACTTCCGATCGTCTGCCCTTTCTGATCAAATAATTGAACTCGGTATTAAAAACCTTAGAGCAATTTGTCGTTGTTGGAGGACGACGGGGCAAACATTGACCAGACTGTCGCCGTTGAACTGTTTGAACAACTCGAACGGGCGCTCAGCGTACAAAATGTCAAGTCATGGCCATTGGTCATCGACAAAATCGCTGCGCTGTTAGGCAAGGCGGGGGCGGCTATCGCTGACGGAACTCCATCATTTGCGCGAGTGATGGACACCGTCGCGCAGTTTCGGGATCGGGCCAACTGTCCGATGGCGGAAAGCATTGATCGAGTACAATTTTAATTTTATGCTTTTGGTTAAAAATGGAAAATCCACCGTTTTATCTTCAAATTCATTTAAATAAATTAAGCTTTTTGCCGTTGCGCTCCAATCGGTGGGCATGGAGTCGCTGCTTTCCGCCGTTCCGCTGAATGTTGACGTCGACGTGCCGGTGCTGCCGCGCGACTTTAGCCGTTCTTGGCTACCTCCAATTCTGGCAAAAAATGTGCGCGGGGACTCGTTGGACTTCTTCGCGCGGTCGCTCTTCCCACTCACTGCGCGACTTCACCAACGGCTTCACGAACTGCCGGAACTGCCACAAAAACTCTACACGACACTCGAACATCAAATTTGGGCCATTCTTCCCCGTTGTTTAGCAAATGAACCGCGCGACTTTCATGTCGCAATGCCCACGCTTGCACCAATCATGGGTAAAGGAAATTCAACAATTTTATGGATTTTTATTATTATTTTGGTTGAATCCAATTCCATGAATAAATTAGGCGCTGCTCTGAACGACCGTGCCGACCTCCGTCTCATCGTCCTTCGCGCGCTCCGAGCGGCGCTCAAATTTGAAACGAAAAGTGCCGGCATTTGCGTACTGGAGCGGTACGCGCGCAACTTTTTGCCCATTCTCTTTGGCATTTACACGGCAACTGGGGGCACGGACGAAGTACAACAACGGCCCAATCAAAAGGGCACATCAATCGACGGGGGTCGGCATGACGGCGGAGCTATTCGAAAGTCGGTGTTGGAGACCATCCGGATGTATGTGCAACAGCAGCAAATGCCACAGCAATTGCTCACTAATTATGTGCTGTTGGCGGTGCAGAAGCTGCAGCAGAATTCGTCGGATGGGGCAATGTCCGAGGGGCAGGTCGGGGGGAAATTCAAGATTCTTAATTCAGTATAAACAAATTTAGGCTTAGGGCTGTCTCTTATACACATCTAGATGTGTATAAGAGACAGGACTCCCTCACTTCCTAGTCCCTGAATGGGCCTAAATATTAAGTGATTCGGGTGATTGGGGGGGGGGGTTTATTCCGCTAAAATAAATATTTTCAATAAAAAAAATAATGTTTGTTCTCTAAATCTTTTTATGTTTTCAGTGCTTACTCGCTGATTTGTTAGCCGCTCTTTGTCGCAAAGCTGCGCCCGGCGACTTGGAATTAATTTTTGAGTTTGTTGAGCCCTGGATTTGCTGCGGGCGATCGTCTGGACGAACTCAGAAGAAAGCTTACAGGCAAAAGCCTTCGGATCGTTTGCAAAACTTTTCGCCGAATTTTCAGAATTTTGGCTGAAATTTATCGCCGAATTGAGGAGCCTGAGTTGGCGCTGTTTTTTGAGACAAAACGCCCATTTTTGCAGACGCTCGTGGCCAACGGAAGCAGCGGACTGAACCGGACGGTGTTCCCATGGCGAATTGCCATTTATCGGAGTGTTTGTAAAATTCTAAACAAAACTAAAAGCTTAAATACTAACTTTTAATACAATAAATGTTTTCTTTTTGCAGGTAATCGCCTCATTCGCTGAGTTCCCTCCACTGGCCGAATTCTCCGATTCAATAAGTGCGGAAATTGTCGCCTTTTTCCATCGTTCAAACAATCGTTCCACCCGCCATCAATCGGCACTTTGTTTAAGTGAAATGACTTCGGCATTAATTCGACTTGCACTTACCGGGGACGAGCAGTGCGTTTTTTGTTGTTTTTGTTATTTAATTTTAAATGGTATTTTCAGAATTTCCGCCTCTTCCGCGCTTGTCCCACTGCTCACCAAATTGTTCGGCGAGCTCAAAGCCAGCAAAAGCGGGGCCGAGCCGTCCTTTCAGTGCACGCTGATCGCTCTGAACATTTTGGCACAGAAACATTGTCGCCTAATGGACGCTTCTCTTCTCGCCCAACTGATCGCTTACGCCTCTGCCGCCCTTCGTCTAACGCCCGCCGCCCTTCGTCCGTTGCCCATTCGAATTTTGCGCGTCCTCGCCGCCAAAATGGAGCAGTTCATGTTCGACCAATTTAAGGCAAAAATTATTACACTTTTATATTGTTTTGAAATGAAGTTAAATCAACTTTTGTAGCTCCTCTATTGAGACGTTCAGGATCTGATCATCGAAGCCGTTTTTTCGCAAGACACCAGCGTTACCACGTCTCGAATGCGCAAGGCCAACGGGCTTCTTCTTGCCCAATTGCTTGACCGTCTTGATCTTGAAACGTTGTCGAAGTTCACTGGCGATCGTTGGGTGTGGCAGAAACTGTTGAAAAACATTGAGAAGGCACGACGACGAAAGCAACGGAGGAGAGAGAACGGTGGAGAAGGAGAGGAGGACGACGACAACGACGGCGGCCCGACCAGAGAGAGGGGCGGGGAGAGAGCGTCACAGAGAAGCAGAAGTGGCGTCGAAACGGCGTCTGCAATTTCGTGGACGACAGCCGGTGGCCGTACAGCGAAGGCCGACTCCATTTTTGAAATTCTGCGGGACAGCAGTGACGACGAGTTGGAGGAGGACAATGAGGGGAAAGGGGGCGGGAAGGTGGGAGAGAGTGCCTTTGGAGGAGAGAGTTTCAAATTAACATTAAATTTAGAGGAACTTCGGGCAGTACAAATTGGGCGGCGCAAAACGGAGGGGCGGCAGCTGTGGAATGTCCCATCTTTCGGTGGTAATTGAGGATGATGAAGAAGAAATGGTAAAGAGTACAACAATCAAAATGTAATCAGAGCTCATCATCATTCAATTAAGCTGGACTTGTTGGACCAGAAGGCAATGTTGCAGAAAGTGTCATTGGTTCGGGAGCAGCAGCAGCAGCAAAAACCGACCAAACCGGAGAGAAGGGGTGGGGGAGGAGGAAAAGGAGCGCGGAAGCTGCGCGAAAAGGACGAGGGGGCGGAGGAGGAAGAGGAGGAGGGAGGAAAGTCCGGGAGGAAGGGGCAGGGACCCTTCAGGGTGAACAAGGAAGGCAAATTGCTGATCGCTGACCTGGACAAGAAGGGGCGGAAAAGAGCGTCCAACCGAAAGAAGAAAGAGGAGGGAGGCGTGGAGTCGGAGGAGGGGGCAAAGAGAAGAAAGGACGAAAAGAAAGTGTCTGGGGAAGGCGAAGATGGGGACGCAAGTGGAGATGACGATTAGCCGTCGTGAAGCCATTTTTGTTGTTGTTATTATTTTCTATTTTAATCGGTTAAACGGCGCTGTGGCAATTCGGGCGGGCACGTGCCGTTACACAAATAGAGACTGAATTTGTAAATGTTACCCTGGCCTAGGATGGGGGGGGGAGGAATGTTTTCATCCCTTTAAAGTGAAATAATCGGCGGAATTTGTAATAATCTCTCCCCCAATTAATAAGAAAATGCTTTTTTTTTACCATATGGATTTTATAACTGAAAGAATTGTGCAAAAAGGGGGAATATATAATACACAGAAAAAAGATGGTCGGACATAATAAAAAGAATTTCAAAAATAGAACAGATGACTTCCGAGGCCACAAAAACAAGTGAAAACAAAGGTTATTATTCTTCCAAAAGTGGGCGGCGAATGTTTAAACGAAAGAATGGTTTTCTGATTTTGTTCGAATCATTTGGAGGTGTACATGACAATGTTGGGATTCTGTGGATGAACGTTTCGAGTCGGTTGAAGTGGACGATGGGATGAGTTATGTGAAAGGAAAGGGAAAGAATCGTATGTTAATTTAATACAGTCAGTGTGAGGAGTATTGTGATTCTGTCAAAATAAAAAAGCAAATAAGAAATGACTAGAACGTGTTCAAT
>MEIZ01000005.1:346548-378373 GCA_001723225.1 Globodera ellingtonae | reverse complement strand
ATATTATCCAATCCAAAAAATTGTCTATAAACACAAAAATGTTGACCAAATTAAGAGAAAGACGTTTTGTCGGCAAAATTACAACAGCAAATTGAATGGTTGGGAATTTGGCCGGGAATCGCTGTCGTCGATGGAAGAAAATTCGTCCGCCTCGAAAGTCTCCTAAAGGGAAATCGTTTAAAAATCCAATCGCCCCAATTTTTGCATTTGTGCCGACTGACCAAAGTGACAAGCCGTTGCACCGATTGAAGCATTCCATCGGCATGCCATTTGCTGAACGTTCTGAAGTCGTTGAGCGGGTCGAAGTCGTAGAAGACGAGTCGGGATGAATGAAATAATTCTGCGCTCAATCTCTCTGAAAAAGCGAACTCTCTCAAAAGGGCGAAGAAAGTGTTGTCAATATGCCAATTGCTTACCCATTTTTGAGCTTAACAAAATGATTTTGTGTTGCCCCTCCGACCCCTCCAAAGTTTGCCGCTCAAGTTGGGGCAGTACAGTGACCGGAGTGTTCGGATTGATGCGAAAAACGGTGAAATGTTCACGCAACAGGCCGAAAAGAGCGTCCAGCATGTCCAAAGTCTAAAAAAAAAAGAAAGAAAAATAACTAAAATTCAAATTTATGCGCCTACTTTTACGTAATTTGAAGCGATTATCAAACGATCGGTTGGCCGTTTTGTTACCATTTCGAACAATTTGATTAATTTTCCTGAATTTTCATTATGATTTCCCAGTTCTGAACCCCCAAGACTCGACCTGAGTCCTGAATTCTGCACTCGGACAGTTCGTAACGCGTGGGGAAGTGACACATAACGCCAGAAAAGTTGATGAACTCCTTCTGAACGTGTCGAATTTGAGGAGAGAGTTAAATTAAAATGAGCATTTGGACCTTAGCCCTCTTCGTGGCCTGATGTTGCAGATCACCAGAGAGTTCCAGCACTCTCTGGTACAACAAAATCGGATGGTTGCACAGCAATCGCAGCAATTTGTGCTGTTCACTCTCCCGCATGGTCATCAGAAACTGGACGGAATTGTGAAGCTGTTTCTGCAAAAATATTACAAAATGGCGATTTTTCTGGGAAAATTATAAGGAAAAAAAAAACCTGAAGTTTTGACGGGGCGCAAAAAACATTTTCCACGACGGCGGCCCTTTGCTGCGATGAATTGGCACTTTCGCCGCTATTTTCTGCCGTTTGCGTTCCGAATTGGCCGTCAGTCGTCGAAGGACTGAAACATTTTTTACCATTTCTTTGGAAAATAATTGCGATTTTACTCTTTTATTGTAATTAAAAGTTTTCTGAGTTTTAATAACAAAACAAAAAAACACTGACAAATTCGGGTTCGGCATCCGACGGTGACTTTCCCGAATCGGCGGTTGGAATTGCGTTTTTTTGCGGGCCGGACTTGTCGAGCCGTTCACAGAAAAAGTGACAAATTGTTTGGCCGACCCGAAGACACTTTGAAGAGGCAGCCTAAGCAAAAGGAAAAAACAATGGAAAAAACGAAATTAAAAATTACATTTCCTTTCTCTTCGGGGCCTGCGTTTCTGAGAGAGGTAATCGTTTTTTTGTCATTTTATTCACAATTTTAATGAACTCTAAAATTCACAAATTAGCAGTGCTATTCACATTAGCCACGGCATACAATATGCAGAACGGAACACGGAATTTTTGGGAAAATTTTTTAGAAGTTGTAAGAATAAATAAATATTGGCATTATGTGCGCTAACGCCAAAATTTAAACAATTTGGCATTATGTGCGCTAACGCCAAAATTTAAACATTATTCCCGACGACGTCAGAGGGCAAGGCCACGTCAGTAGCAGAAGCGCAAACAAAACAAAACATACGTCAACCAAGATTGAATCTGAAGAGCTTCAATATTTGCGTCAATTGCACACCGAATGGCTGAACCATTTTACTCAAAATTGATTAATTTTATTAAATAAAATATTTTAAAGGTTAATAAAATAAAAAATGATATCAAATAAAAATAATAATATAAAATATTTTAAAAATTTTTAAACCCATTTTTTTGTGTCGCATTTTTCGGAAAATATCAATCTTCAGGGTGCATGCTCTCCAACAATTTTCGGGGAATTCTCTCGGAGAATAGTTCACCGTGAAGGAAATGAATAAAAAATGGGAAATTTAACATTTTAAAGCTACCAATAATAACAAAAATGCTTGCTAAGATTATCAAATCGGGTTTAGCATATCGATAACTGATCGATTTAAGATAATCCAAAGGGACTCTTTTCCTTCATACGGAAATGATTGTTAAAAACATTATGGTGCCTGGCAAAATCAAATTTTCTGGATTCGGATTTTTAAATTGTGCCAAATGGATTTTTCCATGTAAATCGGGGGGGGGGCAGGTCCAAAAATTGTTAATCATAATTAAAACGGGGTAATCCGGCACGAAAATTCGCCGGATCCGGCCGGAGTCCGGGCCGACTCCAATTTATGAGACGGGGGACATTTTGAGTAAGCGCTGCCGGCATGTTCAAAATTTATGGTCATTCTCAGCGGCGTTTATCTTTACATAAATGCACAAAAATATAAAACGAAAAATGAATCGGTAAAAATAAAATTAAAATAAAAAAAGCGAATAATTTGTGGGAAAGTTTAAACTTTATAGGTCTTCTTCCAACGGCAATTTGTCCATTAGCGTGCCGTTCACTGACCAAGCCATGGCCAATTGAGTTTTTATTTCTTGGGCATATTTTTCCTTCATTTTCTGAATGTTTTCATTGCGCTCATCCTTTCGCATCTTTTTATAATCACTTTTTAATTGTTTGACTTTTTTGTCCAAATTTTCTTTTAAAATCCCTTCAAGATTTATAAAATTTTCTTCAATAATGACGCCCAATTTTTGTCTTGCTGAAACTAAATGTTTCCTCAAAGCTTTGCCAACCTCAACAAGCCAATAAGCGACATATTCTTCGGGGGACAAATTTTCAGTGAAATTTTTGGGACATTTTTTCATCACACTTTTGCCTAAATTAAATAAATTGTCGTTAAATATTTTATTATTATTCTTTTCAAAAATTACTTTTTTGCCCAGAAAAGAATTGGCTGAAGAATGACTTGTAAAGTTTGGCATAAAATGATAAATTTGCGAATTCATTTGCCGTTGCTTCTGTTTTGCGCAATGATTCGATGTCCAGCCCAAATTCTTTAAATTTTGAAAGATATTCCCACAAATTTTCGGTGTTAAACTTTTCTTCAATCGAATTTTTTACAGAATTTAGGCAGCTCACGAGCGAAGTTTTGTGTGCTGTGTATTTAAATTCGGAGTCGAGTAAAATTGTGAACAATTCTTCCAATTTTAAATATTTTATTTTCGATAGAAATTGAATAAATTTCCCCACTTTTGCCCCATTCATTTCTTTTTGCTCAACGAAAGCGTCGATTAGCAATTTGGAAGGGGAAATAAGCTCAAAGTTCTCTCCATTTTCAGCATCAAAAATCAGCGAATTTTTTTCATTTTCTAAAACAAAAAAGCGAAATTTTCGGAAATTGCTTAAAGAATTATACCGGTCATTGGCCTTTCGATGCCTTCCAAAAGCGAAAGTCGAATTTGGAGGTTCGCAATTTGAAAGGCTTTTCCGGCCACATTCATTTGGCCCAATTGAATGCGAATTTCTTTGTTTTCGGAGGCGGCCTCATAAATTTTGTCCCTTTTGAAGGAATGCATTTCCTCAAAAGTTTGAAAGAATAGAGAAAATTCGCGCCTCATTTGCGCAATTTCTGAATTATTTTGAATGTTTTTGGTCACACCGTCAAATGTTGTCCGCTGATTGGTCTTTTGTACTTCAAATTTGAAGTCATTACGGTCCGTTAATTGTTCCATTTGTTCCCCGTCTTTTATTAAAATGCGCAGCATTTTCCGTTTGGTCACTTCAAAACTTTTGTATAATTTTCTGCGCATTTTGTTCAAAAAATTATTTTTAAAAATAATTTCGTCAGCTTTTTGTTTGGTGCACGAAACATCATTATTCTGAAATGATTAAAAATAATTAACTTTAAAAAATAATCTGCCTTTTATTCCGTTACTCTTTTTTGTAAATATTAAATTTAATTCAATATTAATTTACCTATATATAAGTATTTAACATGATTTTATAACTAATTTATATATTAGTATTTAAACTGATTTTAAACACCTCTGTCAGTTCCAACATTTCTTCACAAATTCGCGAAAAAAGAAAAAGCGCAAACATTTCACTTGAATACTTCTCAGCCCCCATATTCTCCACATTCGCTTCCGAAGCTTCTTCTTCTTCTGATGCTTTCAAATTATTCATAAGGCTCAAATAATTTGTCAATTTTTCGTCAAAATTTTTGTACTTTTGCCTAATGTCGAAAACCGCTGCTTCAATTAAGCGATTAGTTTTGCTTTTTTTTGTTAATTTATCGGACAAAATGTTGGCGAACTTGTCGAATCCGAGTGCCGCCACAACGCCACACATTTCATCGAAATTTGCCTCTTCCATTTCGCCTCTCCCCAGCAAATTTTCCAAACTTTTTGAGCCAAAAATTGGCTTCAAATTCAAATTGAGCACGCGCTTAATTTGTTGAAGTGAATGGTCGCCAATTTCCCTCTCTTTGATCTTTTTGGCCCCCGCGGGCAAAGCTTCCGTCTCCGTGACGGAGGCAGCAAATGCGCGATAAACTGAAGCAATGAACCAATAAATAAATGTAAAGATATTTAAATAATATTATTTTGAAAAAGCCGGGCCCGGCTACCCGGATTTTCTCAACTCAGACAGACCCGGGACAGGCCCGGGCTAAGAAATCCGGGTTTTTTTCAACAATACCCGGATTAGGGACTACCGGACTCAGATAAATCCGAGCTCTATCTAATATTTTATACAATTTAATTAAAGTTAGACAAACCTGCGATCAAATAAATTAATTTCCAATGCATTGTATAAATTATAAAATAGGTCTTTAAGCTTCAACGTAAATGTTTAAAATGCTAATGGATGTGAAAAAAAAGACTTTTAAACAAAATAAAAATGCGAATGAAAGTGCATTTATCGGCTGGTTGACGCTGATGGATATGTCGTCGTAGCACATGATGCAATTACCCCCAAATCTTCACTTTATTTTCCCCCTGAAGATTATTTTCTTATTTTAATGACCTTTTTCCGCGCACTTTCAAATCATTCAATCGTCTGTCTACATATGTACAATTTGTGGCTTTTAATTTCAAAAATATTTCCGGAAAAAACAATTTTCAATAAACATGACCAATTAAGTTCCTAAATATATATGCCAGTTAGTTGAGGCAGGCAATTCGAATTTATTTCAAAAATAATATTTTTTTCAAATTTAAACGCTTTTTTCGTAATTATTTTAAATGCTTACAAATACGGCGGATTAGGTGTATGAACTAAAAAATTCACAAGTTTTTGAAATAAAAATGCCATTTTTGGGCTTCTTTCAAAAGAAACCATGAAAATCTGAGCCTAATATTACTATAATGGATACTCCTTCTTTCCTAGTGGGAATAATGGAAATATTTGATTTATTTTTGGCTTTGTCATTAAAATCAATTTTTGAAAGCGATTTGATAAGTACAACTCCATCATGTGATTTATAAAAAAGGCTCGGCTCGCTGACTTTGTCCGTTGGATATGTGACGAATGGCAAAAATTGTAATATTACTATAATAAGCCATTCATTCGTTGCCAAGAAACCAAAATGAAACACAAATTAACGGGTGAATTGAAATTAAAAATTGTTCAAAATACCGCCACCGGAGCCTTTTTAGACCAAACTTAAGCTTTAACTCGGGAAGGCGCGGTGCCGTGGAAATTTTGTCATCATTTAGGGGGGGGGGGTATTTTTCGTCCATTTTTTTGGTCCCAATTGGGTAAACTTTTGCATTTTTCAACATTTTATAATCAGTCAAAACTTGCAGTTTTTGTGTAATAATTTTTATCGTCTCTTAAAAATACTAAAACATGTTAAACTACGGAATACGTAAAGATCAAAAATATGTGTCCATTCGTCGAAAGTTTACGTCCAATCGTTCGCATCGCGCAACAAACACTAAACGGAAGTGTAACCCTGTCGTTTTGCGCGAGCGCGTCCAATCAAATAAGCGATCAACACAATAATCACAAGGCCGGCCAATAACGCCCCGACAATTATCTGAAAGGGGCGAAACTGAATAATGAGACAAAGAGAAGACATTTAAATTTTTAAACATTTTTAATAGGAATTTTAGTCTTTTCCCAGTAAACCAAAAAGTGATCAAATTTGGAAAATTGCTTAAGAGAAACGCAATAAAGCGGAGAAAAAAAAAAATCAACCCTAAGAATCGATGTTTTCTAGCGTAATCCAATTTTTTCTGACTAATTTGTAAGGGTCTGATAGGGGGGGGGGGCAATTACTGCCAAAAGAATACCGGAACCAAATCCGAGGTGCGCACGTCCAAAGGGCAATTCTCATAAACTAAAGGGAAATTTATTACGAATTTACGCACGAAAGAATTGGGGAAAAAGCAAACTTTGTCCATCTCGGAAGTCGGCCTTGTCATTGTCGTAAAAGGCCACCAGCTAAAAATGCAATTTGTAAAATGTTTATTTTGTACATAAAACGCATTATTAACAACTAGAGCCCGGACTGGATCTGGATCCAGACCAGGATTTTCCAGGACTCCTGATCCGGAATCCCTGGTATTTTTGACCGAAGCACCAGGACCAGGATATTCTGAAAACCAGGATTTTTAATCTTGGTAAATCCAGATCAGGTCATTTCCAAAATCCAGCTCCAGGTTTTTTCAAAATTCCGGGCTTAGTAACAACAAAACCTTAAGGTAATCAAAGCTAAGGGACGACGCGTCGGACAGTGTCAATTTGTTCTCGGAACACGTGTACCCATTCGAATATTTGGACTGTTCACTTTCAAGCTCTGCTCCCCATTCGGCGGTCCCGTTCTTCTTATAGAGATGCTTGACTAAAAACATTATATATTAATCCCATAAAGATTTTCGAGGAATTTAAAAACATAAACCTTCAGATGCATTTTGAGCAGCGAAGAAAGTCACGGCAAGGAAATAGTCGGCCAATGCATAGCGTTTAGTGTCCGTTTTGTTAAATAACAATGTGAGTTTCCTGAATTTAGAAGGTACAAATTGGTTACATACAAATAAATAAATAATTCACCATTTTTTGTCCAATTGTTTGGGGTCCAGTCCCGCTATGAGAGGCACAAATTCGATGGTCATCTGCTGCAAGTTTTTGCCGCATTTGCTTTCCATTGTGCCATTGTAGACCACCGCCGTTGAGCTGTTCGACACCGTGAAGGCGGTTGTGTTGAATGAGCCTCCCGTCTAAAACAAAATTCTTTTCGTTTTGACAGAAGTTGAACCTGTTCTTTGTAACGAATTGAGCCGGTGATTGTTGGTGAGTCAAGAACAATGCAATATTTGTTGTCGTCCCCTTTAACACCCAACTTCAACGCATTGGCACCGGAAGAATTGAGGAAGAGGAGGAGAGTCAATAGAAAGATTGAAAAATTGAGAGATGGGCATTCCAAGCGTTTGGAAGTCATTGTAAAAATGCCGAAGAATTGTTCACCTGTTACGCTTAAACCTTTTATCAAAAATTATTAATTTAATGATCAACACGACATTTCTATATGCTTTTCAATAAAATACAATCAAAAATGCTGAACTTGACAAATTGTGGTTGGGCTGTTGCAACAGCAAAATATAAATTACATAACGCCAATTTTTTAAATTTAGCAAATAAAATAGAATGCCAATTTTTTAAATTTAGCATTAATTACATAACGCCAATTTTTTAAATTTAGCAAATAAAATAGAATGCCAATTTTTTAAATTTAGCATTAATTACATAACGCCAATTTTTTAAAATATTAATTTAATGTAAAAATTCTGATGATTTTGTTAATTTCCAGATCAAGCTGCAACTGCAGCATTGTACAATCTAACTTTTATAAAGGCCCGCTTAACTGTTTTAAAAATTTCTGACAAATTTAATTTTATCCTTTTGGATTGGTTAAGAACGTTATTCGATATTACCAAACTTGTTTGATTTATACCTATTTCTCAAATGCCTTTTTCACATTTTTTCCATTAATCTTTTTAGTTTGAAATGGATTCTTCTAAAGAACAACAGGAATTGCCTGCTTCTACAAGCAAAAGCACTGAGCAAACTTCGAAAAAATTTAACATCAGCGCCATAATCGAGGCGCATCAGCCCAGCGATGCGAAATGCGTTGCGGAAATGCTGGACGGCACTTTGGTCACTGGTGGCAGGGACGGACTCATGAAACTTTGGAAAAAACAGTACGCATCTGAATTCCAGACTTAATCGAATTGATTGACTTTTCGGGCTTCCAAACTTAAAATCGAATTGAAATTCCGATTTCCTGACTTTTCGAGGATCGCTTAAGAATTTTAGGAAATTTTTTTATTCAGTGACGGCATTTTTGAGAATGGCCAAACGATTGCACAGAAGGATTGCCTTTCGATAAACTCTGTTGCGGTTGCTGATGGACTTGACAAAGGCTTTCTCGTCTTTGTTGGCCGAAAAGATGGCTCCATTGCAATTTTCTCGTCGTCAAACACTTTCAAAGAGCCGATAAAAGTGTTGCAGGGACACAAATCCAATGGTAACAAATTCTTTTTTTTTGATTTGTTACATTTGTATTTTAAGTTTGCGCGTTGCACTACGATGAAAAGACTGGCTTTCTGATGAGCGGCTCTTGGGTAATTAATTCCTTAATGACTTGTGAATTAAAGGAGATGATATAGGGACTTCCCTTTTTTCCACAAAAAGTTTGTGGTCGGTTTTCCGCACACTCTTTTTCCATTTGAACTACTATAAATAAAAATGAGTGCTGTCCTTTTAGGATCACAATGCGTTGGTCTGGCCTGTGTCCGATTTGTTGTCCGGGGGTGGTGATCAGGTCGGCATCGGTCTTTTGTCTGGCCACGTCTGTTCCGTTTGGGCTGTTGCGGTTGTCCCAACCCAACCGAAGCCCAACTTTCTGACGGCTTCTGCCGACAAGACCATAATGCTTTGGGGTGCCGATTACGAGCGGGTCGGCACATTTCATGGTTTTGGCACCCTTTTCAGACTTTTGTCTAATTGGGTTATACACAGGACACAACGACGTCGTACGTGCAATTATTGTGCTCTCCGAAAAACACTTTTTGTCCGCCTCCAACGACTCTTCCGTCCGTTTGTGGGACCTGGCGTCCGGGTCAAATTTGCGGACTTTCTATACCGACCACCAGGAGTTCCTCTACACGTACAGCAGATTTCGGCTATATTTTAAAAATTTACTTTAGCGCTCTTCGGAAATTGAAAACGATTTCCATTAAATTTCGAAATTCAATTCTTAAATATAATTAGTATCTTTGTGCTGCAAAAATTGAACTTTCATTGTTCAGAATGTGCCTTCTCGACTCTTTCCCGTCCCCCGGCTCTCAGCTGGTCATCGCTTGCGGGGAGGGCGGTTCCATCGACATTTTCGCGCTCACTGGTCAGGTCGGACTGACACATCTGCAATCATTGAAGGTAAAGCGTACAATTCGGAGCTTTTTCGAATTTTAAAAGTGATACCGCGTTGTTTTAGTGAAATTAATCTATTAAATTGAAGATGCCGGTGCACAGTGTTTGGTCCGTGACACCGCTCGCGAACGGAGACTTTGCCGTGGCGACGAGGTGGCTGCTGAATTACGGACTGCACATTTATGACGACTTTTCCTTTTTTGTTACAGTTCCGGTTTTGTTCTCGTTTTTACCACCGACTCGTCCAGGACAGCTTCAGCCGATATACAAGAGTTTTTCTTCTCGAGTCAATACGAGGCGCTGGAGATGAGGGACCAGGAAGTGCAGCGAGCCAAGGTATTCATGCATAAAATTAAATACACTTTTTACACTCTTTTTTGTTAGGACCCCACAGCCATTGGAGCATTTGGGAACGGACTCAACGGAGCAACGGACATGACCACTGAAGAAGACGTCTCGTGGCGCCGAATCGGACCCAGAAATGAAGTGTCTTCCACGCAGGGCCCAAATTTGGGCTATGAGGACCCGTTTACGGGCACAAATCGTTACATGCCGGGCACCAGCAATGGAGTTGTGCTGGCCCAATCAAGTACAACTTTGTGAAATTGTTCATATATTTATTGGACATCGGATGACCACTTTCTTTCAGATGTGAAGCGTAGTCCCATTGTGCCACTACCCGAAAACTATTGCACTTTTGGCCTTGACGGTGTGTCTAAAAAAGTGTTCGATCGGTTGCGCGAAATGAATTTGACTCAACCGAAAGCGTTGAAGATGAGCGAAGACGAAGTAAGGCGCCGAATGGGGGAGGGACTTCATTCATTTCCTATAAAATCCCTTAAGTTTTGTTCGACGGAAGTGATCCTTACGGAGAGCGATTTTTGCATCAATGAGTGCCAAATTGTCGCGTTGGAAAAGGCCATTTTGTGGTCACCCGAAACAATTGTGCCCGCCTTGGATTTGTTTCGAATTGCATTGCTTCAGCCCCAACTGAATGAAATCTTTTGCTCGTTGGAGGTTCCATTGTCCTTCTTTTTTTTGTTGATATATCCCCAAATGTTGACAGCCGGTGCTCGGGAATCCGCCAAAAGGTGCGTCGACCATCCGCCGTCTGATGGATTTGCTTACTTTGCCCCAAAGTACGGATCCGGTGCGTATTTTGGCGTGCCGTTCGATGGCCAATGCGGCAGCGCATGTATTTGGCCGCGCGATGTTGATGGCAGAAGCCTCCGCACTGTGGGGCATCGTCTCAACCCAAATGAACTCTTTGAAAGCTGCTCTTCAGGTGTTGACATCAACAAAGCATTGAAATTCTTTGTTAAAGCAAAAACTTCTCACATTTTTATCTTTGAAAATTTTTTAACAGGTCGCTAGCTCTTCCACTCTGCTCAATCTGTCCCGCATCCTCCTGGAGATGTCTGAACACGGTGCCGTCGTTGAACTTGGTCCGCGCGAGGATGCCGTCCACGCGATCATCGCCTCTCTGTGCTCTGTGGATTCTTTTGGCGACCACTCTCCGCTCGCGTTGGTCCGTCTGCTCCAGACTCTGATCGTTCTGTTGGGTCCAAGTGCAGTGGCCAACTGTTTGAGCATCGGAGAACTCCAAGCGCTTGCGAATGCGACGTGTCGCATTAAAGACGCGGTGTCGGACGACGACGTGAAGGCATTGGTCCGCGAGCTGTCCGATAAAATTGGGGCGATTTGAGGGCAGCTAAAGCGATGGCAATTTCTTATTTTCAATGTCAATCATTCTGCTTCTGACAAATTTATTTGATTGACTATTTTGTCCGTTGACATACGCGGGTATTTATTGCTATGTTTCTCCATTGTTCCTTTTCATTATTCGTCCTTAAAAAACTGAACAATCACTATGGCATTTGTGCGATATGTTATGTTATCATGTTCTGTCGTTTTTCTGATTGGTAGTGATTGTAAAGAATTAAAGACTCTTATTCTCCGTCGAATGTTATGAACGAAAAATGGAATTGATGGGGTTACTATCTCATGGGTACCAAAATCTTCGTTCTTTTACACGCATGTCAAATTCGTTTATTCAAAATAAGCACCAAAAACTACAAAAAAAAAACACGAGATCACTGTACTCCTTGCATCTGTTGTAGTCCCAACGACATCAGAGGGACCTGAACAGAAGGGAGTGTAAATGCCATAACGCTTCACACAACATCCATCTGGCTGACCTGCTGCTGCTGTTGGTGGTGATGACCCTCCAGCAAAGCGCGAATGCAGGGCCAAATGCAGCACGACCGAGGCACGCGATGTTGCTGCTGTTTGGATGGGTCGACTACGGACTGCCGGCATAGTTCAGACTGCGTCGTCTTAAAAAGCCTTGCGATTGGGCAGAGATTCGTCAAAAACGCACTTTGAGGACATTTTCGATTGCCTGAATTTCTTCAGAAGACATTTTCTGGTACTGTTGCTGATCCGGCAAGTGCAGTGTCAACTCGTCTCTGAAATTTGCAAAAAGAATTTTCTGAAATGAAAAATGGAATCGGACAGGTCAACGTCGTAGCGCATGGTGAGCAGGTGACGGTCGCTGTTCGTTTGCTGTTGCGTCCTTTTGGCGCCGTACTGGTGCTGTGGCGGCTGGTAATTGGCAGCGTTCGGTCCACGCGGTTTCAACGAAATTATGAACAAAAAGCGCTTGCACATGTCGGGGACCTGTGTAATTTTGAATCTCCCAGTTTTGAGCCATGTTTCTGATTGGTGTCATTCGACGACTGACCACGACACTGTTTTTGACTATTTTTTGGATTTTCTGCTGCTGCTGCTGAAAGTTGGTCCCTGCGCCGCCGGTTGCTGTCGTTTGACCTCCTGGGCCAGCGGGTTGCTGTTGGGACAGCTCATCAGTGTGAATGTGGACAAGCTCAAGGTCGGCACGCCATGGCCAACGCGGTTGGGGTTCCTTCATGGAATTGTTTATATTTTATTCTACAAAAAAGTGGGGTTTTATCGTTTTTGTTGACTTCAAATGCGGCCCTCGAATCCGACAAGTTCAGTTAACTTTCAGAGCGTATTCACAGTACCATTTGAGCCATCATCAGTTGAGCGAATGAGGCGAACATTGGCGGGTAACAGAGACGGCACAGTGTGACGAAAGTGAACACGGCCATTTCGTTGTTCAATTGGACAACGCTGCAGGCGAAAAAGCGCTCGAACACGCGCACGTCCGACTCGGCAGGACATTGGATACCGGCTTAAAAATGGAAGGATTAACCAAGAAGCATAGAATATTCGAATATGTCCAGTCTCTGACTGTAGTTCAGCTTGGCGATTAGACGGAATTCCTGCGGGCACACCAACAGCTGGAGACGAACCATGCAGATGGAGGACAGCTGCTGGTGGCCGGAGGAGTGATCACCGGGCGATCCAAGGGCACTGGGCACGGCGGAAGAGAGTGGCGGAGAAATCGGCATTGGATAGCTTCAAATTCAGAGAAATATATACGGCTGGCGAGTCAAAATAATTGAAATTTCTTCAATTTTAACCCCCCCCCCCCCACCTCGGAAATGTTACGTTCATCACTCCGTCCGCGCCAACTTCGTACTCTTTTATTGGCAAATTGAACTTGAACTTTCCACGCTGATCAGGGTGAGCTAAGTACCATATTTATTTATATGGCATTTGCAAAGTGTCGTATTTTTTAAAATTAAAAATTTACCGAAGATCGAATCAAAAATATGAAGAATACAGAGTTTTTACTCAATTTGGAACATCTAAAATCATTCCATATTTTTGGAGTTGGGCGCCGTATTTTTGACTATTGAAATAAATATGTCACCCTGACGCTGAGGACGTAACGCTTCGGCGAATGCCATTTCAAAAAAAGAGCAGAGACGAGCCAACAAAGTGGTGCCGAGGAGGTACTGCTCCAACGGGGACATTCCGCCATTGTCTGAACAGAAAACATTCATCACCGGGACGGCCCGACCCAGAAATGCCATATAAAAGTGCCCACCATCGGTTGTCGCCCGCATTGTTCGTTCCAAAGTGCGCCATCCGACTACCACCGGCTCACGCTTGCGCTGTCGCGCCGCCAGCCGCGCCGCCGCGTCCGCCCCCAACTCGGCGTCCTCGTCCCTCTGACGCTGCTCGGCCCCCACGGCGTCGTCCTCCTCCCGCTTCAATTGCATCGAATGAACGCCTTGGGCGGCCCCCTCACGGCACTCGTCGTCCATAGTTTTGCCCACGAAACGCGTGGCCGACAGTGAACTCTTGCGTTGGCTCAAGGCGTACCTACCAGATTTATGTATCGTATCGTATCGTACCGTCGTATCATAAAATTTCTTTTTGAACCAGATCGTAACACCCACAATCAAAGTCTTGGAACCGGTTCGCCGAAAACCGATTTTGTGCAACCCTAGTACTTAAATATCGTATTTTGAGGAGACGATACCGGGGCATCGCCCTGGTTGTACTCATTCGAAAAAATTGGTAAAGCCTAGTAATTGATTCATTACCCCACCGCCGCCCACCTTTTCTGGCCATCTTCCTCCAACATAATGATCTCCTCCGGCGGTTCTTTCTTGACACCAAATCCGGAAACAACCGTTGCAACCCCAAAATCAGGCTGAAAAGGCACAGATTGATGAAGAAAACATGCTTTAAACGTGCCATTGAAACGGACTCTTCTTCCTCCACTGTCCTCCGTCTGTCGGCGCCGTTTGTGCCGGTCATAGTCAAATCAGCCTCGTCTTCGTCCTCGTTGATGGTCGGCTGTCGCCCGAGCAGTGCGGACATTGTCGGAGTTACGGACGTTGAACTTTTCTGCAATGGAGGGAACAAATTTGCCAACCCAATTTCATATAAAAATGAGTTATAATCCTTGTTCAATCACTTTTTCTTCTGCTCCCATCTCACTGGTAAAATTTGTCACAAGCCTTTCGTCAAGTTCGGCCAGTACAGGGAAAATTGCCGGTGGAACGGAAACGGGACGTTGCTGATTGTTCTGCTGCTGTTTGACGTTCTTGGCGGAGATGTGCAGGAGAGCGGAGTCGGAATGGGAAGAGGAGGGGGATGAGGAAGAGGACGACTTATGGTGATGGTTGCGGTTCTTAACAGCTAGGTATAGGTATTCGGTATGTGGTTCGAATTCGAAACACAGAAAAAATGAGACAGGCCAAAATATAAATGGTGGGGGACAATTAAAACCAGTTTTGTCCTTGTCTCGTATTGTCCGTTCCAACCCGAACCTCGGAGGCCGAACCGAAAATTTTGTATTTGGTCCGGGTTAGTGACAAAAATTTTTCCGGCAGATATACAACATCACTTTCTGCTCTTTACACCAGAGAAGCATTGGGTTGTATTCAAAAGAATGCCAAACCCATCCAAAAATAAACGGGGGAAAACAGCGGACGAAGGAATGCGCAGGGACGACGTTCACCGACCGACCGACCGACCGACCTGTTTAGTGGTCGCTAACGTCGAAAAGGACGGTGAAAAGGATCCGGGCATTTCAGCAGTCAGTGAAAGGGAAGGCGTTGTCGTCTTTTGGTCCGTCCGTTCGTCCGTCAGTTTCCTTATCTGTCCCTTTTTCGTCGAGGAAATCGGTGCACTTTGCAAATTAAAATGGGCAAAAATCGATGAAGGTGTGTGTGCAAAAGGACACAGAGCCTTTTTTTCCCTTTCATTGTGAATTAAAATATAATTACACAAAAAACATTTGCTGTTTATGTGTGGGAGAATGGAACACTGTGAAATACATACAAAGATAGGTTATATGCACTTAAAATGAAACTAACAAAAACAGAGGAGGAGAAAGAAAAAGGGACATATTTTCAGACATTTTTAAAGAATTTTCCATATTAGAAAAGAATTGAAAGAATAAATAGATTTAGACTAAGAATCGCTTTAAACATAATTATTCAATTTTTAATTGCAGTTCAGTGGTTGAGCGTTTGTTGCTTTTTTGGCCTCCAATTTCCTCCCCATTTCCGCCCGGAGACGGCGCATCGCACATTTTCTGCTGCCAAAAATCGGCCAACGACGGCCCTCCGCCGCCGATAGAACGCGCTAAACCAAAGCTGCAGTCGCGCACGGCCACGCGATTGTCGTCCAACAGCAAAAATTCCATGGCCAACCGGGATCCGTAGGAGAGACGGACGGTGTGCTCGTCCAAGGCACAAAGATGGCACTGACAAGGAATTAACATTTAATTAATCAATTTAAATATCTAATCGATGTGCAATTTTTTATAGTAAATTAGCCGTCGTCGAAGATGTAAAACGTACTCAATTCTAAAAAAAGTGCAAAAGCAACTTTTATCGTTCATTTTCGCCAAAAGCGAAATTTTAAGACGGACCCCCCCCTTTTTTTTTGGTTTTTTAAGGATTTTATATTTCAGTTTTGGCTTTGTAATTCGATTTGCTCGTCTCACCATCAATTCGGCCGGAAATGCGACTTCGGTGCCGAGCACTTGGGCCGCTGTCTTCGTGGAGTGCATTTGCGTGCGAACGAAGTTGTGAATTGAATCCAGTGAACGATGGGTGTTGATCTGAGGCCAAAAAGTTTAAAAAAGGGAAGCAAGGAATCAGTGTGCAACCAGATAGTTGACCAGCCAAACCAAGTCGCGGTCGCGATTGAACCGTTCGGTGAGCGACTGGTGGACCAATACGTGCGGATTCCAGCGCCTTTAAAGCAACAAATTTACGCATTTGAAAGCATAAAAGTATCTTTAATTTTTTCTTCAAATTTTTAAGAGGGGAGGGGGGGGATTCATGGCACTAGCCAAGACTGATCCGCCGTTCTTTTAAAGGTTATAAGAATTCGTCGGGCCTTTCCCCTCCCCACCGTTTCGCCGCTTTGCGTCCGTCCCACGCGCTCCCCGTGGGCAACGGCGCCTGTCCAAAACACAGCGAATATTTCTGCCAACGCCATGCCAACACCAACAGAAGGTCGCGCTGGTCACCGTAAACCAACGAAAGTTTGAAATAGGCAAAAGTTCGAATCTTAAAATGTTATGGGGGAAAATGGACGAATTTTTAATCAAACAAACATTGCAAAAATGACGAAAATGTGCGTAATAAGCGCTCGAAAATCGTCTGATCGGGACGTATATTTGACAATAAGTGAGCAATCTGTCCTCAATGTTCTGCGCGATTACCTGAGCTGGTTAAACATTGATTAATTGGAATTTGTTGTGTATTCGGAGGTTTTCTTGGTCACTCACTTGACTCATCAGCGGTGCCCCCGGCGGGTCCGTTCTGGTGACATTTGTTGCCGAGTCCTGCTGTTGATCAACGGGCGCCGTCAACATTTTAGCGCGAGAACGATGGGAGGGCGGGGGGCCGGTGCCGACGGGTTGGACCCAGGTTTGTGGCTGGACTTTGTTGTTGCAAAATTGGATTTCCTATAACACACCCTGAGCCTGTCAGCTTCCACCTCCGCCTCGGACTTGTTGAAATCGGGCACCAATGGCGGGTTGGTAAATGTGCACTCAAGTTGACTAAAAGAATTAGAAATTAGAACTTGATGGCTACGGCTAAGCGACCGACCTCCTTTCGGGGAAGGGCTGTGCAAGGCGAATATTGCAATGGAGCAAGTTCTGGAAGAAATCCGCAAATTCCACGCCATGGCGCGTGGCCATTGAAGAAATGCTAAGAGAAACCATGAGATTATATTGCCGCAATTTGGCAAATTTCACTCGGTTAGGCGCAACACATGGCCGCCAACAGTACGTTCGGCAGCGACCCGCTCGTAGAGAATGCCACGCGCGTCCAATTCCTCGCACAAACGGAAGAACAAAAGGCGATCTTCGATGGCAGCAAAAGCGGCCTTTGATAAAGTGGAATTTAGGCTTTTTTCCCGACAAAAAAAGGCACCTGAAGATGGAGGTGTGTGCCCAGCCATTTGCCAACGCGCAAAAGTCGGCCATTCTTGGAAAATTCAAGCCAATTAGAGATGAAATTAAACTATACCCCCCTACCTTTTTTTCACCGCTGTCCTCATGCGTATTTTCTATGCCCACTCGTCCGGTCATTGAAGTATGCTGTGCGCTGTTTTGGCCAGCATTTTCCACCATCGCTAACTTTTTCTTTGCTTTTAACACCGGTCGTTTTCAAAAAAAAATCACTTTAAAACAAACTTTTTTCACAAAAAAGAGATTTTTCCCCCATTTTGGTACTGAATTTCCCGGTCTGTTACCAATCATTTTTTTCTTTTTTTTATGTTTCTTACAAATAGTCCCGTTTTTGACGCCTCTTTAATTGGTGCGCAAAAAGACCCGAAAATCAACAGAATAGGTAGGTAGAGCACATTTTTGCGGTCTTTGGCACGTTTAAAATTAATTTAAAAAAAGGACATTTCGCCAAGGATTTTTTTCGGAAGGTGAAAAAGTTTAAAATATTTTTCCGGAAACTGGAATTTAAAATTTAGCGGTGCCGAGTTCTCATACTTTTCCTGCGGGAGTCCCGTTCTTTCCGGACTTTACTAAATTAAACCGTAAAGCAAAGCATATTTGCAATTTCACTTTATTTCTTAATTATCTTTTTTAGCTCAAAATGAGGTTAGAACGTAGCTTCCATCATCAAGCTTTTATTCTGAATAAATCACATGCCAGAATTACATTTTTAATCATCTTTATTCTGCTGCCAAAAACTCTATTCGTAAAGGGAGATGAAGATGAACTTTGGGACATCAATTTAAGTTGCAAACCCTTTATTAAGGTTTTATTTTGGTACATATATTGGCCTGGTTTCTGATGATTTTGCAAAAATTACAGAGTCTAGCACTTAATCACACGGACATGGTCAAATGCGCCATCGAAAACAATGTATGGCTGTGGAATAATGTTCAATTCATTTATCTATTTCCTCAGTCTCCGTCTCAAGTTTGCACAAAGTGTGTCGAGCAGTACATTCACTTCAGGGAACAACATTACCGAAGTTTACATTTGGTCGGTCCCATCTTTCAATCGAAAAACATTTTCGATTTTAACCATTTCAGGTAAATACCACGTCGCTGGATAACAGAACGTGCACTGCAGTCATTTACAGTTAAACTTCCGAATCGATTTAAATAAAATATAATTTTAGACAGTTATCGGGTCAGTTACGTCCAGCAGCTTTATATGGCATTGAACGAAAACATTTGGGAAGCGTCGAATTGCGATTGTAAAATGCATAATTTTTGATTAATGAATACTTATTCGACATTTTTACAGATTGTCTCCAAATCGATTGGGATTTTGAGCACGGAAACTCCTCATATAAATTTGACAATAAGACGGTGAATCTTGTCCGCTTACCTAATTTATTTTCTCTCGCGTTTAGTTAGAATTCAAAAAGCTTCTGAAGAATTTGCGTCATTGCGTGGTCAACTTGAATGAAAGTTCGTCTGGACAGATTTGCCAAAACTGCCAAAAAGATTATGAGACACTCTTCGGCTTTTATTGGAAAATATTCTCCGACCCCAACACATTTTTCTGCATCGACGTGGACAGCGAGGTTTCCCGGTGTTTCTCGACATTATTTCAATAGAATAATTAAAATTCCGAATCCATTTGACTATGTCTTTTCATAAATGAGCATTTTCAGATGAACGACACAATGAAACTGTGGCAGGTCGTGTGGGGGTGTTCGGACGCGCCGATTGACCGGAGTCAAGACACAACCGTACGTTTTCATTGAAGCATTTGTTTCAATATAAATTCAGATTCTCATCTTTTCTGTGTCCGTGTTGGCCATCGTCATCTGCCTTTTCTACGCCGGCAGTTACATCCAGTCGGAACAAACTAATTCGAATTTGATACATTGTGAGTTATTATGAATGTTTTTTTTGGGTTTCATGAAATTGTGCTGCATGGAAAAGCAATTGGAAGAACTGTTCGTAATTGGGTAAAAACGGTTATTTTCAGATTCTCGAATGCAAGAAGCACAGCCCATTGGCTCTCGGTCGCGCATTCTCTCCTCCTCCACGTTGGATTCGTCTTATGTGAACTCAACTCCAACCTCATCTTTTCATTTATGAGGAAAAGCGATCCACCCAACTTTGCTCATAAGCACCACCGGTGAAGCTCTCTCTCTGCTTTTGGAAATTTTAATTTTACGGGCGTTTCCATTCCTTCTGCGAGAGCAGAATTTTTTATTTTGTAAATTTATTTCTTTGAATAAGTTCCCTTTTTTTTAGAAATTGAATTTAATGTTTATTATTCCGTTTTTTTCATGTCAGTGTTTTTTGATCATTTTGTATGTTTGCATTGCAATAAAACATTTGTTTATCGTCCGTAACATCCACGTTTATTATGTTAATTAAAAGAACTTTATTGTGTCAACAATTGTTAATTTATTTTGACTGTTTTATTCCGAGTGTTAGAGTGGATGCCCGCTCCTTTGGCTGCACAACAACATCCTCCACAAAAGCAAATGACGGGCGAAGACGGGCAGGATGGTGGCATTCGACAGGTCCATTTTATGCTTACATTAAGCCGGCATTATGCTTTCGCCTTTAGCTCTTGACGGATTTTTTATTATATTAGATTGGGTCGTCAGCGGCGTGTTTAATTTGTTCAAATAATTTTGTCCGCTTTAGCAACACGGAATAAGCGCCGCCCAGCAGTCCGGCGTTCCTTCCAACACTGTTGCGCACCTTTTGAAGAATTCTTTGGCCACCCCTTTGGCCAGTTTGCCCGCGGCGCCTCCCCAGTGCGGGCCTCCAACCGTTTCGTTGGCATTGCTCATTGATTTCGCCATTCATTGGAACTACCGACAGTTCGAAATTCTGTCCGAATTGAACAGCAAAAAGAAGGAGACGGATCGGAAGATCAGCGTAGTCGAGGCAAGTTGTTTTTTAAAAATCTCATTCTATTATAAGTCTGAACAAAATTTATGTTCTGTTGCAGTTCGCCCACAATACTCGTCTGATTTTTGTGCGACTTCTTGCCATCGTCCGTTGGTTGAAAAGTGCCAAAAAGTTCGAGCCGCTAGCCTCCATTCGGCATTTGCTGGATGAACAGGCGACCCGTTACGTGGAGTCTGCAGATCGTTTGGTGGAAATTGCACGGAATGAGCTGCCGAACGCGAGGTATTTGTGTGGGAAGAGGACGCAAAAAGTCGACAATTAATAACACGATGAAAGGTTGCCTGCTTTCCAAGTAGCTCAAGCAGTCGATGTGCTCACATTGGGCTCTTATCCTCGCCTGCCACAAAACATCAAAGTGAGAAACTTATTGTTTTAACCGTTCATTCAAATTCCCCAACTTTTTCTTTTGAAAGGAGCGGTTCATTCCGCCAACCTCGTTGAGTGCGACAGAACGGCGACTGACATTGCGTCGCCTTAATCAGCTGATAGAGTTCCATTTGGCACAACAAGCCGCGCAGCTATCGCCACGAATCCGAAAAATTGCGGTGCGAAACGGAATGGTAAATTTGATCTTGAGTTTATTATTATTTATTAAAAAAATTGAACGAGTCGATTTAGGCAATTTTGGTAGTTCCTGGCGAGTTCGAAATGGCTCTGACTCGGTTGGGAGATGATCCGGACACTCGGTGGATGCTGTTAAACATCCGGATCCTCGTGGAGAGTGCGGAAGTTGGCGAAGGGCAGCAAATGGTCCATCCGCTGCAAGTGAATGAATCTTTAACCAATTAAAGCGTTTAATCCAGATTCACATTTGAAGGTTAATTTCCTCCATCAAATGGTTCAGGAGAAGCTCGACACCGCAAAAGATGTACGAAGCCATTGGAAGGCTTTGTCCAAATTAATTCAAATTACGTTTAGCCTATTATGGCGGCATACATTGTGCTGCACTGGTTCTGTCGCTCTCTCCAATTGGACATTCTTTTTTGTCAGGTGTTTTTTGAATTTGCGATTACTTTCTGGAAGAATGCTTTTGTCTTCAAAGGCTCTCCAAATTGCCAAAATGAGCAGAAGCAAAGGGAACGACGGTTCGCAGTACATTCGAGTGGACGAATACAACGAAAAGGAGTGCCGACTGGCGATCACTTACTGGCTGAAGAGAGAGGGAGGCGTTCATGGCAGGTCAATCAGAGCAAAAGCAAAGCAATTTATTTGCTTTTGCATTTTAAAATGTTAAAGGATGACGTCACAGCATCGATTGCTTATTTTTGGCGACAAAAATAATCCGCACGTTGGGCTGAAAATTCGTCACCATCCGACCAACTTGGAGTTGCCTACGATTGATCATGAACAAAGGTATTGGAAAAAAGGCTTAGGATTACACAATAAAAGATGGAGTTGCTCGATAACTGTTTGGGAACCAATTTTTATTATTTTATTGTTTTTGGAATTTGTACGAAATTTCAGTCCTTCCCTCCAGCGACTGCTCAATGAGACCATTCTTTTCCGGTGTCGAGAGCGGCTTTTGGCTGTCAAACAACTGCTTGAGGCTGCTTTTAGGTCTTTGAAGGCATAATTTTGTGGGAAAGGTCACATTTTCTGACAGAAGTCTATCCCGGCACAATACGAAGTGCCCTTCCCCCTGCTCTCCGTCCAACCCCGAGGCTGTGGAGCAGTTCATTCGCCAGTCCGGCCACTCTCTGCTCACTTTGAGCTGTCCCCTCGTGCTTGTCGGTGACTGTCACGCGGACGAATGTCTGACTTTGGCAGTCAACACATTTAGCGGTGCCATTGTTGCTCGAGTGGATGTGCTCGGTTGGTTAAATTGGCTCGACCATGTTAAGAAACGATGAATTTCCCCCAATTTCCATGGTTTTCTCCAGGCCAACGAGATGAGATTCACAAATTGGAACACCAATTGAACACAGCTCCCGTCGCGCTTATGCATTCCTCTTCACTCTCGTCCAATACAATCGAATCGTTTGCCCGTTTGTTGATACGACTTCGTGTACTGGTCATTGTTGAGCGACTGAACAGAGCGTTGGTCGGTGTGCAGGTAAAACGACGAACTGTCCAATTCGAACACAGAGCTTCTCTCCGTTAACCACAAGGTTTATTTTAGGTAAATCCGATGAATGAAGCACAGGCACTTCCGCTGCTGGCTAAAATGGGTTCTCTGCCAGCAGAGCGTCGAGTTTTCCAATTTGTCCGCGATGATCAATTTTACTTGGTGGATTATTATTGTTAAATTGTATCATTTTTATTCTGCTATTTTCTTGTTTCAGGTTGTCACCTTTGTACCCGACGAACAAATGGGTGTTTGTGTCAATTTTCACCTCTTTTCGGCCAATGAGAATCGTTTGAACCTGCTTGATTTGGATGCAGAACAAGTTAGGCTTAAAATTTAATCAAAACTGCGACTACTTTTTTAGATAATCCGAACGGCTCCAATAACCTCATTGCGTGCTGCGCAAAAGTCCGAATCATTTCAAACTTTCTACAAGCGAAATAGGAAACGGGACCCGTAAAAGACCAATTGAGGATTACTGGACTGATTACCAATGATCTCTCGAGGCACAGTGATCGGACCCAATGACCGCTCATATTTTATGATTGTATCATTACATTAGGGACGTCCCGTCACGGCAATGCCAGATTTATACAATGTTCATTTTTTTGTTGTTGGTAGAATTTCAATAATTTGTCCCCGCTTTAAAATGCCCATCTAAAGGTTGATGTTGTCCTAAAATTTTTCATTAATAATTTGCAAATTGGTGCAATAAAAATGCCACTTTTCAGGTGCATTTTTGAGCATTTTGTATGTCAATTAAAAATTTATTTTTTGGCGCTGAAGTGTCCTTTTACGTAGGGACTCAGTTTTGGTACTCAAATGCCTTTGGCTAAAAGGCATTTCCGCAATTCGATGCGTAGCTGGTGGAGGGAAATAAAGCGATTGATTTATATAATTTGCCCGTTTTTTCACGGATGTTGAACTAAAGAATACCCTACCCTTTTTTAGCTTGATTTAATCTACATAATTAGGAGACGTTAGAACTTTACCTATTTATGGGCTCTGAGAAGGCGTTGCAATCTTTTAAGGAGTTCACAGGTCGAAATTGCTTGCGCATTTTCGAAATCCTCTCATTTACCATACTTTAGGCTTCACAGACGATGATCAGGCACGTCGGTTATTGTCTAAGTATGGTTGGAATGTGGAGCGGGCCATTGACATTTTTTTCTCCGGACGCAATTGGGCGGAGGAGGAGGGCGAAGTGATGTTGGAAGATCAGCCAACGTCAAGCCAAGCACGCCATCGAATTTCCCATTTTGCTAACAGTCCGTGGACGGTTGGGGAGCCATCAAACGGCAGCAGCAGCAGCCGAGCTGATGAACCCGTACGGGCTGATATCAGTGACCATTTTGGAGGGCTGATGCAACCGAAATTTCCTATAGAATCAATGGGTTTTTGTGCTGATCTAGCTAACAACTGACATATTACATAGACTGAATACAAAAAATATTCTGCAATTTAATGGACAAACATTTGTTTTATAATTCGTTTATTTAAAGAAGTTTTTGATTTAGATGTATAAACGTCGGACCGCAAAATTGGACGATTCCGTACAAATACTCGATGACAATGATGTGTAAGTGTTTGGGGGGGGGTGTGGAAGTTGGTTTAAGAATATGTTTTGAAATGGCATTTTTTAGGCAAATGGTTGAAGAAAGTGACAGAAGAGGAGTCGGTAAAACGGAAAATGGAGCGGCTGTTCCCGCGGCTTCTGAAGGTGTCCGAGCTCCAATTGCACCGGTTCAAGGCGTGCTAATCGATCAATCATTTCGCGAGACATATCGTAAGTGTCCGTTTGTTTCCCCGCCGATTTTTGCGTTTTTTAATGTAATTAAACTGTTGTAGAAAATCGTAATCGCTTATGGAACTCGGTGTTCGAGCAGCACCGCCACGACGCGCAGCCGTCGACATTTTTTTCGAGGGCGTCTCACAGAGCAACTGCAATTAGTGGCCCAAATGTCTGTTTTTATTGGAATTGAATTGCCCTATTGTTGGATGAGTGCCGGTTTGGGAAAATTCAGATTTATTTCTTTGCAAAGTTTTGGTAATTTGTGTGAAATTTTGTTCTGTCCTTAACCCATTTTCTGCATTTAATTTTGCAGATGAGGCCCGATTTGGGTGAAGAAGTCATTGTTCGGCCATCGGGCCGAGCGCCGCCGTTGCCGATGGTCGTCCAGTCCAATCAAAACGACGAAAGTCGGCCCGTCAATTCGCAACATCGCAAAGTATTGCAGTCGATCTTTCGGCCTCCAGTCGAGTTGATGTTCCAAGGCGATTGGGACCAGGCGAGGCGATTTTGGATTTATTTGGATCATTATTTTTGGATTTGTTTAATGAAAAAGACATTCGAATCAGACGAAAAAATTAAATTGGTGTTTAGGCCCTTCAAGCAGCACGTCAGAAGGGTGTTTGGTTGTTGGTCAATGTGCAGGAAGCGTCTGAATTTGCTTGTGCGGTGCTGAACCGAGACATTTGGAGTGCGGAGACGGTGCGCGAGGTTGTCCGACCAAACTTTCTTTTTTGGCAGGTTAATATGGTTCAAATGCAATTTTATGTTCACGCTTTTTGCATTTTAAGGTGTACCATGACTCTGCAGACGGGGCCCGTATCCGGGGATATTACGGGTATTAAAAAGTGTTACAGGCTGACAAATTTCCATATTTTTTTTCACAAATTGTTGGAAGATGAATTCGTTAATTAATGTTCATCTCCCGCACAGACTCACCTCCTTCCCCGCTATTTTCATTGTCGATCCGCGCACCGGTGAGGAAGTGAGTGGTCGACTGAAAGCTCTCGAGCCGGTCTCTTTTCTGGATTCATGTAAATTATCCAATTCCCCGTCATCAAACAAAGCAATTTGACGTTTCAGTGACTTCCTTTCTTGATCAAAACCCAACATTCGAAGCGCGCGATCGGCTCATCCGAAGTCGGGCATCGGTAGGTAACAACAATAAACATGGAGAGAAGCGGTCGGAGGGACTCTTTTAAGCTTTATTTCGGAAATGATGATCCGTTGGGTTAAACCCCTCCCCGAAGTCCCGTCATTCTTTACCCAAAAAAGGCAAACAATTCCAATTGTCTCCATGCAACTTCGCCGTCATCAACAAATCGCACAATAACAACGCCAACAAAGAAGCGCAAACAGCCGGGTAGCGAAAGTTCCAGCGGTTTGGATGATTACGAACAGCCGACGACAGAGGGCGACGAGGAGATGACCAGGCAGGCCAAGAAGATCAAGCGGGTGGTGACCATCACCGGTAACTGACTGACTGACCAAACAGAGCCAATGCTTATCAGCACAAAACTTTTTTTCAATTTAAGATGGCGACAATTCCTACGCGCAGCGCCCGTCCCCTTCCGTAGCAACTGCATCAACTGGTCGGTGCTTGTTTAGTCAATTCAATGGACCGATTGATGTTTTGAACTTTCAGAGACTTTGTTGGACCCGAATGAGTGGCGTCATTGGACGCTCAGCGGCGATCAATCAAACAAATCGGCAGGGGTTTCGGGAAGAGCGCGTGTCGTCCAATTGCTTCTTCGTTTGCCTGACGGTCGAGCCGAACGAGTTCGGATGTGGATGGCGGCCCCTTTGAGCGTAAGTTTTTCTTGGAATCGGGGCGTCGAATGCCCTCAAAATGAGCGAGGTTCAGAGGGCCTATTGGTCATTCATTATTTAGGCGCTTTTCTCTCTCCTCCTGTCGATGGGAGTTGCCCCCGTCGACCACCAGCTTGTGCTGGACTATCCGCGCCGTGAGTATTCCCTTACTCAGCAAAATCGTCGTTTGTCGTTGGACTCAGCCGGATTCGGTGTTCAAGAAGTGGTCCATGTTGACCGAATTAAGCCTTGAACTGGTTGATGATGATGATGGCATTACAGGGATGGCAGATCAGCAAAACCGACTTTTGATAGAATTTAAATGAATATTAAAGACATTCTGCCCGCCCTGTAATATACTAATTCCACAAATTCATGTGTGTATTCCTTGAATTTTTTAAATTTATGGAAAAGATATTAAATGTCTTATGCTATTACTCTTGCCAGTTAAAAACTAAACAAAGCAATCCCGGGAACGAATTCGAACAATTTTTTCGAAAATTTAATTTTTCGGTTTTATTTGGAAGTTATTGTAAATGGAATATTCCCCCGCAATTCTGCCATTAGTTGGCCATTTCTTCCTCCTTTCTCTTGACGCCTTTCTCTTTGACTTCCCTTTGCCCCTCCGCCATTTGTTCATCAATTTTGTCGCGCATTTTCTCTTTTTCGGGGTTATTAATTTCTTTCAAATCGATTGCTTTACAAATTTTTGCCCAACTAACGAACATTTTTCGGCTCTCTGGTGGAATATTACGACGAAATGCTGCCCATCTTAAAAATTAATTAATTGTTAAGGATAGACAAAAAATACCAAATTAAATTTTAACATCGAGTTAAATATACATATGTTAGGAATGGAGAGAAAAAGCGATTGATTATGTATAAGTAAGTAATGTGATGTTTGAAGTTCATAAAATGTGCTCACTAATTGCTAATGAACCGTAAATTGCATGTTTAATTGGGTCGACCTGTTGCACTGCTCTCTCAACACTTTGTCCATGCCCTCCATGCTTATGATCGGTGGCACTTTTGTCGCCCCGTTGCCCTCGGGGCCCGCCGCCGCCGCTTTTTTCGTTTCGAACGCTTCCGCCAAATAGGCGCCCAACTCGGCTAACAGGGCGCTCTCCACGCCGGACATTGGCGGCGGCGTCCCGCGGTGGTCGGCCGCGGCCGCCGCCACTCGCCGCACCGTCCGCAGCGCCTTTTTGCTCGCCTCGATTATAACGCGCGGGTCGCTTTTGCATGGCGTCCCGGCACGCCACCGTTCCAACGCGTTCATTACAACAATTACGTCCAATTCTTCCAATTGTCCACAAAACTCAGCCCAACAAGTTGCCAAAGGACGTCGACTCCGTGCCATGAATCCGTCGATCACTGTGCAAATGTTCGTCAACTGATCCCAAAGGCCCGGCACTTTCATAGCCCTTGCTGCCAGCCGCTTTGACTTTCGCGCCTTCACCAATTCAATTCCAATTCGGCTTAGCAACGAAAAGTCCTCCAAACTCATCGCCCCGCCAGTGCTGTCCGGCACCATTTTCTCGACCAAATTCTCCAATTGCATCTCCAGCAAATACTGCTCGTCCGACCTCAGCTCCTTCGACCCGTACAACCACCGACCGACAGCCCTCAAAACCCAAACATTCCGCGCAACTTTCAAATGAACACAAAACGAGTGCCATCCTTCGATCTCGCGCGTCCAACGGCTTTGTGCCGTACACTCCTTCGCAATGGCACTTTTTGCTTTGCACAATATGCCAAGGTGTTCCAACATTCCGCTCACCGCTGTTACGCGTTCAGTCCATTTAGCATTCGTTTGTCGAGCAGTTTCCAACTTTCGGCCAAGCGGGCCCAGCATTGGCACCTGCAGATCAAGATGAGAGAGCGATCGGAGCTTACCATTTCTCTATTGGACCTGGTTTAGCTGCTCTTCCAGAGAAAATGGCTCGGGTTGGTGATGTTCTGCTGGGCCATCCTCCAATATTTGCGCGATCGTTTGCATCTGATGGGACAATTCTTCTGCCACCGCGGACAACGCGTTGTCATCGCCCATTTGCAATTGCTGATCAGCGCCTTTCGCCTCCGTCGTCAACCACCGATCAATGGCACGCGACACAGCGACGTCCCACAAATTGTCCAAGTTTTGACAAAGTTTGTCCCAATGGCCCAATTCGTCAAATGATTTGTGCTGCTGGACGGTTCGTAAAGTGGCGATAGATGCACAGAGCATGCGAATGTCCCCGACAATGTCTTCGACCATAAGCACTCGGTCGGCCAGCTGTCGCGAGTGTAACGCACGCGACAGCATCGAACCAAGCGCGGAGTACAGCTTGAAGTCCTCTTCGATCACTTCCTACAAAGTTCACCGAATTTAAAATTAAAATAAAGTAAATAATTGTCGACCGATTGGTCCGTTGTGTGCTGCTCTCTCCTGTTCATTATCATTCCGTTTAAGTGCTTGTACATTTGCCGTATGTACGCCTCCACAAAAAAACAATCACTTTGGCTGAGCAATTTGCTTTTGCCAAAAAGCCATCGTTCAAACATTTCCAACACAATTTTGTTCCTCCGGTCAAGACTATGGTAACGGATTACGGTAGGGAGAGCGAGGCAATCGCTTGAGAACGTTTGGTCAGTCTGTTCGGCAATGTCCGAGCCCGGTTCAGACATCAACAAGTTCTTAACAACAAATTAATATACCGCACTTAGATGGTATACCGTATCTTTCGCTCAAAAGGGGACGTACCCCGTCGCTGTCCAACGGTAGCAGATAAACATGGACCGTTCTGTTCTCGTTCATTTTGCTTCGGTTAAATGTGAACTCGCCGTTCTCTTCGGTGCAGACAAATTGGAGACGATTTTGAAAGAATCGCTCGCTAATCGCTTTTTTGTCATTCATTCGAAAAGCGCCTTTTTTGAATTTCAAATTGCCGTTCGCATCGATAACGAACAGTTCGGCCGTTTCCAAATTGCCATAAAAGCGATTGACAAATTTATCCCAAAATAACAATTGGTAAGAGCCTGGCGGAAGCACCTTTTGGGAACAAAATTTTTGAAGGATTTTGGATTTTATAAATTTTATTTTGATTTATAAAATATTTTCGCCCAAACCCCGGCGTTCATAACATTTTGCGCTTCTTCACTCAGCAAATTCGACATGACATCGGCCGACGACATTGCGTTGATGGCCACCGAAATGAATAACATCCCCAGGGACAAAAAGGAACAAAACATTTTCGAGGATTCGCTAAATTTGTTTAATATTCAGTTTTAGGACTGATTTGATTAAGCCTAAATAAATAAAATGAATGGAGATTAAAAAAGATTTGAATAATAATAACAACAAAAAAGCGATTGCTAATTGATTTTTTATGGATTAGAACGATCGATCGATGCTTTCTCTGACATCGCCACTCTCTGCTGGTTGTAAGCCTAGACCACCCCCCCCCTTTTTTTGAGTTTGTGAAGCTTACAAATTAGACCAGTCACGGGATCAAAGCAAAAAGAGTTCAGCTTCCTCACCATCAATCAGTTTCAATGGATTATTATTCATTTATAAAATGTACAAAATTGGTTCTTTCTGATCAGTACTTTTTGTTCTCAGCCCCAAATCAGGCACTGCCCTTTAGCGGACGCATCGAAATTTGGTTGCTCAAAGAGTCGCCCGAGGGCATGTTCGGTTGCCGCCCGCCGTAATGTCTCTCCTCCCCTTCTTCGCCGGAGGCGCTTTCTTTTTGCATCATTTTATTATGAAATTGAAGCATCAGAAAAGAGATGAACTGAACGTTTTAAATATTATTGACCAGCAAAAGATGCAAATTTTTGTTCCGTTTTTTCGACCTGAACGATGGAAACCACCGAAAGGCCCAACCAAACGCCCAAAGAGCCGCCGAGGTTGGAGACGAACTTGCTCAGAGACCATTTCTGCCTTTGGACAAGTCGCAAATATTCGAAAGAGCCCCAGAAGAGCTTCACTTCTGTGCTGTCTTCAAAAATTATTTAAATTATTTTTTCCATTTCCGCCCCCCCGGCGACGGACCATCCCTCTCCGCCGTTTTTGTGTTCTTCGTGAGTCGATAACGGATTTGGTTGCAATCCGGATAACATTTTGCAGTGCACTTTTTCAACGTCTCTTCCCAATTGGACACAGAAGCGTCCGTGGCACTTAATTTTCGGCAATTATTCGATGGGTTTGCCTTTGGCGGACGGACTTCAAATGGCATTTTGTGTAGTCGCAGAGAGGAAATTGTCGCAGAGTGTCGGCGGAACCCGCAAGCTTTTCCAAAGTGTGCGCGGTGCAATTGCAAATATTCTGAAATTGTATTAAACCGATGGGCGCGCTTTCTTCCATTCTCAATTTTTGATGCAAACCGATCAAAACATCAATTGCAGATCGATTGAATCTTATCCAATGCCTTCGATCAGATGAATGATACGTCATTTGATCAGTGATCACATAAGTAAATTAATGCTAATTTGGACCCGAATGCCTTTTCGTTATCCCTGATTCGGGATCGCACATGGAAATCAAGACCGAATCTCGCGTGGACATCGAACCACTGACCCGGATTATCTGAAGTCGGCATCGACTTTGGCACTCCAACTCCGATTTGTACTCCTCCTCCAGGGCATAGTCCACGCATTTCTCCTCCAATTCCTCGGCGCCCGGCAGTAGCGTCTGAATTTCGCGCACTTCCACCACAAGTTCGTGTGAATCCGACAGACAAAGCTGCAAATCTTTCAAATATATTAAAGAATAAATGCGTTAATTGCCGACGTCCTCATTAATGCCGTCTTTGGCTCGGCCCTTTCCCTCCAAATAGCGCGCCTCCTCCCCGGGGCGGCCGTGGAAGTCGATGAGCATGCATTTCAATTCGTCCATTTCGTTGCCGTGGACTAGCAACATTTCGAAAAATTGGTCCTTAACATTTTGGGGAAGACCGGTCTGTCTGTGCAAATGTTTCTGCTGACCTGCTCCTCAATGTTTTTGAACTCGTCGCGGTTGTACAACGGCTGAAAGCACAGTTGACGCACGGAAAGCCAAGTGATTTTGACGTCCTGGATAGGCTTCCAAGCCGTGCCGCCGCCCATCCGTTGGAAGCGTTTCAGGGACCTGCCGTCGTTTTATGTAGACGATCCCTCACCCAATCACTGATCATTCTGATCAGTGATTTTGTGGGGGGGGGGGGGGGAGTTACTGTATTGGGGGTGGACGGGAAGTTACAGTATTGCACGGAGGAGTTACTGTATTGGGGGTGGACGGGAAGTAACGGTATTAAGAACATGGAGAGTTACGGTATTGGGATGAGTGGGAGCGAAGTAATTCCGGCCCAAAAGAGTCGTCGGTGTTGGACGGATAAGGAATGGCTCTGTTCATGTTGCAGAAAGGCATGAAGAAGATGGAAAGCAAACACGACTTTCTGAACACTCCATGGGACGATCTGATGGTGATTGAAGCCTTTCAGGTGTTCTATTTTTTGATTTGTTGTTTTGTTTTATGTATCTCCGTTTTTTAATTATAAAAAAGTCCATCGCGGCTTTGAATTCGATGGAAATTGAAACTTCTCCGACTGGATTTGTGCACTCCGTTAACAATTTGGTGATGAACCCGCGCATGGCCGGCGTTCGCGAGACGTGGAAGGTAATGTTTTTGCGCGTTTTCAGCAGCTTTTTCTCGGTTAATGCTTTATCTATTTGCCGCTCAGAAATGGCTGGATGCCATTGCGAAAAGGGGCGTCCGTTTTGAGGAGTTACGGCAAAAGGTCGGCTACGAAACGCTGCTCAGGTCAGTCACT